>CM053504.1:64503847-64593209 GCA_028627145.1 Eidolon dupreanum
CCTGCAGCTGGGTGGTGTGGGGCGGCGCCGGCCTTGCGCGCCTCCCCCGTCGGCGGCCCCGGCGAGCCGCGGTGGTACAGTCCGAGACAGCCCCCGGCTATAAATAGCGCCAGGCGCATGGCTCTTCGGGAGGCGCTGAGATTCCGGCGCGGCGGCAGCGGGGAGCGGGTGCATGTTAGGAACCGGGCTGCTGGCCTCTTCTTTGCCTTTTGGGGGTTCTTTTTGTTACAGCAGCAGGTGCTACTTTTTATATTTTAAAAACATAGGTTTTCATTTTCGTGTGGGTATGTAGGGTGGCGTTATCCATGAGCTGCGCTCTATTAGGGTGCCAGGCGCGCGAAGCAAAGGCAGGGATGGCGGGCGGGGCGGCGGCGAAGGCGGCGGCGGAATGGGCAATTTTCTCTCCCATCTGGTTCCCTGTATTTATTTATTTAGGCTAGAAAAAGCGAGCCGGCTTGGAGGGAGTCCGCCCAGCGATCCGAGTGCGCATTGATCAGTGTCGAGAGAAAAAAAGCTACAAAAATATATATTATGTGGATAATCTATAGACAAGAGCTCTTTCGCGCGCGCGCGCGCGCTGTCTCTCCGTCTCTTTCCGCTTTTTTCCTCCTCGCATTCCCAACCTGCCAGAGCAGCCCCAAATCTTCGCCCTCCCGTACGGCATTTACCGCCACCTAAGCCACCTGGGAGGAAAGGACTGGGAAGCGGTTGGGCCGCGCTGGGGGGACGGGCGTATTGGTTTGGGGCCTGACCCTCGTCCCAGCCCGCTTGCAAAGGCTGGAGGTGTGTGTTTGCGTCTCGGACTGCCTCCGCTCCGAAGAGCGGCGGCTGGTCCAGCAGGCTGCTGGCGGGAGGAAGGTAGGAGCCGGGCGCCTCCGCTCGCTCGCCCGCGGGGAAGGTGGCAGGCTCTGGGCTCGGTAGCCAGTGCGAGGGACCGGCTTGATTTTGCCCTTGTCTGTTTTATTGGTTCGAATCGAAAAATAAAAAAAAAAAAATTCTTAATCTATTATCAAAGTAATAAAGCCCTCAATCGCTTTCCGGGCTGCAGCCGGACCCAAACTGGCGCGCCGTGCGCTGCCCCCACAGGCTTCTTTTGCTACACCACCCGCTCCAGAAGTGCGAGCCAGGGAGTCGCGTCTGCGGGCGAGAACCAAGGGTCCGACTTCCCAGCGCGGACTCCGCTGGCTTGCCCGCCAGGCTCGCCGGAGCTAGAATATCGGCTGCGCGGGAAAGGGAGTGGCTGGTGCGGGAGCCGGGTCCAAGCTGCCCCGCCTCTGGGGGCGAATGCTGGTGGTGAACTTGGGTTGGGAGAGCAGATTTTCATTTTAATGATATTTACCTGCACCCCATCTTTTCCCACAGTTGCTTTTCCAGGGCAGCCTCTTCTCGGCTTCAGAAGCCAGCAAATTAAAATAACGCGCTGCTCTCCCGCGGGTTGCAGAGCAGAGCTTCTGGCCTGACCCTGGCCCGGCCCCCACCATCCCTTTCGAGTGTTCTGGGTTTCTCTTTTCTTGTCCTCGGATTACATGACGTTACTAGACGATATGTTTAAAATTTTATTTAAAGAAATGAAACCCCAGCTGCCTGAAAACCGAGACCAAGCCCGTTTGGTACAACCACAACGCGGAGCTCTCCAGCACCCGGAAGAGGCCTGAGGAGGCCCTGAGGTTTGCAGGCCCAGGGCCCACCTGGGACACCTCTCCCGGAGGATCTTGGGTCCAAACAACACAGCAAGTATAATCTGAAAACTGTGGAACTACATCCTTTCATTTTAAGATTCTCCTGCCTTTGCTTGATGGAATAGTGTGTAAGTACAGTTGATTCATAACTCGGTTCCCGGGCTTACATTATCCATTACATTATGATGGCCTAAGAATCACCCAAGTTGATGGAATCAAACAGAAACTCACACAGAGAGCCTCTCTGCCATGTGGTTGTGTGCTTGGTGTGCCTGTGAAGTGCTGTAATGAGGTGTATGTCTCTGGTATACACATGTAAGTTCTGAATGTGTGGCTTGGAAGTATGTGTATATGTGTCATCAGGACTGTGGATGCTTGTGTGGATGTAATGTGGATATGTACATAGACCCTGTTTGTATCCATACTCTGCCCCCGTGTGTGTGTGCGCATGTGTGCACGCCCACCGGGCTGAGACCTCCTTCCTTTTCCCTCAGGACACATCAGCAGAGGCCAATAACTTTGTCCAAAATATCTTCTCCAACATCATTTGTGGCACTGGTGCTTACCACTCAGGATCTCACAATGGAAGTGGAATATATTTTCTGCTATAATAGGGGAGTTTAGGAGAGTAATTCCTACTTGAGGTGTCTTTCTCTCCTTCCCTCCCACCTGCTTAAAGTGAAGTAAGAACATGGGAAAATGAAGGGAGCGAGCTGAGTGGCTGAGAAAGGAGAAACCTGCGTAGGAGAGGGTGGCTGAGTTTCACCCTCCACTCTTCCTGCCATCACCCCAGACCTCATTTAAGTAAGTTATTCACAGGTGTTTCATTATTTATATTATTATTAATAATAGCCAATACATAAATAAAAGCAGTCACTGGGTAGAAGTGGGCAGGAGAGGAGTTGTTAATGAAAGGGGGCATCTGGTTATTTCAGATGCCTGTGAAAACTCCATATGGCATAGCGCCAACTCCCTCTAGGACTACACCTCTGCCCCCCTGCACGATGGCCCCCTCCCTGTGTCTTTCCACATATGGACGCAAAGCTATGGAGAGCTCCTTTAGGGAAAGGTTCCTCATCCTCCCATCTCTCCTACCTGATTTGGATTTCAGCTGTCTCTCATTAGGGGATTACACATTCCTTACCTCTCAGCTTGCAGATGTTTGGTGAAATGCACCCCTCCCCACCAGCTTGCTGGGGCAGAAGCAGCCTGGACACCAGTCACCATATACCTGAGCCCCATATAACTGATTTGTCAAAGCATGATCTCTCAAAGGTACTGAGCTGGATTTCCTAGGCTCCCACCTCTCTGCCACAGCAGAGTGTTGGGGATAAAGTAATACACACAGGTATCTCTAATGCAATAAAGAACAGGACCCCTGAGAAAATTGTAAGGAACACAGTAGGTTGGCTCTTTTGTATCCTTGCCCTTGATATTCTAGAAAGACTTGAGCTATTTTTATTTTAAACCTTAGATCATCAAAGAGAAATGTAATTAGGGAAAGATGGGGGCAAAGTATTACTGTGACATTTAAACAGATTTAAAACTTTTTCTCCAAGTGCCACTTCATGGCCACAATTATTCAATCCACTGAGAGGGAGAAGGCTGGGAAATGGAAGTGGGAGCTGGAAACAATTGCTTCTCATTTCCTCTCTGTGCTTGGGGTTTACATTTTGTTGCTGATTCATTTTAGGGGGTGTCAGGAA
Organism: Eidolon dupreanum; assembly: GCA_028627145.1. Lineage (NCBI taxonomy): Eukaryota > Metazoa > Chordata > Mammalia > Chiroptera > Pteropodidae > Eidolon > Eidolon dupreanum. The sequence continues at coordinate 64,507,233 of CM053504.1, forward strand.
GCCCCCTATGATGCGGATCTTGGCTCAGGTGGTGTAATTATGCAGGCCTTGCCATTGCCTCTTGCTCCTCACTTCCCTTTGCTCTTCTTCAAGGAGAGGGGAAGACTTCTTTGTGTTCAACTTCACTCTGAACCGCTCACTGAAACACATTCAACATCCCTAGCTGTGGCTACACATCTTCAGACCTGCTTTGGCTCTCCAGCCTGTGAATTTTTCTCTCCAGATTGTACACTGGTAGAGGGCAGGAACCCAGTAATCAGATCCCTCCTCCTCTACAGCCCTCTTGACAGGCATGGGCACACAATAGGTCCTCAGGATGGAGTTTCTAGACACCAAAGGCGAATCTGACTTTGGTGTATGTTGGGGGTCAAGGCTGTATTCATTCGTCTGGGTTATAATGACGGGAAGCTGCAAGGGCCTAGGCAGACTATCTGCCACAAGGAGTTCAGAACTCAGGACGAGAATAAGCAGTTTAGGACACATACCACAGTTGAGCTTCCCAAGGCTGCATGGCTTGACTTGGAGGCATCATCACTCAGTCATTCTTCCATTCATCTAGCCCTCCCAATCTCCCACTGGAAGCAGCAAAGGACAGGCTGGGAAGAATCTACTGTTTAGTTAGAGAGACCAAAATCAGACCAAGTGAAAAGCCCCAGAACAGCAAATGACAACAGATGGTTAAATGTCTTCCAGGCCTGGGGAGTTCTACATTTGAAAAAACAGAAAGTCATCCAAGTTTTGTGTGATGATCTGTGATGGGGTAGCAGCCTTGAGGAGAGAGGGCCCCTTGTGAAGGCAGGATGCAGGAGATGGTTGATAGCCAGAAAGCTGGATGATGACCTGGCCTGAGGTCTTGGAGGGTAAGAAGCAGCTGGTTCTTCAAGGTTATATTGAGAACAAGCTGAAAACAGCTGTGATCTGCATGGGACTTCCCTAACAGAGACCATACCTGTGATTAAACTTCTCTACGGTCTCTATAGATTGACTGCTCTGCCCAGACCTGCAGAGGGCAGTGAGGGTAGGCTGGAGAGAGGGAGATCCACTTGCTCTCTTTAGAGAACTCAAGCATTGTTTGGGTAAAGAGACTGACTTAGAGAACTGAGTAACCACACACAGGCACAACCCAACCAAATGAAAGGTGCTGGGGATGTGTGCCAGGATACCCTGGAGAAGGTGGAGCTCACGTGGGCAGAAGCACCCAGGGAAGGCTTTCTGGTGGAGAGTGCTGGCCCTGCAGGAAGGGGTGGGTCAGCTTGGAAGAGGAGGGAGCTTGAAGCAATGGGTGGAGTTGCCAGGCCTGAACTGGGCAAAGGCTCTGGGTTCCTGCATGATGGTGAGAAGGTGGAGGCTTCTAGAGGGGGCTTCTATGTGGAGGTAGGCTGGGTGGGCAGGATGGGGGCTGTGAAGGCAGCCTCAGTATTCTCCACAAACCTAGGGCTTCTCTGTCCTTGAATAATTAGGGAAGGTTTAGTGATATAAAGAATAATTGAGGTGGAAAGGAAGAGGAAAACAGTCCTTACCTTCTCTCAGTTAACATTAGCAGCCTTTAGTCACCCAGAGTAGATGATTGAAGGGCTCCTCTGTCCTGAGTCCACAGCAGTCCTGGCCAGGGGAGCAAACACACAGGAGGAATCACAAGAATGATGCTCATGCTTTGGGAAACCCAGGGGCTCCCCAGGAGGGAATAGGTTGCCTCCACAACTCAGGTGCCCAGGGGTGGTGAGAGAGGGGCCTCTGAGCTTTCTTGCTCACTGGCTAAGCCCCAGGGCAATATGGCCTTGGTCTTGTGGTGGCTTCCGGGCCCTGGACAGTGGTGGGGAATGCTTTTAGGAGTCTCTAGGCCTTTGTGTCAGCAGAGATGTGCCTTTCATGGCCCTGTTTTAGGGTTCCATGCGAACCTGGGGCTTTGCCTCACTTTTGCTGAAGGTGGGCAGGAAATGGAAAGGTAGCAACAGAGGCGCGATAAAGGGACTGGAAGTCATGGACCAGAAATCACAGCTGAGCATCCTGAGTGGTGGGGATGAGAGAGCCAGAAATCGGCAGAAGGGACACACCGCGTCATTGCTCTCCTGGGCCTCAGCTTTCTCATCTGTAAAATGGATACTGCGAGTCTTTCTTCTGTCCTTTCCTTTTTCACTTCACATCAAAGAAGGTGAGGCAGTGGTGTATTTGTGAGGCATCTGACTCACTGTTCTCGTAAAAAAATTAAGGCGAGAGTAGGGATTGAGGGTTCAAATGGGTTGCAGAAAGGTGCAGATAAAGATAACTTGTGTGCACTGAAGGATTAGGAATTTACTTCTTAACTTTCCCAAAGAAATTTACATTTTTTTTAAAAGGAGCTCTGGCTAGGCAGCATGCGGTCCAACAGAAGCAGGCGTTTACAGCTGCGTTTAGGTAAAGTGAGGCCGAGCCAGACTGCCTGGCCTCAAGCCCTGCCTCTCTCACTCACTAGCTCTGTGATCTCGGGCAAGTTATTTCATCTCTTTGTGGCTCAGTTTCCTATCTGTAAGATAGGAAGAGGACTAGAACCTACCTCATAACGTTGGTGTGAGAATTAAATGAGCAAATGCAGATAAAGTGCTTAGATCATTGTCAGGCCAGCTAATATTATTGGAGCATCACTTATCCGCTACAGAGGGCTGAGGGCTTGCTGAGGAGCATCCCCTTCCACCCCCATCATATTCGACATCGAAAAAGGAATGTCTCCCTCTGTTTGGGGCCTGACTTGGCCCCACAGTGGGTGTCCTCACTTGCAGGGCTATTTCTCAAGGTGCTCCTGGGAGTGGGAAGCCTTCCAGAGGGCAAGGCCCACATCTCTTTTTGAGGCTTGCCTTAGGTACCTGCTGCCAGCACTCAGCAGCCCCTTCTTACCTGAGAGGTATTGCCACAGCAAGTCCTTTTAATTGTGATGTTTTACTAATTAGTTTTTAATTATGTTAATTTATTGTACATGAGCCCTGAGGTTTTCAGATACTGGGTTCACTTTAGACACTGAAATCGTAAGTTGTATTTATTACACACACATTGCTGTGGGTAAATGTCACTTTATCATGGTCACAATTTCTCTCATAATGTTGCTTGATCAACAGCTTCTACCTGGGCTCTCTAACCTTCATTCTTCCAGCCACTACCAGGCTCCACAGAATATCCCACAATCCTTCCGATAGAGGTAGGGTTAAGAAACTTAGTATCCATAGACTCTACAGATGACTTGAATGAGTGATGTGGCTGGATGGGGACAGGGAGACCCTAGCTAGACAGGGGTTCAGGAAGGTGAAACTGCAGGACATTTACACCAGGCCAGATATTCGGAGAGTTGTTATGGGGGTCTTAGACTCACTCGCCTAGGAGGACCCCTCCTGTTCACTCACCCAGCAGCTGGGTGCTGACAAGAGCTTGAAAAGGAGGCTGCACCTACATAACCTGAGGAGAGGGAAGGACAGGCTGGTGATGAGGATGGAGAGGGCACGTAGGCAGTCAAGTTAGGCACTGTAGGCCATGAATGCTGTAGGCTTGTTTTCTGGGAGTGGCAGGTGACCATGGGGCAAGGAGTTTGCATCAGGGCCTACTTATAGGAAAGACAAGGTAGGAACTCACCAACCATATGCTGGTGATTGCTGCTGATAATACGAAAAGTGCAGTCAACGTCACGAGACGGGGACAAAGAAGACACCTGGGCATTTATGAAGGATGAATTAGAAGGGAGAAATCACCCCTGGTCCAATACATGTGCTGAATAAGAGGGGCACTGTATCGGGCCCATTTTCCATAGATCATTTCTACATTCAAAGGATGAAGGTTTGCTACCACTCAGTTTAAAGAAGACGCTACAGGTTTTCAAGAAGCACCTCCCCTCAAATAATTTCCAGATGGCAGCCTTCTTTTAGTAAGTTTAAAGTCTTTCAAAGTGTGTATGTAAAGTTTTATATATAAATTCTGGTGTCTTACTAAACAGACACACTAATATAAATTTTGCACAAAGAGTAAAATTTAAAGAACTATAGTCTATAAATACAACTGGGCATTTACTGCTTAAAAATATGTATGTAGGACTTAAGCTACTGTACTATATATACATACATGCATAGGTGCACACATTGTGTGTAGAAAGAGTTTGGACTTTGGAGCCAGACATCTTTAATTTACCTACCATGTGAGTTATGCTCTCAGTCTCATTTTTCTCACCTGAAACATGGGCATAATAACACTGCATGATTGTCAGAGATAATAAATTACTAAAAGAGGTAATCAATATTTAGTGCTTAACACATAGTAGGTACCCAGTAAATGTTAGCTATGATTATTATGCGTGTATTCATTAAGAAGTAAACTAATTCTCTCCCTTTCAGGTATAAATATAAGCTGAGCAGAAAATAGCATTTAGAATGTGTGTGGCAGATTTTCTAAGGAAGAGGATAGCTGGACTTTCTCCTCAGTGGTCCTCCAGTGTGGTGGGAAGATGAGAGGGATCTAAGTCTCTAGTTGTGTGTACAATATTGTGTGAGGGGTTTGAGGGAGTGGAGCCCGTGTAAGGGAGGGGCCCCATGAGTTTCATCCAACACAGATGCTCAGTGATGCCCAACTGAATTCAGGCTTTGAAAGGGGCACACATATAGCACATACCTACCATCCCCTGTCCCCACTGTCAGAGAGTCTGCACACACACATCTGCATTCCCTGGCATACGGGAGGCTCCTACACAGGCCTGCATGACCCATCCCCCTCCCCAGGAATGGGAAAGGTGGGCAAGCTCTGTGACTCATTCCCTTGGCTCTGTGCTCTCTTGCTGAGTCACAGTGTAATTGATCCCTCCCTGCACCAGGTTTCTGCTCTCATGTGACCCAAAGCAGGGTCATTCCTAGACCAGCCAGGGCTGGGGAGGCCTGGCTGAGAAGAGGTGATTCCAGGAGGGAGAGGAGGCAGTGAGAACCTGAGGATGGCATTGAGCTGATGTTCCTGGCTGTCTGCTGAGGTGTTATGTTTGGAGCAGTTGGGGGTTGGTCAATCACCCACTAACATATATGTTCTTTCCTTGGTATGTCCCCATCAGGGTACGACTGTCTCTGCAAAAGTTGCCTACAGGAAATAATAAAGGGAGTGGTTTGATGTCTGGGAATATTCTTGAAGGTGTTCATGGTGTTTGTGCTTCTGAGACAAATGCACCTCATCCTTGTTTCCAAAATGAATTATGGGCTTAGAAGAGCTGAGGGTTGGGAAGCAGGAGTTTGGGGTGTGTGATCCACACATTATACAATGGCAGTGTCACTTCTTAGGGCTCAACCTCATGCTACCCTGGGCCCTGAAAGAGAAGAATCACCTCTCAAACTGAAGAAATGAGGAACTACAGCCAGCAGGCATAGAACCCCAGTCCTCCTGACCTGGTGGTAGAGGGCAGAGTAAGGGTCACCATGCCAAGGTCTTCTCCAGTAGACAGATCTGGGGCGTGGTCTACAGGACTCTAGACAAGCAGTTGTCACAAGGCTCTACTCGTGAGAGCATTACCACCTTGGCCAAGTCATGTAATTGCTCTTGGTTTCTGTATCCTCATTATAAAAAAGGCACAAAATTCTCCTATCCCAGAGAGGTCTGTAATGAACATAACCAATTGTATTGTTATAAACCTACCCTCATCCTCATTTCACAGTTCTTTGTCCTGACTGATGGACTGTCATCCTCACTGTGAAATCAGTTGGGTCTTACTGACTGTTCCCAGTCCCAGTTCTGTGATGATCTCTTCTCACCTTGCCCTCCTGAGGGTAGAGCTAGGTCTTGATGGGATTTCATGCCAGAAGTCACTTCATGGCCATCAGACAACAAAGGGGGCTCTGACAGGACTCAGGCAAGACTTGTTGAATACCCTTGGGTCACCTGCTTCTCCTGTTTGGACTTCATTCTCTGATTTCTGAGCTGGAAACAGTAATCCTTGCACTGCACACCTTGTGCAGAGTGGAGAGGATTAGAGGCCAGAATGGGCTTGCTTCCTGGAGTGCAGGGTGTGTATATTAAGATGGGTTCCTCTCTCCACCCACCCCATCCCTGCCTCTGCACAGCTCTGGGCTCAGAGCAGCCCTGAGAACAGAGAGAGCAGCCTGGTTCTCACATCCATCCTCCTCCTCCTGATTATTTCTCCCAATCACACTTAATAGCTGCCTGGCTTTTGGCTGCAGCCTGGTATATAATAACCTGCAATTATTGTCCACTTAAGTTGTCCCCAGGGCCTTGTCTGTTGCGCTGCCCAGGCCTGCACCACTGGCCTGCTGATTTCCCTGTCAGAGTCATGGCCAATGGGAAGAAAGCCCCTGAAGGGCTAGACTGACAACCTACTTGGCAGAGCTGCCACCTCCATGGCTGCAGCTTCTTTGGAGATAGGGCTTCAGAGGTGGCCCCCTCCAGCCACAGCCTCATCTAGCCTGGGTACACCACCTTTTCTAGAGCCTGGCCCCTGGGCTGTCCATAGCCATCCTCATCCTCTGACCCCTACCCCTATGATATACTGTCCTCATTTCAGCCTCTGTACCTTTGTTTACCCTTACCTGACACTGCTTACTACAGCCCAGGAACTACAGGCTTAGTTTCTCTTCTCTACATACTTATAAGGGAGGCATTAGCATTTTATATACCAGGCTACTGAAGATCAGAGAGGTTAGGTATCTTTCCTAGGGTCACACAGCCAGGAAATGACAGAGCAAAAATTCAAAATCAGATTAGCTGATAATGTCTCACTTATTTAATCTTTGTGCTGTCCTGTCAGGCTCTTTTCATAACAAGCCCTACTCTGCCTTGGTGGCTCTGCTCAGCGCCACCTCTTTTGGAAAGCTGTCCCCGCCACTGCAGTAGTACTGGTTTCCACTATTCTAAACCCTTACAGCCCTTGAATTGGAACCAGGTACTCTCAGCCCTACATTGGCAGAGCATGAGTTTCTCTACTTGGCCTTCCTGTGCCATCTTGATTTACAAAGCATCTCTGTGTGTAAATTAGACATAACTGAGCTTTTATCATTGTTCAATTCTCCCCTTCCTAACTTTGACTTATATTTTCATGAACATCTCTCTCCTAGAGCCTGATCCTTGCTGCTCCTGACAAGCGCCCTCACTCATCTGTATGGTAAATGTTTGGGTTTTCTCTATGGTTCCACCTGGTTCTGATGGTGCTGATTGTGATGTTGATGGGGATGACAGAAGTCAATTTCTAGACTGCAAAAAAAAAAAAAAAAAAAAAATGCAGGTCCTGGGCCACCATTGGGAGATGGCAGAACCCAAGGGTGTCCATATTTTCACATCAGTCAGAATCTATTAATTAAGTGACCAGAGACAAAAGAGGGTGTCAAGACCCTAAGTGAAGACCTTTATCCTGAGTGCTGGTTTCTTGGCATGTGTCTGTGTGTTCATCAGTGAGCGTGTTTGTGTGTTCCTGCACATGGTCTAAAGCATAGTAGTGATGATGGCTGTGGAGCCTGTCAGGGCCTGTCATGAGTAGTCAGGAGTCTCCTGTCAGGCCAGAAGGACCCAGAAGCTGAGAGCTGGGAGAGACTCTGAAAGCCACTGTGTAAAGAGGGTCCTTCTGTCTGCTGCCTTGTTGTCAGTCACAGTGGGCTCTGAGCTGCCAGTGGAGGAGGTCCAGGAAGCCAGTAGCCCAGTCTTCGTTGGGTCTGCCCACCTGTCCTGCGCAGACCCCAGGCTGAATCCTCTTCTCCATCCCTGCCTAGGCAACACTCCCTTCTTCCTTCTGGGTTCACTCACACTCTCTGAATGCTTCTCACAGGCATTTGCATTTTTCAATCCTTTGTCTTGGAAGCAAGAATACTTTGCAGCCTGAGACCTTCTCTGGCCCCTCAGATCTTCCCACCTTGGATTAGTTGGTTCTGAGGAGGCAGTGGGCCTTCTGTCTCGGCCTCCAGCCACTTGCTTCTGGTGCTGACAAAACTCCCTGCTTCCACAGAGGGGCGGGGGGCTGCATCTCTGTCTTCTCTCAGCCCTGTCCCTGCCTCTCAGGCTGGTCTTTAGCCCTGGGGTGAGACCTCTCAGGAACAGCTGGGAAGGGATCCTCAGGAAGGGGCAGCACAGGTGAGGACAGGGGCCAGAACCAGCCACACCAGTTAATACCTACAGCAGCACTGGGGACTTTACTCTGAGGGTCAAATGTTTACACTGTGTCTTTATTTTCTCTGTCATTTTACTCTTCTGCCCCAGGGCCCAGTGTATCTCATGCCAGGTGGTTGGAATATTCACTCTTTTCAGGGTAATCCAGTCTCATATGGGCAAGTCTTCCATCTTTACAAGTTTTTCTGCCCCTCTCACCAAGATGGCATCTGAGGAGGGCAGAAGCTTACATACCCTTTGGTGAGGAGGGGCCCTTGAGTTGTCCTTATGCTGTTGTCTGGGGCCTTGTTGGGCTTCTTGGGGTACAGCAGCCATGATTTCTATCCCCGGGTCCCCAGATTGGAAGCTGGTAGACTCCCATCCCACAAGGCCCTAACCAGATGTCACAGGGAGCCTCTTAGTCCCAGCAGTTCCTGTCCCCAACTACAACCTCTCTCCCTCAGCCAGGGGCTGGGCAGACCCTGGCTTCCAGTGTTCTCCCTGCATATCCCACCCCAGAGGGCAACTAGATAGCTTCTGGAATTCTCCCTCACCTCAGGCAAGTAGGTTGAACAGGGAGAAAGAATAGATGAAATCTAATTAAACCTATTCTGCTGCCTAAACCCACTGTCCTTTTACCCCTCTGGGTGCTAGCCCCAGGTTGCCTAGAGCCACCCAAGCAGGAAATGTAGTCTGGTCACCAGCTTTGGCTTTAAAAAGGTGCCTTTTTCTCCCCCTCTCTGTTCCTGGCTTAAGGTTTAGGCCTGCCCTTCCTTGCCTTCATTCCTGGCTTTTCTCCCCAAATCAGGTGCCTTCTGTAGTCTCCCCTGCTTCCACCCTGGGCCCAGGCACACTGGAAGATGGTCCTAATGCCTATGAGTGCAGCTCTGGTTAGCGTATGGCACTGTATATTCAAAGAGTAGCAAAACAACCAGTGCCCTCAAGAACCTGCAGTGAAGTGAGGTTTGGCAGAGTCTGCTTAAATCATTTATAACACGCCCCCCCACCCCTCAAATATTTTCCTCTGAGGTGGCTTTTAAAACTAGTTTTAATCATTTGAAAAGTAAATCCTTAGCTACTTAGAAAGCTCGACAATCTAAAATTATTCATTTATCAGATATTTAGGTTAATTGAGATTTAACATTTACTGTGTAGAAGAGGCATGACTGTAAATTGATCAGACAAGTCTTATGTGTAATGTTCGAACGTGCTCTAACTACTTTCATCACTTGTAGGTACTCTTTTAACATAGCACCTGTTCTGTATGCGCACACGTGTGTGTGCACGTGTGCACGTGTTTGTCAGGGACACACACGAATGAGCGCATCTTCCTCATTGGGGTTTATTGTATTTTCTTTGTGCTGCTAATGCTTTTCGCCTCTGGGGGTGCTATATATATACAGATGCAGAATTTGAGAAACACTGGATTTTCAACCTGAAAGGGACTTTAGGCACTTTATAATCCACTTTTCTCATTTTACACATCCAACAATTAACATGCAAAGACGTGAAGTGACTTGCTCAAGGGTCAGATGTAGAATCCAGGTCTCTCTTTTTCTCTCTCACATGCACATATTCACTCATTCTATAGTAATAGATGGCTATTTCCTCATTGTCCAGCATTTCATTGTTTCTCTCTCTCTCCCTCTCCATTGTGCTTCCTTTTCACCATCAGTTTATCTTCCCCCTTCCCTACTCTGATACTGGGCTTGGAGCTGAGGCATGGGAGATGCTGGCTCCCAGGGCTGTTGCGTCAGCAGCTGACCAGTCTAGGGCCCACTGAGTATTGGAAGAAGTGGAAGGACAATGTGTTCCCTGCTTCCCTATTAGCTAGGAACCTGGGGAGCAATGCCTCGGTCCTGGATTAAGAGGCACAGACAGGAGGATGGGTGGGCCCCACTGTTATACAGTCTCTTAGTAACCTGAACCTCTCTTCTGGCTTTCTCCTGGGAGAGTTGACATTCTTTTAGGAGGAGGAAATGGGGTTATCTCCTTGCCTTTTCTTCCTCTTGAGTCCTTTTTTCTAGCCCAAGCCATGTGGCCTCCAATTCTGATACTGCTTTATGAAAGATATATGTGCTCCTTGCCTCATATCCAAGAGGCACAGAAAAGTGTTCCCTTTCTAATTCTGCTTTCCTGATGTTGAAGTTTGGCTCCCAGTCCTGAACTGACTGTACGGAAGTGACTGTTTTGATGTGTCTCATTTCCAGAGAGGCATGGAATCTCAGATTTGGAATGGAGCTTAGAGGTCTTCTTTTTTACTCCCACACCCTTTGGAGCAGTGTATCCTCTAGCATCCCTGAATTGCTTTAGTCAGCCTAACCACCTCCAGCCATGGGCTAATTCTTTTAAAAGGTCTTACCATCCCACATTTCTCTCAAGATGCCCCTTCTCTCTTTCCTTTCTCCGCCAAAGTTGAAGCAGGTGGCTACCCCCGCTTTCTCTACTCTTCCGTTTCTCCTTTGTTCTGTAATACACGTAGGTCTGTCTTTTGCCACTTCCACTTTACCAGAATTATTCTTATTAACGTCATCAGTGGTTTCCTTGGCCAAATCTAGTACCTACTTCTTTAGTCTACATCTTAATGCTATTAACCACTACCTTGAAATGTATTCTTTCTCTTTCAAGAAATCCATTGCACTCTCTTTGTTCACCTATTAATTCCCACTCATCTCTTTGGGTCCTTTCTCTCTCTGGTCCTTAAATCCTGGTGTTACCCTGGCTGCATCCTTGAATTTTTATTCTTTTTATATTTCACAGTCTTCTAGGGCTGCCATAGGTTAATAATCAATCCTCTGTCATATTGAATGTCCTACTGCCCTACTGAGTTTTAGCCCCTTATTTAAAACTTCTAGAGGTTTCCATTGGAAGAACTTCAGACTCAGGGATTCTCTCTTTCCATGAGAGAAAAAAAATCCTTGTTTTGGTTGGTGGCCCAATCATTTTACCTGCTCATCTTAGCCAGAATATGAATCGTTTCTGACTATATCTTTTCCCTCATCTTATACATGCTCTTGGTCACCCAGTCCTTCCAGCTCTATCACATCTTTGCTTCCTTCACACCAGGCCCTCATTTTCTCTCACTTGTACTATTGCCATAGTCTTCCAACTGGTCTCTTTGCCGTTGTCCTTGCCTTTTCTGACCTACATTTCACTCTGCACACAGAAAGAGCTTTCTAAAGCATAGATTTGGTCATGTATACTCCCTCCTTAAAAGCCTTTAACAACTTCCTATTGCCTCCAGGATAGAGCACCATCTCCTTGGCTTGGTATTTTAAAAATTGTCATAACTCATCCTGTCCCCTCTGCTTCTCCTTCTAGGCCTATCTTCTGTCACCTCTCCCGTCCCATTCTCCTATGTCTTTAGCCCCAACTGGAACCAGTCCCATCCTTGTTCTCCCTGTTCCTATCAAGTTCTGCAGATCCCTATGGTCTCTCTCATTTAAGACCTGTATACACATTGCTCCCTGTGATGCAGTCCTCACCCCCTTTCTTTTCCTAGCTAAATGCTGCTCAGTTTTCACATCTCTCCTTGAACATCACTGCTTCAGGGAGGCCTCATTTGCTTTACCCCACAGACTAAGATTGGTGACTCATCGTACATTCCCATGGTACTCCACTTTTTATAGCCATCAGCAGAATTGCCACTCTTTAGTTAATTATTTGTTGATTCTTCCCTGCTCCCCCCCACCCCCACCCCAATAGACTGTAAGCTCTTCTACGGCATGACTGTGCCTTTCTTGTCAATTCTCTATCCCAGCACCTGGCACCCTGCGTGCACAATACATTTCCCTCTGATTCGGTGACTGGAGAGATTTGAGTATATTAGTCTGAGTAGGATCGTGATCCAATGAGTGGGCAAAAAGGGCTGAAGGTTGTCCCCACTGCATTGGTGACTTGATGAGATTTTGAGTTTTAGGAAGATCAGTTGGGAGAGGCAGGTAATACCAGGGATCAAGGGACAGACAGTAGTAGTACTGGCATGAAGCATGGGTGTGAAATGAGTGACTTTTCTTCTCTTATCCCATATGCTTCTAGTGGAGGGTCCAGGAAATGGAATCAATTTGTGCATAATTGAAACTGAACAGAATCCATGAATGGGCTTATAATAAGGTCAGCATGTAACTGAAATGACCCTACCTTATTGCGAGAAGGTTTTTTTTTTTTCCACTTTCTGCTCTTTCTAAATCTGTTATTTAATTCCTTGGTCCCATTTCTTCTTCTTCCAAGGGTGGAATCCAGAAGAGGATGCTCTCTGTTTGGAATAATGTTCCAGTGTGGCTGCTAGTTTGTTAATATTATTGTCATTCTCTACAATACATACGCAACTTTCAGATATTGCATCTGGAGGCTTCTACCCCAGAGAAGAATAAAATTGCAGTTGGAAGAGTCCAAAAAGTGGCTGGCATTCTGAGGTTCAAGTCTAATTTAGAAGCTTTTTCTGGCCCAAATTTCTGTGATAGGAACAAGGAGTACCTTCTCATGACTGTTGCTCCTGTGACCCATGCTCTCCAGGCCAGTGACAAGTTAGGAGGCTGCTTTTCTGCTCTTTGTTATACTGGGTTCTGCCCCATCTCTCTAAAGCAATCTTATAAATCATTGATGAGGATATTTCTATTTTTGTCTTAAATATCCTAGCCAAGAAAGCTTTATGAATACTTTCCAAATCAAATGCTGGCATTGCACGATGCTTCCTCATTAATGGCAGCCCCATTTCATTGTTTTTTTTTTTTTTTTTTTCCCCCTTCTTGGCTCTTGCCATCCATGTCAGCAATGCCAAGTCTCAGCTTGGGGGCAGGGGCTGAGCTTGCTGCAGAACACTCCATGGACTCCCTTTCTTGGATCGGAGCTCCTTCCTTCTTCCCCACGGCTGCCCCCTAAACCTCATCTGAAACCTTTAAACCTCACAATGCTATAAATTATGGCTGATATTTATTTTCAGTAAGGTTTCTTCCTGTTGTCCATCCTGCCTCTGAACCCCCATCCCTCCATCCCAATCATCGTTCTTTCTGTGCCTAGGAATTCAGCTCACAAAACAAGACATGACATCTATGTTCTCAGAGATTTCCTATAGGGGGAGGGGAGGGACAGGCTCTGCATAGATGATGAAAGAACAATGAGGCATGCGATAAAGAGAGGTAGTTGTAGTGCTGTGGGAGCAGCCCAGGCTAGATTTGAACTGAATTAAAAAGGAGCAGGAGTCCACTTGGCAAGAAGGGGCAGAAGTGTCTGGCCAGCAGGAGAATTGGTCATCTGGGGAACATGGTGTGTTGAAGTATATTAGGGAATCCCTAAGTATCTCAGTTAATACAGACCGTGGATTTTCTCATCTAGAAGACAAGAGATAACAGTGTTGATGAAGATATGGAGAAAAGGGAACCCTTGTGCACTGTTGGTGAGAATGTAAATTGGTGCAGCCACTGTGGAAAACAGTATGGAGTTTCCTCAAAAAATTTAAAACAGAACTAACATATAATCCAGCAATCCCACTTCAGTGTATATACCCAAAGGAAATGAAAATAGGATATTGAAAAGATATCTGCACTCCCATGTTTATTGCAGCATTATTCACAATATCCAAGATTTGGAAACAACCTAAGTGCCCCCAACAGATGAGTGGATAAAGAAAGCATGGAATATATATATACATATACATACATATACATATACATATACACACACACACATGCAATGGAATATTATTCCACTACAAGAAAGAATGAAATTCTACCATTTGTGATAACATGGGTGGACCTTGAGGACATTATGCTAAGTGAGATGTCATGCATTTGAGAGCAAGACAAATATTATATGATATCACTTATATGTGGAATCTAAAAAAGCCAAACTCATAAAAATAGGGACTAAAATGGTAGTTACTAGGGGCCAGGGGATGGGGGAATGGGAGAGATGTTGTTTAAGGGTACAAACTTGCAACTAATAGATGAATAAGCCTTGGAGAGCTAATGCACAGTATAGTGAATATAGACAACAGTTTGTAGTATAATTATCAAACTGGTTAAGAGACTAGATCTTAATTATTCCCACCACAAAAAATAAATGGTAATTATATGACATGATGGAGGTGCTAACTGTCGCTATGATGACAATCATATTGCAGTAAATAATTAAATCAACATGTTGTACTCCTTAAATTTACAGAATGTTATATGTCAAATATATTTCAATAAAAATAAATAAATGATATTAATCCTAAGAAAAAAGACTGGAGTTTCTAATGGGGCATTTGTGTATCAGTAAAGGTCTAATAATGGAAAAGTAGAAAAAGGCATAGGGGCAGAGGATTGGGGAGACTTTTAATGTGCCATCCAGGTGTTCCTCAAATCACTCCCAGGTTATTACCATTTTCTCCTACAACTGGTCTTCACAATCAAGTTATGTATTATATTTCCTGGTATAAAACTAAAATGAAAAATGAATAACACCTTTTTTTTTTTTTTTACCAGATTTATATTCAAGATCTTAATTTTTCTTTCGTTCTCTTATACTTTGGTGAGATGTCATTCATTGTCAAAGGGTCTCTGCCTTTAACAACTCAGGGCATCACCTCCAGCCCCATCTCCTACCCTTAGCAGAGGGTGACAGGACAACTTTTCAAACAGCTGTCCTGAGTGAACCTGGTAGCCTGTCCCTACACCTACCTGAGGCTCTGTGAGGGAACAGGTGCTACTACTAGGGGCTCCCATCACTGGCACTATGGCAGAGTGATGGCCGGAACTACCCTCTGTCACCATCTGAGAAGTGCTCAAATAATGTGTGGTAGAAGGCACTGTGCAGGTATTAAGACTTGCTAGCTTCCAGAACTTCCCTAAGGACTGCAGGACAGACTATACCTGTCCTGGGACCATTTGCAAGGGTCTTGGGTTTAATACGAGGCCTTGGTGCCATATAGGTTTAGGGGTAGGTCTTTGTTTTTTGTTTGTTTGTTTATTTGTTTGTTTGATTCTCCATCTGGTTTATATTCCTTTCTATTTCTGCTAAATGCCAAAGGACTAAAAAGGAATCACTGATGTTGTTTTCCCTGGTGAGCGAATGAACAAGTCCACTTCTTCCTCATGGTGTTCAAGGCCCATGTGATCTGAGCCAACTGACCCTCCAGTATAATTTCTGCCTCCTAATTCAAACCTGTGCTGTGGTCAAATGGTATTCAGTGTCTCATTTCCAATTGGACTCCTTTGAGCCTGCAGCTCTTGCCTCTGCCTGTGATGGGTGGCCCCCTGCCACCTATCATGTACCTCATCCCAGTTTGCTCATTCTTGGAGACCCAGGCTCAGGGTCAAACCTCCTGTGAAAGCCCTCCTGGCCTTTTTGTGCCCTCACACCTTTTTAGAGATCTGAACTGGAAGCCCTAAGAGCTTTTGAGGTGGGACCCTCACTGTTAGTTCATGTTGACTTCCCAAACCGATATAGCAGCTTCTAAATGGTGGGCACTTTGTACTTCCTGTCTTCTTGGAGATAGCTGGCATAGGACAGACTGCAGAAATGGCAGTCAACAAACATGGCTTAGCGGTGGGCAGCTCTTTTGTGTTCTGTTGACTTTTTTCCCTTTCAAAATAAGTATTTTAATTTGCAGAGAATCAAATATGAAATCCCAGCCTTTGAGCTTGAGGGGCACTGGGCAGGCATTTGCTTCATTCCCATCTCCAGGCAGGAGTGTGTCCAATCCCAGGGCAAGACCCCTACCAGCCTCCTCCTGGCAGCCTCTGTTGTCTGCTCCCACTCAGGATTGTATTTGGCAGAACTCTAGGGACTCTTCCATGTATCTGACCACAACCTCTACACTGGAAGGCCCAGTGTGCAAGCTTGCTCTGTGCCAGATTCTGAGGGTAAATGGGAGAAGTGGAAGATGCAGACCCTCCTTTTAGAAGCCGGGGATATGGCTTGCATCCCAAGGACAGTGCTGGGAGATAGGAGGTCTGTATAGACAGGGGAGGCCATGGGTGCCATACCAGATGTGGGAGAGGGGCCAGTGCTAAATCAGGCCTGTCTCCTTTTGCCTCTAGCACAGTTACTTTCTGATCTCTTCTCTCTGGGCCTCTGTTTTTTCCCCTGTCAGGTGGGCATAACCAGCTGCTCAATGGCCCACAAGATTGCAGGGAGATGACTTGAGGTAGTATGAGGGGAAATGCAGTTTTAAGGATGAGGGTAGCATCTGAGTGAGGGGTAAGCTTCACTCATATTTAAAGTTCGGATCACTAGCTTTACCATCTCATTTTCATAGATTGTTTAATGAGTAGGTTGTACTTTTTTAGAGCTTTTTTTTTTTTTTTTAAATTGTGGGATAGTTATATGGTTATAACATGCAACTGTACCAATTCATCATAGCAGGACCCCTACCCCAAGTATGTGCACGTGTGTGTGTGTGTGTGTGTGCTGGGGAAGGTCATACCATAGGGCCTTCTCCTGGTCGAAAAGAAACCTGGAGATGGTTGAGATACATCAGGAGGTTTGTAGCTCTCTAGTTCATCACTTTTAAAATCAGCTATGAATAAGGCAGAACTTGGAGGGGGTGCCCTAGAGGACTTGGAAGTCTAAACCAGGGCAAGGTTTAATTTGGGAAGTAGGTGTTTGTTCTTAAACATCACATTGTGGGCAGGCAAAGCTGCTTTCTCCAGCTATGGAACAAAAGGCTGTCCTCAGACCTGGAGGCCAGGAAGGGGACCCTGTGAAAGGGCCTGCATTTGGAATTGAGTCCATTTGGAATCAGATCAGAGATGTCTTTGGATAATGGAATTTGAGGCTCGGTCCTGTTCATTCCTATTTTACTGGGATTCTTAAGATCAGTGTATGAGCTTTAGAAACTTGACTGTTTCGCTAGTTTGTTTGATTGATTGATTAATTAATTAAGTGCTCTGGCCTGCAGACAGACTTATAATTTTAATTAGTTACCAAGATTTAAAAAGAGACTTCAGAAGGTCTGGACCCATTAGGCCAGTATTCCTGCAGCTAAGCAGAGAGGGCGTCATGCACTCTTTAGTTACATCCCACTGCCCAGCTGTCTTCTCACTTTAGACCACCTGCCTGGGCCCGGAAGCACTTTAGTTTGCAGCCCTGAGGTGGTCAGCTGCACCAATGGGTCTCTGTGGGTATTCTTAAGTTGACAGTCTAGAGGTAATATGTATATCTCAAACTAGAATCTTAGCTTTCTGAACTCAGAGTAGTTATTTCCCACCTATTGCAAGCTCCTGCTGTTTCTCCACTGTATTTTGAAGTATGGGCGTTGTGGACTGAATTTTGTGTCCCCCTAAATTTGTATGTTGAGACCCAATTCCCAATACGATACTATTAGGAGGTAGAGCCTTTGGGAGTTAAGTCTTGAGAGCAGAGTCCTCATACATGAGATTAATGCCCTTATAAAAGAGACCCCAAAGAGATTCCTCATCCCTTCTGCTATGTGACGACTCAGCAAGAAGGTGGCCTTCTATGAACCAGGAAGTGAGCTTTCACCAGACACCAAATCTGCTGGCACTTTGATCTTGGACTTCTAGCCTCCATAATTGTGAGATGTAAATGTTTATTGTTTAAGCCTCCCAGTGTATGGTATTTTTGTTATAGAAGCCCAAACATATTGAGACACTGGGAACGATGCAGCAGCCAGTGGGCTTGGGCAGCGGGGAGGGCAGGGCTGTACCTGGCTGAATCAGGGAAGCAGTAAGCCAGAGGGTTGAATTGGGGGCTGGATATACAGATCAGTCCTGGTTGGGAGTCTACAGGGAAACTTGGTGAACTTTCCATATTTGAAACCCCATTTGGCTCTTCGGATACAAATTCTCTAGAATTTTTTCCCTGTAGGGAAGACATTTTTTCTCCCAACAGGCATAAGAAACTTGAGAGAAATGAAAATATATATAATCCAATTTTAACATAATTTTCAATAATATTGTCACTTTAAAAATTTATGAATATAAACACATTAGTTATAAAGTGTTGATAACAGACTCATAGAGATGTAAAGACAGAACAAAGTCATATGCTTTCAGTAGAAAATGAAGAGATCTTTATTTAAAAAGCCAGTCTTTCTTGAAACATAGCACATTCATTTTAGATACTCAGAGAGCTAGACCAGGGGACCTCCACAGGCTCTGTGGCTCTGAAGTTCTGTAAAAATGCACCTCCTCATTTTCCATCTAGTGAAACGGTTAAACGGTTCTGTAAAACTCCGTCTGTTCATCGGTTATGCTGTGTCTAGCTGTGTTCTAACTAACATCGTATTAAGAATTGCATTTTTCTCTCTCCCGACTCAGATTTAAATCTTGTAATCACCGCTGGGAAGTGAGCTGTATCATCTTGAGAAATCAGACCACAGAGACAGGCCTGCAGCTGGCAGGCTGGGTCATCTTTAATCGCTTAACCCTTCATATCAAAGGATGGGTTGTAGCAGCAGATTCCTCCTCAAGAATTTGCCATGGCAGATTTTCTCAAAGAAAAGCTGGTAGTTAAAATGAAACAGAGTGTGTACAGCAAAAGCCTTGCTTTGTAAATTGACTTTTGTGCCTATACACACTACTGGTTTTATGTATATCTCCATGTAACTCTCTCTTTTATGCATGTGTCCATGTCTGGGGGCATGCATGATGGTGATGTGTATGTCCATGTGCTTTTATGTGAAAACATTCAGTGAATCTTCATGTGCATGTGTGGATGTGAGTGTGAATGTGTGTGGATATTTGTATGTCTAAGGAACAATTTTCCTTGTCTCATAAAATAAGATCCCAATCTGTCAAGGCTAGTATAGTAAATTGTTTGAAACAATGGCTGCAATAATTCCCTTTTTGTATTTATACCCTTGGATAGTACCTTTCTAAGCTGACTCTGGACCTAGCCATGTGCTTTTCTTTTGTCGATGGGACATTACCAAATGTGATGCAGAGACCTGAAAAGCAACTGCACCCTTAAGTTGTCTTCTCCTGCTTTTGGGAACCCTCAGTCAACACAATGTCAGTGAACTGGGACACATCTGCCAGAGACATGTGGCTCAGTGACCCCGCCACCCCAGCTGACAGCCACCATCAGCTGAATGAGGCCATTCTGGACCAAGCAGCCCCTATCCCACCTGTGAGCTCTGTACAGCCATATAAGCGAGCCCAGGGGAGACCAGCAGAAGAATCACCCTCCCGGCTCACCCACATTATCACGAGTTAATACTAAATGATTCTTGTTTTAAATCACTAAATTTTGGAGTGGTTTGTAACACAGAAAGACCTAACTAATTAATCTAGTTGGTCATAGAGGGAAAAACGGTGTTTGGTGAGAACTTGTGAGCGTGAATCATAGGAAGACATGTAATTCCATGTTTAAACTTTTTTTTATAATCCTGTCCTTTATGAGTTTAAAAACATAAAAAAAAATAGCTCTTATTGGAGACCTACCATTAATTCTTACACAGAAATGTGCATTAACAAGACAAGCATGGGCACAGAATGGTAGTCCTGGCATGCTCCAACAATACTTACTAAGGCCTTGGGAAGAAGGCCAATGAGAAGCAAACCCAGGTGAACACTCTACTACAGAATCTGCATCGAGGCTACTGTTTGCTCTTCGGAAGTGAAAGGATTCATCTCATCTTGGCTCTCAGCCTGCCTCCACGAGGTGGGCATCTCTTCAGCAACTATTACCCAGGAGCTCACCCCAAGGCTTCTTGACTTCTTGAAGAACAGCGCCTATAAAATGAGGCTTTGAGAGAAACAAGATTCTCTTCCCTGCCTGAGGCCTGCCTTTTGGGAACCTGCCACCTCTTTGGATAATTGACTCTAAGGATGATTGTCCCTCTCAAGTGAGACCATGTGTACTTCCAGGAACAAAACCTTTACCCTGTAGATGACAACAGGATATCAGGATATAATGAATAGTCTTTTCTAGTTGGCTCTAGTTACTTACAGAAGCAGAGGTTGGGTGAGAAAATTCTGTTTGAGAGAGAGAGGGAGGGAAGGAGGCAGAGAGGGAGGGAGAGGAGAGAAAGAAAGTAAATGCAAGAATATTGGCTCAGAAGGTAGGGCACATGATTTTGGCAGTTCCAGCTCTAGTCCTTCTTTGCAAGAAATTCTTACTTGGTATGATTTGAGAGAGGTTAGGACAGAATCTAACCTACTGTTAATATTAATACTTTGAATCTGAAAGATAGTTTATTTCTGAGAATCCTCTCTTAAAACACAGAAATACAAACATCTTTGTTATAGGTTAACACCTAAATAGGAAATAACAGAGGTAAGGCAGAGGGTAAATGCTTTGGAGCTGTTAGGGAACTCTGATGGATATGTGGGCACTAAGTACTTATTACGTTTCATACTTTAGGTTTTATCTTGACTTGGACCTGCACAGCCTTCTTGTAGATAAATACATCACACACTGCTCAAAAACATGAGCTATATCAACTAGGTCAAAGTTTACTTACTTTTTTTCCCCCATGGAGGGTAGTGGTTTAAGGACATTATGTGTAAGAGAGGAAAAAGAATTGGATTAATTATTAACACAAAAGAAACTGCCTTTATTAAGTACTAGCTCTTGTCAACCCCTATACACAGCCCCTTTACCTGTAGGTGTGGATTTCCTTACGTGCTCCAATTTTCCGGGTAAGGAAACTGAGATCCTTAACTGGAAAGTTCAAGTGTATACTCTATGTGTATCATCTAAGTGTAGGAATTAAAACTTAAATACAGCAGGCCTGTCTGATGTTAAAGCACTACTTTTATTTTAATTTAAATTTATAATGAAATATTTCCTGACAGAAAACTTCGGAGAATAACACAACAAGAACTCATGTGCCCATCACCCAATTTTATTAGATCTTAATGTTCTGCTATACTCACTTTATATTTATGGTATTTTTTTTAATGTGGGATATTTTTCTTTTAAAAATTTATATATAGAAATTCTTTGTGAAGTCTGGATATTCTATAGATTGCAACTATCTTCACTTTATTATGACGTTTAACAAGCAGAAATTTTCACTTATTTAAATTTAATCAAATGTTTGTGGTGAATTTTTTCATCTTTTTAGGTTTTTTTTTTTGGTGGCTTGTGATTTGTGGGTCCTCTCTTTGAAATATTTTCCTTTGCTATCATCAAGATATCCTCTTCTTTTTCGATTTTAGAGTTTCTTCCCACTTAGGTATCACATCTATCTGGTAATGTTTGTGAATGGAATGAGCTAAAGATCTACTTTGATTCTTCCCAAGTGGAGAATAACTAACCCTGGAACGCCTCACGAATTCAATATTCACCCTCATTCATTATCTACTTCTGTGCCGTATGAAAGTTGTCTCTGAGCTCTGTGTTCTCCCTCACTCCTCTGTTGTCTGTTGCTATGCCAGCACCACACTATTGCTTTATTATAAACTTGATATGGGCAGGGCACATCTCTCGATGTTATTCTTCCATTTTGTCCTTTGATAATTTTAACCTTTTACTCATGCATTTCAGGATCAGCTTGTGTAGCCCCATAAAAAGCCCTATCAGAATTTGGTTTGTAATTGGTTTCAATTTATATATTAATTGAGGGTTGGCATTGCACCTTTATGCAATCGAGTCTTCTCAACTATGCAAATGGTGTATCTTTCCATTTAAGTTTCTTTTATAATTTTAGTAACATCTTGAAAACTTCCTTTATAAAATTCTTACCTGGATTTTTTAGTTTTATTCTTAGGAATCTTGTAGTTTTTCTTGCTATTGTAAATGAGGTTTTTTTCCTATTATTCAAATTGGTGTATAGAAACATTATTCATTCTTTTAGAATTTTTATTCATACATAAGGATTGCTTAAATTTCTTGTTTGTTCCAATACTTGATAGATGCTTTCAGATTTTCTCTACATATTATTACTGCAAACAAGGCTAGTTTTGGGTCTTTCTTTCCAATTCTTTTATTTCATTCTTTTAATCTTGATATCATTACTTGGCCAGAACATCTAATACAAATGTTTTTTTTTGTGTGTCTGTTGAGAAATTCATATGATATTTCTCCCTTATCTTTATATTAAAGCCTCCTTATGTTTTTTTTTTTTGATAAAAGTATTTGGTCAGACTTCAAAAAATATAATCCTGAAGTTTATTTGCTTGTATTTTATTCAGGATTTTTAGATCTGTGTTCACAAGAATGGTTTATAACTTAATTACTTGTACTGTTCTTGTCACATTTTGGTGTGAATAAAATGAGATGGGTAACTTTCTCTTATTTTTTCTTTCTCTGAAATATTTTGTATAAGATATAAATTGTCTATTCCCTGTAGATTTGCTACTTACCTTTAAAACTGTCTGTTTCTAGTGGTTTAGGAGAAAAGAGATTTTGATACTTTCCATTTCATATAAATTTTATGGTTTCCTCCAGCTGGATGTGTATGTTGGGGCATTTGTGTGTGTTGATATTGAGGTCTCTCACATCCAGTCACAGAATCTGTGGCTGTCTAGCCTTGCTTCCTGGCCACAAGTCTATGACGTTTTTTCTCCCCTGCAGTTTTACTGTCCAAAATCTTCACAAGACTGTTGGCCCTGGCAGCAGGCTACCATTTTTCCCTGGCCTCCTTTCACTTACGTGGGAGCTCTGCCCAGCCCTAGCTTTATGCAGTAATCCTAGCTGGTTTTCTGTCCAACTTTGGTCTCCTTAGGTCTCTGTTAACCTGCAGAAGCCAAACTCTAAGACTCCTGCTTTCAGTTCTGGGGCCCAGGAGACCCGTGAGTTTACTCAATCCCTTGATCTTCTGTCCTTTTTCTGGTTCACAGCAATTGTTATCTTGTTTTTTGAGCTTGGCAATGGTTTCATTGGTTTTCTCTTTTAAGACTTTAACTCCTTGTAGCAGAGAGGGCTGTTAAAGTGAGAATTCATTGAGTCATCTTGATTGGAAGTTTCCTAGCACCTGCTTTTAACCATCAGACAACATTACCTCTTTAATTACGCCTTTAGGCAATATCTCATCATCCAGCCAGGAAATTGATGACTTGTTCACAGTTACCTGCTCCCTGCTTTGAAGCCAATAAAGCCCCTTTGCTGAGATTATCCTTATTCTTGCCTAGAACAAAACAGAAGAGCAGGTCATGAAACCAGTGAGGGTCTTTAGATATCAATAGTCCACTGGCCACTCCTCCTTGCCTCGACACCTTCCACTTTAGAGATGAGGAAATAGAGGTTCAGGGAGATAAAATTATTGGACCAGAGTTTCTCTAGCTAAGAGAAGATATGGGACTAGAACACCTAGGTAACCTGATTTCAAGCTTAATGTTTCTCCCCTCCCCCACTGCCCGCCTCAAGAGCAGTGGTTCTAATCTTTGGTGACACATTAATAACAATTGGGAATTATTTATTTATTTAGTAAGAGGGGAATCTTTTAAACATTCTGATATCCATCCTGAATCAGATGAATAGATTTAGAACTTCAGAGGATGAGGTCCAGACATTTGTATTTTATCAAAGCTTACCAAATACTTTTTGAAGCACAGTGAAATTGAGGACCACCACAGTGGGTAATGTCCTATCTCTTGCTTAGTTAAGCCTCCCTACACCCTCCCTGGCTTTCCTTTCAGGGGAAACCTTTACTCTGCAGGTAAGTTACATGAGCTGGATCATTATTGCTCTCTCTTTTGTCCTATTATTCTAGGTTCCTCCCTCCCTTATGTTTTGATTAGAATTTTCAGCAGAGGATGTCTCTTCTGTTGTTTCTTGATCTTCATTATAACAATAATAGATTGCTTTTAATTGCCCATTTAAAAGCAACTCACACTTTTTCCTGGTGAGTTTGTGGATGAAATATCCATACAAATATGCATCAATCACATAATACTTTCAGTGCTTAGATTTGGGTTAATCTTTGGTCTCTGACACTGCTGGCATTGTCGGTATATCTGTGTATGGCCTCCTTTTCCTCTGTGTGTGTGTGTGTGTGTGTGTATTGTCATAAGCACCCAGGAGTGCATATCTGCCACAGGAACCAGAACACCTGCATAACTTGTCCAGTCCTCTGTGTGGCTTTTCTAGCTCATTGCTTGCTCCCCTCAATGTGAGCCAGTCACTTTTCTGAATCTTGTGCTTAATTTTCCCTTTAAAACATAGTTTTATTATAAATGTACATTCCCAAGATTATAATGGTTGGTTGGTTATTTTTAATTTTTTAGAAAAGGAAATTATGTTGCCTGTAGTCTCCTGGAACCAACTTTTTTTTTTCAAAAATATTGTATTGCCAAGAATCAACCATATTGTTGTACGTAGCGGCAGTTCATTAGTTTTGAGTGCCTCACAATATTTCATTGTGGAGTACTCTAGATTACTTATCCATTTGGAATGTTTCCTGATTTTTGCTTCCAAGAATAGTACTGCTATGAATACTTTTGTGCATCTTCCTGGTGCACATATGTAGAAGTTTCTCATCAGTACATACCCAGAAGAAGAATTTGGAATTATAGGATATATAACTATTTAACTTTACAAAATAATAACAAATTCTTTTCCAATGAGATTTTACTGATTTACTCTCCCCCTGGCCGTCCTGTATATCCATATCATCCTTCTTAATTTTGCTAGTCAAAGGGGTATCAAAGACATCACATTATGCATTTTCTTGATACTTCCTTAAATGTGTATTGATCATGTGTATTTCCTCTTCTGTGAGATGGTTGTTCATGTCTTCTATCCCTTTCTTTCTATCATTCTGTTTGCTCCTTGTAGATTTATAGTAGTTCTTTGTATATTCTCAATACTTATCCTTTGTTGGTAGTATGTGTGGCAAACATATTTTTTTCAATTTGTAATTTATCTTTTCCTATGTTGAGTGTGTAAGATCACATTTTGGCACCTTCTTTCCCACTTTTGGCACCCCTCATTTAACACCATCAGCTGTCCCCAAAACAAAACCAACACTTGACATAGTCTTATGTTATATTCCTTAATGTATCTGCATTCTGGTTTTCATGATTTCAAGTAACTGTATGTTAAACATGTTTTAGGATCCCAGTGGTGGAGGAATGTCCCCGAGGTGTTTATTTGCATTTAAATAGGGAGGTTTTAAGGCCTAGGATTATGACTTGGAAGAAATGTTTCTGGGCAGAGAGACTACTGTCTCTCAACTCTTAGCTAGCTGTACCCACAGCTCCACGGGCAGCTGAAATATGTTCAGGATTCACATCTTATAGAACTCTTCTGAAATACAGTTCCCCAGGAAGCTTTCATTTTTCTCCAAGTAGTAAAACTCCCACTTTCTGATAGTTACAAAGATAGGTTTTGTTGTCATAATGCTTTCTCTGTGTGCTGCTTTGCAATCAGAGTTTTTACCACTCAGTGGGTCCATCATTGAATAGCCCATTACAGCAAACACATATCTGTTTGCCTCTATTATTGTCATAATCAAAAGGCGGGGCTACATTGAAATATTTGCTTCGTGTACGCATATCTGTTATCCGAAGGGCCCTTTAACCTAAATGGTGTGCTTTCTGTAATGTCTTCGGTTAATGAATGGGTCTGTGAGGGCCTCAGAGCAGTGCAATGTGGGAAGAATGCTATAATTTCTTTTTAACATGCAGGAATTCTGAATACGAGAAAATGCATGCCAAATTTTATTGCTTCTAAATCTGAATAATTGTATTTCTGGGCTGTGCATCTGGGTAGATAATAAAGCCACAAAACAATTTAATGAAACATATAAAAAATAAAATGACATTACTAAATATTATAATACGAGAAACTATTTTTTGCATATTGTCACCTAATCTTTCAACCATATAGCAACAAATAATGCAGCCATAATTGAAAGTTTTATTATCCTTATGAGTAAATTGAGCTCAAATTTACCTTGTTCTTGTTAGTTGGTGGGCAAATCTATTGGGGTTACTGACAGGATTTCATTTGTATGTTGGATTGTTTTTTTCTCTCTTTCTATGGAATCTAAAGTGATCAATAAATAGCACTGCTGCTTAATCGATTCTGAACTCAGCTCTTCAGAAAGCCACTCCTCGGCCCTGTGACCCATGCTGGCAGCCCGCCCTGTGTCTGCTGAGTTTCAGAAACTGGCTCCACACACCACGAACCTTCCCGGTCCTAAAGCCCCACAAATACACCTAGGAGCCCAATCTTTACTCTCTATTTGCTGCTTCCCGCATTTCCCTATTTTACTCGTACAACTCTGGACGGGGATGGTCCATTTGCTATGGGAAGAGTTTGATTGCATTTCTGAAGTGGAGACTGGAGATCATTGACTTGTGTTGCCTACCAAAAAAGTTCTCTCATTCTGCTTTGTAGAAGGTCCACAAACTGCCTCCATGACAGAAAGTAAGGTGGAGGCTGTGCCATAGGAAGACACACACTGGTGTTTCTGATCTTGAGACTCATGTGTTCTCAGAGTGAGCCACGGGGTGTGGGGGATGCCAGGCCTCAGGAAAAGATGGCACATCTTTCTGAGGTGTCTGAAGTGTTGTGGGATAACCTCTTCTGATTTCAGTAGTAATTTAGTTTATGTTTATTATAAAATGTTTAGCCTTTTTTCTGGGGCCTCGGTTTGGAGAATCAATCTACTTGGCTTCCAGGTCCACTGCAGTGAGCCTTTTGAGATTGTGCAAATGTGAGAGAGGACAGTTCTTCATCAGCAGACCCCAGGGCACCTCACAGCAAGGAAGCCTGGGCTTCAGGCATCACATCCTTCTTTCTCACTTCCAGGAAGTCTTTCATGCCTCACATCTATCTGCCTTAGGGAATGGGAATTGGTGGGAAAGACTAGTATCAGGCAAGTGACTCTTCCAGAACTGTCTTCCCTGGGAGAGCCCTGGAATGGAGTCTGGATCCTATTCTATTAGAGTCCTCCCCCTAAACCCCTCCAACCCTCCCAGGGACCTTGTTCTCTTTTCCTACCATTTGGCCAAGGTCAGGTCTACACTCACCCATCTGGTGTTTTTCATTAACTTCATGCTTCAAAGAGAAAGGGTTGGGCTTTCCTCCCAAGGACCTGATGTACTTATGCAGATGTGCTCAGACCTTTACCCTTAACTTCCAGCTACAAATACAAATGAGTAAGTGCGGGGAGGAGACCCAACACATCTGGTCTCTGCTGCCGGGGGCTGCTGACCAGTCAAAAGTTTCTTTCACACACTTTTCTTCCCCACTAAGAGCAAATCTGTGGAGCCCTTTGATTACGCTTTATATCAGCATCCAAGTCCAACTGCTCCTGGAAGTCCTTCAGCTTCTAAGATAGTGAAGTCTCTTCTTAATGGATGCTGCATATGGTTAAGAGATCTTACCAACAATAAATTGCATATCCATTGACAGCAATGTCATGTGATATTTTGAAGGAATTTTTTTTTTCAAATGAGACATCCAAGAAATGTGCGGCTTGCTATGTGACAAGTCTTTTGACTCATTCTCAGATTCTGTGCGGGGTGTCTGGGAAATGGAGGTAGTAGGGGAGAGGTGATGAGGAAGCCTCTTTACTTTCTCTTGCTCTTTGGATAATTCTGTATAAAATTTTGAAAAAATTGGATTGGGCCAGTCTTTAATTTTCTTGGTAGCTCTCTGGGGGAGAACACATTCTCCTCACCCCTCACGTGGAGGGACATCTACACTTTTGACTTTGCCTCAGTCTCCCTTCTGTGAGTTGGGGAACGGAAATGAGGAGCTGTGGAGCAGTGATGGAGGACACCGAACTCAGGCCTTGCTCTCCCTCTGGTCAGAGGCAGCCTGTCTGCAGGATTCCTGTCTTCTCCACTATGGTATGCAGAGCAGGAGAAGCCAGAGGTTGTTCAACTGCGGGGATGCTAATTTAGGGAGGAAGGACTGGCTAGCTCACTTGGCCACAGAGCTGAAGCTATGCTCTCCAGTCAGCTCTTAGCTGCAGTAGAGATGATCATTTGTTCTCCTTTTCTTAGACTTCCATGTCTATACTTCAGTTTACTTTGAGAAGAGAGGGAAGCAAGGCTGTTACTGATGTATTTAAATTGTGATGGAGAAGAAAAGGACCTCAAGTTGAATTTTGGAAGCAAAGTTGAATAGTAGCATAATTCTTTTAGAAACATTTTTTTCTCAGTTGCGTTAAAGTTTTTTTTTTTTTAACTGTGGTAAAGTATATATAATATAACATCATCTGAGCCATTTTTAAGGGTATAGTTCAGTATTGTTAACTACATATGCATTATTGTACAAGCAATCCCCATAACTATTTTCAACTTGCAAAACTGAAACTCTATAACTAACCAAACAACTCCCATTTTCCCTCCCTCCATCCCCTGGTAACCACTCTTCTACTTTCTGTCTATGAGTTGAGTCTGCTAGGTACCTCATATAAGTGAAATCACATAGTATTTATGTTTTTGTGACTGGCTTATTTCACTTGGCGTAGTGTCCTCAAGGTTCATCCATGTTTAGCATGTGTCAGAATTTTCTTTTTTTCTAGGCTAAATATTATTCCATTGTTTATTCCTTTGTTTGTCTATTTATCTGTCAAAGGACACTTGGGCTGCCTCCACCTTTTGACTTTTGTGACTAATGCTACTATTAACATGAGTGTATAAATATTTCTTTAAGATCCTGCTTTCAGTTATTTTGATTATATACCCAGAAATGGAATTCCTGGATCATATGGTAATTCTATGTTTTAATTTTTTGAGGAAGTGTCATACTGCTTGCCATAGCAATTGTACCATTTTATATTTCCAACAGTATTCAAGGGTACCAATTACTCCACATTCTTGCAAACACTTGCTATTTTCTGTTTTTTGATAGTGACCATTCTAATGGGTATGATGTGGTATCCTGTTATGTTTTTGATTTGCACTTCCCTAATGATTACTGTTGTTTAGCCTCTTTTCATGTGCTTGTTGGCCATTTGTGTGTCTCTTAGATAAATGTCTATTCAAGCCATTTGCCCATTTTCATTCAAGTGTTTTTTTTTTTTTTTTTTTTTGAGTTGTATGAGTTCTTTATATATTGTGGATATTAAAACAGATATGTAATTTGCATACATTATCTCCAATTCTGTGAGTTGCCTTTATACTCTGTTGATTGTGTCTTTTGATGCACAATAATTTAAAATTTTGATATAGTTCGTTCAGTTTATTTATTTCTGCTTTTGTTGCCTGTGCTTTTGGTTTCACATCCAAGAGACCATTGCCAAATCCAATGTCATGAAATTTTTTCTCTATCTTTTCTTCTAATAGTTTTAGTTTTTACTATTATCATTAGGTCTTCAATGCATTTTGAGTTAAGTTTTATATATGGGGTAAAGTAAGGGTCCACATTTATTCTTTTGCACATGGATATCTGGTTTTCCCCATTTCATGTTCTTGGCATCCTTGTTGAAAATCATTAGACCATATAATATGATGGCTTATTTCTGAGCTCTCTCTTCTATTACATTGGTCCATATGTCTGTCTTAATGCTGTATTGTTTCGATTCCTGTATCTTTGTAGTAAGTTTTGAAATAGGAAAGTGTGATACTTTAAACTTGTTCTTGTTCAAGATTGTCTTGGCTA
Source organism: Eidolon dupreanum (assembly GCA_028627145.1). Taxonomy (NCBI): domain Eukaryota; kingdom Metazoa; phylum Chordata; class Mammalia; order Chiroptera; family Pteropodidae; genus Eidolon; species Eidolon dupreanum. The sequence continues at coordinate 64,536,768 of CM053504.1, forward strand.
TTTGGGGTTCCTTGAGATTGCATAAAAATTTTAAGATAGATTTGGCTATTTCTGTAAAAACACTATTGTAATTTTGATAGAGATTGTATTAAATCTGTAGATTGGGTAGTATGGACATCATAACATTGTCTTCTAATCCATAAACATAGGATGTTTTTTCATTTATTTATGCCTTTAATTTTTTTCAGGAACTTTTTTTTTGTTTGTTTTAAGTGTACAAGTCTTTCATCTCCTGCTTAAGTCTTTATTTATTTATTTATTTATTTATTTATTTATTTATAACATTGGTTAACGAAATCCAGTAAGTTTCAGGTGTACAATTTAACAGTAAGGCATATGTGTGTGTGTTTGTGTGTTTGTGTGTGTGTGTGTTTGTGTGTGTGTGTGTGTGTGTGTGTGTGTATTGTGTGTTCCCCTCCTATAGTTGAAGGACATGGACAATAGACTAGTAGTTACCAGAGGGTGAGGATGAGTGGGGAGGAGGGAGGTAGATGGGGTAAAAGGGGTCAAATATGTGGTGACAGAAACAAATCTTGCTTAAGTTTATTTCTAAATGTTTTATACTTTTTGATGTTTTTGTATATGGGATTGTTTGCTTTTTTTAAAATTTTTTGGATTGTTCACTATTAGCTTATTGCAGTTGATTTTAGTGTGTCAATTTTGTATTCTGCAACTTTGCCAAATTCATTTATTGGCTCTAATAGTTTTATGTGTGTGTGTGTGTGCGCATATATGCATATGCATGTGTATGTGGACTTTTTAGGGTTTTCTACACATAATATTTTTAGAATAAAATATTTCTTAAGTGGATCTTCTGTAATTCTTCAAGGGGTTTTCTTATCTCTCACCGCCTTGACTTTCTTCCTAGTATCAACTTCTGGCCCCATTGGAGCTTTCTTTTTATCTAGCCATGTTACCTCTCTGATTAATCTATTTCAGTGACTTCATTGACCTTCTGGTAACCTTGGGGCGATGTCTGAACTCCTTAATAGGGTTTAGTAGCCCCTTCAGGATCTTGCCCTGCTTCAGAGACCATGAATTATTTTAGTTCTTTGAACATACTCTGCTTGCCTCAGGACCTTTGCACTATTTCCTCTGCCTGAATGATTGCCATCTCCCCAGCTCCTATCTCTGGCTCACTCCATGTGTCAGAAAGCCTTTTTGGCCTGATGTAACTGTTAAGAGAGCATAGTATATGGACCCATAGAACCCTGTGCTTTGTTCCATGGTATATCCACATAGTATTTTGGATGTCTCTTTTTGTATGTCTCTCCAACTAGACTGTGGTGTCTGTATACAGGGGACTATGGCTTGCTCCTTAATGTATTCTGAGTGCTCAGCATAATTACAGGCACAGAAAAGGTACTCAGGAAGGACACATGGTGTGAAGCTTTGGAGAAGTAGTATTCCATTCCCCTGAGTGAAAGGGAGCAGAATGGGCTGGAACTCAGGGGAACTTGGGAGGAGACAGATCTTCCTTTCTGACCTATTATAATTCTGACTGCTTCATATAGTTCACATAGTCAAACTACATTCCATGCAAAAAATATTTATTGAGCATCCATTTGTTCTTCTCCCTGTGGGCACATCCAGGTGGAAATGGATTAAGATAAGGAGCAACATTTACCTGGAAATTGATTGGGTGAAACATCCTGGGGAAGAATGCAAAGTAGTAAAAGAATTCAGTGTATAAAGAATACAATAAAGGTGAGGAGAGGTAGTTAAAAGAACAAACAAGGGTGGAAGTGGTTTGATATGCAAAGAGCAAGACTAGGACCTAATGGTCAGGTGTGTAGTGCCTCTACTAAGGCTGTGGAGTGCTTGGTGCTTGGGCTTGAACAACAGAAGGACAGGAGTCCTGCCCTATGCTCCAGGGTTTTCTCTAGAAGGGAAAGCAAGTAGCCCTTTTCATCAGCCCAAACATTTTGGTATTAGTCATCGCATAGAGTTAGGACCAGAGGCTCAAGCAGTGAAAAGATGTAATACTGTGGTTTATTAAGCTGCTGTTGTGTGCTAGGCATGGCACTGGCCTATGCTTACCACACAGTGGCAGTCTCATTATTTACTCCCAATAACATATGAAAACACCATCCCCATATGACAGATGAGTAACCGAAGGTTGAAAATTTGATCCACTTCACAGTGATTGTTACTCTGGGAAAGAGTTACATGGACCATATAAAGTATTATAAAGATACTTAGGAACTTAATAACTAGTTTGGGACTGGAGACACCTTTTTAACAATGTTTTTTGAAACTAGAGAAAACTGTTAAAGTTATAATTTCACAGACTTCTCTTTATCATTAATATTTTAAAAATCAGGTAAGAAGTATCTTTTGCTCCCCTGCTTTGTACACTATGCTCCATTCAGCCTTTTGAGAGCCTGGAGAGAGGAAACTGGAGTCTTGCTATGGCTTAGTTCTATAGACCTGCTGGATGTATTTTCCCACCAGACTCTAAGCTCTGAGAATGCTGGGGTTTTTGTTTTGGTCACAGCTGTATTCTTAGAGCCAAAAAGAGTGCCCAGTACACAGCAAATACTCAGTAAATATTTGTTGAATGAATCAATTAATAAATGAAAGTTCACTCACAAAAGACAGCTAAAAACTGTGCAGAATAACATGTAATCTAACTCCAGGATGTGTTGCTTGAGACGTAAGATCCAAGAGCCACTCAAAAAGAAGATGATGGCTACTGGCTGCCGTTACTGGAGAAGGTAAGAGGCTACCATTTGCTTTTTTTAGTGAAGACTTGGAGTTGAGTGTTGAAAGATGAACGAGTGGCTAGGAGTAGGAAGAACTTCATAATGTGAGTATAGACTGAGCCTGACACAGGTTGTGGAGAGGATGCTGAATAGTGATGAGCAAACTGAGACTTTAAAAGGGGAAAAGACCTGTCCAATTTGTGCCTTGGAAATGCATAGATTTGAATCTCAGCAATCTGGCTGAATGTAGAGCTCAGTCTACATTTCTCTGATAAATTTGGATGATGGATAGGAGGTGGGAAATTGTGAGGAGCTATTCCAGTGGCAGAGAGGAGCTGTGAGGTGGAATGTCCTCTGATTTACACATATTTTCTGTCCATGGAGGTCTTCTTGTTGCTTCCTTTTCACCACTCAGGAAGTGGGGACAATATTTACATGGCCATTTCTAAGTGAGTATTAATGAGAGAACCACTTGGAAATTCCTAGGTGAAAAGTAGTACGCAAAGACAGAGCATTTTTGTACCAGCAAGTGGTGAAAAATAAAGGGCATTTCAAAGAATATTATCATATAACTTGGTTTTTGCATAGAGAATTCAGACAGACTGCTTTTTCAAACTTAAATAATCCCAGGATGAAAGGTACTATATAAATGCAAACTATTATTATTATTATCCAGTGGTAGAAAAGAAGGACATTTCAAAGAATGTTTCAGTACTGTACAATTTTATTTTGCACAGAGAGTTCAAGAGAAAAAGCTTTATTTTATAGACTTAAATAATATCGTTATGGAGCTACAGTAAAATAAATAATACAGATATGGTGTTAAAATAAATAATACAGTTAGAAGGCTTGAATAAATAATGGTGGAGAGAGAAGAGAAATTAAGAGTCCTGAGAGAAGGCGGGGGAGATGCAATTTTGAATTATAAGTAGGAGAGAATTGTGGTCCAAAAACTCCTGAAATATTCAGGATGTTTCTACACTGACCAAAAAAAAAAAAAAAAAAAAGTCATTGGACAGTTCACAATTAGGGATTGATCTGACAGTATTTTTATTTTTTATTGATAGACTTTCCCCATTGTTTCAATGAATATAATATCAAAACTTTTGCAAAAAGTTAAAAGTAGCTAAATTCATCATTTTATTGCATTTGCACAAAATGACTTCCTAATTCTCCTTCCCTAATTCTTATTCCTTAGCCTATCCCTCATTTCCTTTGTCCAATTATGGAAAAAACTACTTCATTTTCTACCAACTTCAGAGATGCCCCCTTATCCTGTACTCCTTTATCTACTTTCCTCAGTGAGTGTAGGTCCTGTCCACATCCCGTAGTTTAATGTTTCTTTAGGGTCAGAATTCTTATCTTTTTATAGAGACAGGGCTACAGCATTCCAGGCAGAACAATTGAACCTCTTCTTTAGCCATGAACTTGAGCTGCGAGAATTTAGACCTGGGTTCTGAGGCATGGGATGGGTGTCCTTGGGAGACGCTGCCATTAGCACTGAGGTTAGTTCCAAGCTTGGGGGAAGAACAGAATTCTGGTTTCTGCTGGTAGGAAAGTTGGAGCCAGAAGGGGACCAGAGCGCTGAAGTTGAGGTAGACCTCTTCCTCTCAAGGCGAGCATGAGATTCTGAATTCTCCCAGTTGTGGGAGGAGGAAATAGTTTGCTAGGTGAAAAGACCAGGAAAGGTTCAGACCTATGCTTGGAGAACAGAGAGATCCCCAGGAGGCCATCCCCTTGATGTTTGGGGCATCTCGTCCTGGGAGAAGGGAGGAGATCTAGACTGGAGATGTAGGATGTTAGTATGGGCTAGAGGTAGAAGGCCTCAGGTGTTCTCTCCCTAGCCCAAAGGCTGGCAAACTGGGCCCTCCCTGTACTTGAGGGACTTTTTAAGATCTTAGGACAATGGAACGAAAATTCTTGTTCAGGAGTATCTTGTTTAGGAGTCCCCTGCTGGGGACTCCCATTGGAGTGTTACATTCTCATTCTCCATTCAGATGTACTTCTCAAACACAGAGGTGACACTGTGCTTGCATTGAACCTGGCCATCAAAGCCTAGCTTTAGATTACAGCCTTTTTTAGCTTGAACTTGGTCCCTTCCAGCCTAGCTCCTGCAGTCTGGTTAGGTTAAAGTGTTCACCTTGCCATTTATATATTTTATGTTCTTGGATGAGGCTGTATCACTGGGTGGATTTTACTCTAACTGGATGATGAACCTCCTGTTTTCTCTCGTCTCTTCTAGCTCATCTTTGTTCAGGTCTAGGCATATGGTAGTTGTTCCATGGAGAATGATGGATTTGAAGAGAGGCAGGAAGCTGTGGCTAGCAATGGAAATTGGGAGGAGTAGGAGGGGGATAGAGGAAGCCCCAACCCCAAGCCTCCTGTCTACAGAATTCTGCAGTGCCCCTTTGAGTTTCCTCCTTGGCAGTTGAGGTTACATGTCTACTGGGACAGTCCCACAGGGAGGGAGTGAGGAAAAGCCTGGGGGCATTGCTTCTCTGGGAGCAAAGAGATGATGGGTTAGATGTGATGTTATGTAACTCTGAAGGGAAAGAAAAAACAAAACAAAATAGAAAGGCACGGAAAATATAAATAAAAAGAAGTGCAAAGTTTTATTGTCAACTGCTGCTGTCACCTCCTGAAACTACAGTCGTATCTAAGAAATATGTGACATACTAATAGGAAGTAATTTACCCAAGGATGTTTTTGTGCCTTGAATTGCCTTCCCTGCTCAGCTGTGGGAAACTTTCTGAGTGTATATGCATGAGAGCCAGCGCAGTGCTTCAGAAACTTCCCAATTTGTGCACAATGTGACTTTTATAAGGCCATTAAACTCATCTTGGGGAAAAGTGCTCTGGAAAACAGTGATACATGGAATCTCAAGGAGCCCATGAAGGCAGAGAGAAATGGCAAAATGATGACCAAACCCTCTTGGGTAAAGTGACTTTGAGGTGATGGCTGTTTCTCTGCTTACCCTCCTGCCCACACCTGATTTCTTTCTCTGCCCTTGAGGTTCTGCCAGTGGCTAGGTGGGCCCTTATTTGCACCATCTTTGGTCCAAAGAGCACTGTCATTTTTCCTTGCTGTGTTTGGGTGGGCCCTCTGGGACCTGAGATTGGGATGCAGGCACATGGTGCTTAGCTCTCAGCCCAGAAACAGCCACAGAGCTATTGTGACCCCAGCCAGGGAACTGGTGATGAAGCTCCATAGCAGCTCCAATGAGACCCCTCACAGGCCATGCCCGCAGTAAGGGGAATCCAGGCATTTTACCAGCCTAAGGATGTGGAGTCCTTGGGTGGGAGTGAGGAAGAAGGGCTAGAAGATGGAGAGAGTATAGGGAAAGAGGAATAAAGAAAGAGGGAGGGGAAGAGAAGCAGGAAAGGTGGTAGAGATGACAAGAGAGTGGGAAGAGAGAGAAGGAGTAAATATGAGAAGAATATAGTGGAGGGAGAAAAGGAGGACAGGAGGAGAAAGAAGAAAAGGATCAGGACACTGTTCTGCGTATGTTTTTCTCTTCAAGTGCCTTCCTCTGCTTGTTCTTTAGGCACAAGCAGGGCCATGATCAGAGAATAGAAATCATGAAGTAATTAGTAACACCAGAGACAAGAGAGCTGCCTGTTAGGGGTGGGTATTGCCTAGCCCATGGAGAGAAGGTAGCCTTTCAAGTGCCCCCTGCAAGTTCTTTCCCTTCCCACTTTTAATCACCTCCCTCCTATTCCAGTCACAGAGTCTCAGGTCCCACCACCATCCCAAACCAGGGAGAAGGCACTGTGCGGTCTTCTGTATGCCGAAGGAACCAGTAAGGTGTTTTCCTTGCTGCGTTGGGCTGCAGGAGGCCCCAAGCTTCTAGCTTCCAGAGTGGGTGGGGGGATTAGCTGATTAGCAGAGATAAGAAGCCAGGGTATGAGTGGTGGAGGTGGCTGGGGAGGGGATGGGAACATGCCTCTTCAGCCTCATGGCAACTAGGAAGCAGACTCAGGGTGAAGAGCCACCAGGAAGGGAATCTGAGGGCGCTTACTGAGTGTGAACCACTGAGTGGCAATGGGGAGGGAAGGAAGCAGGGTGCCTTTAATTTGTACTCTGGCCTGTATCTCTCCCTATGTCCTAGCTTAGGAAAAAAGAAATGAGCCCTTTATCAATTTTTAATAAATTGAAATGACAAATAATCCATTTAATAAATTATTAACTGAGAAAATTACTGAAAACTGAAATATCAAACAATCGTGAGCAAATGCTCGAAGCAGCGTGTTTATTAATAACCAGTCCTGCTGCAGGAGAGCGCTGATGCTGTGATTCTGACACAGCCACTGTCCCACACCCACTGCGGTCCAGCATGTCAGGGGACCTGGGGGCTCGGGTATCCGCAAGACCATGCTTGAGTGTGGGTGTGGGGACAAAGACAAATGGAGTAGTTCCTGTAGCCCTTGAGCCCGTAACTTGATGACTCACAGGCAGCACTTGGGGAGGTAGTACCTGGATGTGGTGCTTTGATAGCACCAGGGTGAAGTCTCTAGATTCTGCTCTCATGGTCCTGGAAGGGGGCCAGAAATAATCTCACTCCTGGGGTTTATTTCTTTAAATCCAGAGCTTTGGGTTCATAAAAATTGTGCGTGCGTGCGTGCATGTGTGTGTGTGTGTGCGTGCGCGCGCATGCATGCATATGCAAGTGCATGAAATTTTGTGTATATAAAAGATGGCATCAGACCCCAGTCTGCCTGGCTTGATGATCAGTTGAGTTGGCTATCCCACAGCAGCCCTCACGTACCACAATGGGAACCTAGGATGCTTTGTGACAGCAGGAAGCCTAATGTGAGGGCCCTGGCTGGGGAAGATTCAAGCATTATGTGGGGAGGGGGCCGTGAGGGCAATTTCAGGAGTCCATTTATAGAATCCTCTTGGTCAGACTCCTTTAATCCTCCCGAAAGACTGTTGGAGATCATGGAACCCAGACCATCATTTGCAGTGAGAGAAATAGAAGTTCAGAGAGAGGAGGGGCTAGCTTGCTGTGTTGAGGCTAGTTGTGGAGTGGCAGCGCCATCCAGGGCCCAGGTTTCTAGTCAAATGCCCTTCCTGTTATGGCTCCAGATCTTCAGGCTGGTCCTAAGCTGCTGCTTCTCCAAGGAGCCTCCCTCTCACCCCACAGCCTTCTCTCGCCTCTCTTGGAACTCCTACTTTTGCATGTAGTCACACGATTCTGTCGTGACTGACTGAGGAGTCCTCTCTGCATTGGTCCTGCCTGTGGTAGGAGACAGTAGGCATTGTCTCCCCCTTAGTGCTTGCTTTGTCTAGAAGCGTAACCTAGCCAGTTTGCCTGCCTCTGCTCTCCCAAAACTGTGTTAACCTGGAAACACATCTTCTCAACCAGCACAACCCTGCAGTGGGGCTTGGGGATGGTCAGGTGACTTCCCTGTGTCCTAGTTCCTTTATCTGTAAAATGGGGATAATAATAAAGAATGTAATTTGATGACTGGGATTGAAACAGTCCCATTATAAAAATACAATGCAGCAGTTTGGGATGACAGGCTGTAGGCTTGAAGATGGTGCTGCAATGGGTATTTTTAGGAAGGAGGGAAGGGGGAAGGAGGGGTGGTTTATAAATGTTTGTTGCATTAAAAAATGTGCTAGTTTGAATTGTGCAGAACTAAGTATCATTTGTTTCTAGAAAAATTCACTGCTGTGGAAATGAATTAGTTTACATTGAATATGTGATGGTTCAGAGAAAGGGATATTAACCCAATTTGCATTTCTTTGAACTGAAATAAATTATTGCCATGTTTGTATTAGTTGGGTCAACTGGATGTGATTGGGCAGACCTGCAGTGGGGTGGGCTGGCCCCGGGCTCAGAGGGTTACAATAGGGGCAAAGTATGCAGATCAGAAAGTACTCTCCTGATCAGGGCTGATTAACCTTTTGGGGGAAATGTGGACCTTTTCAGGAGTCTATTGAAAGTAGCTAATGCACCTACCCCACATAATTGTGTATGTGTTTTAGCACTCTCCCAATTTTTCAGCCTGTTATGGGCCAGGTGTAAGGGCTCCCTGTACCAAAGAAGACTGTCCATTGTCTTGGTGTCTCATGCCCTGATTATAGCATGGGTTGGCCAGAGCCCAATTTCTGAGGCCTCTTCCTTCTGTGTAAATGAAAACAGGACTTTGCTTCTGAAGAGGGGGATAGCCAAAAACAAGTTCATGTATATGCTCAGAGCTGGGTGCTGTGGATGTTTCAGACCTATATAAGACCAGTCCCAGCTATGAGAAGGAGCTGGCTATGTGACCTCTAGCTCTGTTAATTGCCAGAATTTTTTTGGTGGGCTCACCTGGCAAACCATGGCTCTTTCCTGCTTCTTTATGCCCCTGCCTACTGAAATCACATGCTGAGCCAAATGGAGTGCTCTCTAAGGTCAAGGAGGTGCCAGTGTCTGGGTCCTCCAAACCTGGCCCTAGCCTGGCCTCCGGGAGTCTTCCATTAGAGTGGGAAGAGCACAGAGCCAGCCAGCCGGAAGTCTACAACAAACTCTTTAATGCCCAATAAATGGGGCATTTGTCAGTGATGGACAGTTTATGGACTCTGACAACATTGGTGGATAGCAGGTGGCTATTATAGATGGACACCAAATATAAAGGTAAACCTAGAAGAAATGTGCCTGGAATGCGCTGCTAGCTTGTGCACCAAAGGAGCTTTACCTTCCCTGATTCTCTAACAATCAAGGAGAGAGAGCATGGGATGGAGGAGGGTGGATAAAGTCATCTTACCTTTCACCCAATAGAATGTGCCAAACTTTAGCTTATTAGCAACGTGTAGTCAGAGAGCCTTATATAATGAGCCCCCAACCTGAACTTATTTTTATTGGAAAGAGGCAACTACAAGACAAGATGATAAGCAGGGACTTAAATAAAACTTCAGGGTGAAATACCTCTCATATCACTTTTCTGCTTAAAACTCATCAATAGTGCTTTAACGGTTTCAGAATAAAGCCTGTACCCCTGAACTCAGTATACAACTCACCCCGTCCTACTTGACTGGTGGTACTGAATCTTTTGAATGTACTGTGTTTTCTCTTACCTTCAAACCTTTATTTCCATTGCTCTATCTGCTTGGGGCACCCTCTCTGGCCTCCTCATGGATGTCATCTTCTGAGCAATTTTCTCTGGCCCCTAGACTAAGTTCAGGCCTCTGCGATAACACAATATTTTGTCAACAGGAGAGACTGATAGGAACCAGCCAGCCAGTGGGTTCCTGAGGACAGAGACACACCTGATTCACTGTTGGGTCCCTGTGGCCAGCCACCATGTAGGAGGAGCTTGGTAAATCATCTTGAGTGCATACATTCATAAAGTAATAACTAAATGAAGGACACTTCAGTCTCATTGTCCCACATTTCACTCAATCAGTTGATTATCTCTACAACATGAATATAACTCATATTTACTAAAGCTCTCTCATCTGTAAAGTGGGGATAATACCATCTACCTGATGGTTTTTGTGAGGAAGTAATGAGTTAATACACATAAAAAGCAGTGCCTGCCACTCTGTAAGTCCTCACTGAATGTTAGGTATTATTGTTCTTCACAAATAAGTTGAGATAGACCCAACCGAGCACTGTCCTGGACACAAGAAACTTTACTCCCCTGAGTGGTTAGAATCCCCATTAGCAACCAGTTAGCAAAAATGCTTCTAGAATGCAACTACTAGGAGAAAGTCAGACTCAGACCTGGGACCAGGAATCAGACTTTTGGGGACCATCAGGACCCATGAAGGCTGCCAGTGTTGCCAGATGCTGGGGTTGGATTTGGGGAATGCTGGTTAGGCGTGGATGGATGAAACTCCTGGCAGAGCTGGTGCCAATCTCTGGCTAGGTTTTACTTAAGTTAAGAAAAGGAATTCATGCTGGGTAAATGAGGTAATGAATGTGCAAGTACTTTGCAAACTGCAAAGTGCTATACAAATGTGAAGCATTATTGCACCCATCTATTTCTCTTCTTTGTGCTTTCAGGATTTCCTAATAAGGGCTCTTTTTGAGAGTCCAAGGCTGGCTTTAGATTAACTAAAGGAAAAGTGTGTGTGCAGTATGGTAGGCAGGTGCACCCTGAGCATAGCAGAGGTCCTAGCTATGAAAGGAGGGACTTGCTGACAATAGGAATTGGGACATGAAAAGACTGAATGCTGCATGGCAATTAATCCATCCTGACCTAGACAGTTTTCCTGGTCCAGGGCCATTGTGGAGCTGTGAAAATTATTCTAGAGTGACAGAATGGTCTGTCCTGAGAAGGGTGAGAGTAAAACCTAGGGCTCTTGTGGCTGTGAATGAATGTGGAGTGTCATGGGAAATGTCCCTGATTCCTGAGTGTGTGCTTGCAACTCAGTCACCCAGGCTGCCCAAGACCAACACAACACAGATTGGCCTGGAAGAAGGAAGAATTCTGACCCTTAATGGAGGAAGGAAGAATTCTGTCCCTCAACACCCCTGACGATCTCAGTAGCATGGATTACCAGGCTGATTTGCTTCTACCTGTGTCCAGCTTGCTCCTTAGCCTCCTTCCCCACCTCACAGCCTTGGTAACCAGGCAAACACAGGAACTCATGAAGAACATAAGCTCTGCATTAGCAAGGTCCAGCAATCCTGGACAGAGCAGCCAAGGCACCAGATCCATTTCCAAGGTAAATATTTCTGATTTTATGCTTAAACTCAGCTTGATTATTATGTGTATAGGAATACCTCAGAGACCTTGTGGGTTCAGTTCCAAACAACTGCAGTAAAGTGAGTATCACAATAAAGTAAGTCATAATCTTTTTGTTGTTGGAGGATCTTACCTTCAATTTGTAAAAAATGCAACATCTTTGAAGCACAATAAAACAAGATATGCCTATATATTTTGCCAGGGGCAAAATAGCCCCACCAAAAGAGAGTCATATGAAGTCTCAGCCTTATATCCCAACTAGGGTGTGAGAATGAAACCTTGGATGATTGACTGGATAATCATCAGAATAATGTCTGTGATTTTTCATGAGAGTTGTGCCTCAAACTCTTGGGAGCTGTCTACACCATTGACTTCCTAAAGCACTAAGCTAGAAATCGCATATAACTCTTAAGCAGTTGAGGGCTAAACATGAAGCAAGGCTCGTGTCTCCATATCTGTTTGTTCACTGCTCCATACGCAGCACCTGTCATAGTTCCTGATAGGATGGGGTTAAGTATGTTTGTTCAGTGAGTCAATATATAATGAATATGAGCGGACCATACCAAAGTAAATTTCAAAGGTTTCAGCAAGACAGTGTTGAGGCAGATTCTTTGCCCAAATGATTAGCTGATTTTCACATGATTAACCTTATCCAGTTATTTCCCCAAACAAATGGGTATGATTTGGAGAGGCTGTTAAGGACACAAAAGGCAATGTGGTTGAAGGACAAAAAGGGCAACGCGGTTGAAGAATTCCATACGTCGAGGACAGGGGCAGGGAGTGATTTGGCATGCTCAGTGGACAGGGAAAATTAGAGGGGCCAGGTGTTAAACTTGCACTATTTGTGTCACTTGAATATGATTTTTTGACTTTTTAGAAAACTACATTAATTTATTACCATTCTTACCACCACCACCCCACTCCTACCCCAAAGAGCGTTTAAAAATTGCGCTTGGAATTAAAGAAGAAAAGGATGTCAGCCATTGTCTGGTCCTGCTGTTTTGAATTTTGAGAGCATATCAAGATCATCTGTGAAATTTTGGGAACTATATCTGTCCAGGCTCCATCGCAAACCTACCCAATCCTGACTTCTAAAAGTAGAGCCTGGGATGTTAAGTTGACAAAGCTTCACAGATGATTTTGATACTCTAAGGATGACTAGCACAGTTCTGCATTTCACCCAATCCATTGAGTACCTCTGCAACATAAAAAGCAGTACTTATTTATATGGTACATCCCAGTTTCTGAGGCTTCTTAAAGTGTGCCCCCACAGCAGCTTCCATATTCCACATACTCTCTGATCAGGATAGAGCAGAGTGACCCTAATGTCACCCACAAGAGCAGCATGGCCATTGGTTCTTGCTGTTTTTAGGTTGGTTATATTGCTGATCATGGGCACAACACAGGCAAGTTTAGGTGGAGGTGGAAGGAAAAGTAGAGCATGGGGCTATGGCCAGAGGGGCTGCTCAGAGCAGGATGCCTGTGACAGTTCTTTAAATGTGTCAAACATAGTATATTCCAGGCCTAATTTATTCTTTCACTCATTCAGTTTTCCATCATTCATCAATTGCTCACTGAGTGCCTACCACAAACCAGACCCTGCACACATCACAGTGTGCCAGACAGCCAAGTCTCTGTCTCATGGAATTGATAGTCTGAGGTGGGGTGGGGGGCTAGAGATGATAAATATATCATCACATAAATAACATTCATACAGATTTGAGTATGAATGACAGTCAATAGAGAAAGCCTCAAACTTCTTTTCACACTATTTTGTCCCTGTTCAACACTACACAGTCAGTGAAAGTGGCCTTTTTGTGTTCTGTGATGCACTCGTCAATGATGCCTCATTCCTGCTCAGGAACTCCTCCCATGATCTCTCCATCCTCCTCCATCCCTCTCACTTTCTTTGTATAATTTACATTTTCACAATCGGTAATTCTGAATATTTTATAGGTGAAACAGTGAGTTCTGAAGAGCTCAACTGACCTGTTCTGTAGAGCACGGCCAGTGAGTGGAGACAACTCCCCAACGTCAGGCTCTGAATCACGTCTTGTGCTTCTCCCTTAAGGCTCTACCCACGTTGGCTTCTCATTGGCCCCCAGAGCAGATTGCCTCAGTTCCTTCTCTTCCTTTTTAATTTTCTTTGTTGCAGTCAAGGCTTCAATTAACTTTTCTCTGTAGAATGACTATATTAGGCAAAAGTTTGTGTGGGATCCAATAAAACGTCAGATGATATTGAGCATACGTCAGGCAAAGCCTGCAGCCCAATAAGTTATTATGTGTAAATGCTACAACTTTATTTTGAGGAGAATACATGTGTACTATCAAGCTGTTTTATGGATACGCAGCGTGATTGATTACAGCATGCGGATCTGTCGCAACAGGATAAACTCAGATAGAATAATCTGTGGATATTTAGGCCTCAGCAATTTGTTATCCAAAGACGACTATGGAAATGATAATTCCTCTCATTTCAGCAATTTCTCTATGCCACACCCCATAAAAACCCATTTCCAGAGCGCCGACTTCTGATGCTGGGGTTCCTCTTCTTGCTGTATCTCCTTCCAGTTCCTCGACAATGAACAATGGAAAGCTGTTTTTGCCATCAAAGCCATGACTGCACTGGGACTTGGCCTAGAATGGGCAGATGTTGGGGGTTGGAAGCTGGGGCTGCTGCCCTAGAACAACTTCTGCTTCTAAGCTAACAAACAAGCAAACGTGGAAAAAAATAGCTGTGATTTGTTTAGCACATAAAACAGTTTGGGTAAAAATGGATTACATCAAGTAGCAGACTATATCGCAGATCAGCCCCAAGCAACTTGTTGCTAGAAAATAACAGGATGGAATTCATCAGCAGCTTTTCAAATAACCATTTGTTTAGAAAACAAAGAGTTGCTGGAATGAATTAAGTTAAGCTCAAGCCCTGGGCCTCTTTCTTGAGGCCATTGCTGACTTTGTGGGGATATAGTGACCTTCTCTTAGATCCTCTGCAGTCTGGGCCCATTCTTTTGACAAGGAGCCGCAGTGTGTATTCCCTTGGATTCCTGTCCTGAGTTTTGACTTCTCTTTAATTGTTACAGAGCTTTCCTTTCCATGGCCCAGTGGAAAGGAATTCTAGATCTGGAGGGTGAAGCCCTGTTTTAGCACCTTGGTTCTGCCTCCCACTGGTTCTATGACTCTGAGTAGGGTACTTCCCCTGAGCCACAGTTCCATCATCTGAAAAACAGAGACAATGATACCTGTCCTACCCACTTTGCATGGTTATTGTGAGAAGTAACTAAGCAAATAAAATATTTGAAAACACTTTATAAACTGTACAATTCTATTTAAGAAATACTTATGAAGCCACTAAGGCTACTTGCTTTGAGTGCAAATATGGTCATTTTTATTTTTCTCATCAATCATTTAAGACGTCAACTGCTATTATTATCAGGAGGTCCAGTTCTTATTTCTTACCCCTTACCATGCAGATTTCCACAAAAGCAAGGAGAGAGAAAATTGAAAGCCCATCTGTCCATGACACTGCTACTCGGGGAGAGGGGGGTGTCTTTGCTGACTTCTAGTCCATAGGGCCTGTGTCGTCTGTGAGCTCCTGCCTGGCACCTGCTGATGCCCTTGTGGGTCTAGATACCTGTATCTGCAACCATTTCTGGGGGTTCTTACACTTGAGTCCTTGCTCTCACATGCTGAGCCACTCTGTTTACCCAAAGTACTTCTCCAAAGTGACTGGGTGGGTCCTGAGGTATTTCCAGATTTTACTACTAAAGGCATTATATAAAATCACCTTGTCCTTATGAAACCTCATGGACCCTAGGACTGATCCTGGATCACCAGTTCATATCTCCCCTTCCCTCATGGGAGATCCCCTTTGGGGCCCCAGTCATCCTTTCTTGTCAGAGGACTTGGCAGATCAGCATCCTGAGTAAGAGCAAGGACTCTGGAGGTTGGCTTGCCTCAGATCAAATTCCAGCTTCACCACTTTCTTGCAGTGTGACTGGTAGAATTACATAGCATCTGTGTATCTCAGTCTTCTCATCTGTAAAGTGGAAATAAAAATGGTTCCACCTCATAGGGTTTTTTGAAAATTGAATGAGATAATAGATGTAAAGCCCTTAGAAGAGTGTCTGGCATGGAGTAAGCACTATAAAAGTGTAATTAGCTGCTATGTATGATGACTGATCATAGTGACCCACATATACAGGTTTCCCTAATCTGAAGCCTGTGCTGCAGGGATTAGGATATGGGCTCTGTCCCCCTCAAAAGGCTCTTGGGCTCCTAACACAACTAATACAACTTAGTCCATGTCCTTTGCTTCCTGTGACATTTGCCAAGAGTTAGACTTACTGAGTTAAACTAAAAGGGACAATGGGAAAGCTGGATCAGTTAGTTTTGCTGTATAACAAATCACTACAAATTGTAGTAGTTTAAAAGGATGACCATTTAATTAGTTTGTGCTTCTGTGGTTTGACTGGGCAGTCTGTCTGATCTCTGCTGAATTTTCTTACATGTTCGTTGTCATCTGGTGGGTGGGTTGGCTGGTTGGCAACTTCACGATCCAGGGTGGTCTCACTCATGTGTCTGGAAGTTGGCAGGCTATTGGCCAGGAATTGACCAACTGTCTGCTGGAGTGCCTTGGTTCTCAGTGGGGACTCTCAACTTCCAGCAGGCTAGCTTGTGCTTATTCACAGGGTTGTCTCAGGTATCTAAAGGAGGCAAGATAAAAGCTCCAAGACCTTTGAAGCCTAGGCTTTGGGAGTGACATATTCTATTAATCAAATCTACTTCTTGATGGAAGATGCTTTGCTGCCAAGATTGTGGTTATTTATAGTTAATCATATTAGTTGAACCATTTGCTTAGGGCAGTGGGCTCTTTCTCAGTTTCCATTTGCATTCTAAGAGTGATTTCACTGCTAGTAAGAGTGCTCTCTCTCTCTTTTAAATTTTAATTTATCAAATACTATTTCCCTTGCACAGTGGGCTACAATAAGATATGACGCTCTCAGAGTACTCATGCTGATGATGGGAGAAAGGCTAGCAGTGCTGTTACAAGTGTCTGTCTGGGTCTTTAGAAAAGAGGAAGACCTCACTGAGAAAGCAAAGTTAAGGCTAATCTTGAAGGATATCAGGAGATAGCTCTGTTTGGGGATGGATGGAGTAGAATGCAAAGATAAAAGTGAAAGTTATAGAAAAAGATCACCCAGTCCTGCTCCCTTAGTTATAAGTGAGAACAGTGAGGCGTGGAGACTCTTCCAGTTGTACCCACGTTTAGTGGAAAAGCAGGAACTTAGGCCTTCAGGCTGCTTGTCTTGATTTGTAAAGGGAATTAGGTCACCAAATAGATACATCACAGTTAAGTCTACCTTGGAAAGTTTACTCACAACTTAATCATGTTTCCTTTATAGGTCTCTGATTCCACCTTCTCATAAGAGAAGGTCCACATCCCCTTCTACCCTTGGCTCCCATATCCCATATATCTGTAAAAGTAGAGATCTGCTGTAGAATTGACTAATGAGTAATGCAAACAGATTGTCTCTACACAGGGCTGGCTTTTTAGCTTGTAAACTCATCTGTCCAGTGAGGCACCTCCAAGCAATGGGCCATGCTGTGGCACTGACTCCAGCATCTATACTGCATGCAACATGTCAGAAGATACCAAAATACAAAATTTCATCAGATATTGTTTTGTTGTAAAAAGATACAAGAGGCCATAAATCAATCATTATGCTTCTGGAACACTTGGCCCTTGGATCCTGCCTTAATCAGAAATGCATTTCAATGCAGGGTGCTAGCTTTCCTTCTGGCCATAATTCCCAGCTGAAAACTTGGGTTGTCCCTAGCCAGACAGAAGTTAACCATGAACTGCATCCCTGGCCATTGCACATTCCTTTGCTTCATAGCCTTTGAAGCATTCTCAAGTTTATCATTGCATGAAATTCTCTTAAAACTCTATCAAGTAGACAGATATAAAGTCCTCATTTAGTGGATGAAGAAATGGAGACTCAGAGAAGTTAAGAAACTTGCTCAAAGCCTCCAATTAGTGAGGGACTGATCCAGGACAGAAGGCCAGGTCTTGAGCCTTCAAGAACAGAACTTTTAAGGTTAAATATAGAACCTCTGCTTGGCATCAGATTATACCCTTAGGGTCTCCTGTGTCCTGATACAGGTCTTGACAAAAGCAACCAGCATAGGTTTTGGTACCTTCCTGAGCCCTTCTCTTTGATTTGACCTCCTTGTGTATGGACCAGTGCCTGATACAACACCCAAGTGAGCCTTCCAGCCCCACATGGCCCTGCATGTGTCAGAGTGCTTTGTCAGTGGGAAGCAGAGACTACAAGGCTGATATGGCATATCACAGACACCCTGCAACTTCTACCATACTACAGGCCATTCTCTGGTGGGCAGGCAAGGAATCCTGAAGCCATGCTTTATTTCACCAAATCAACACATACATACTGCCCAACTGTTATATATGAAGGAAGAGCCGTGAGAGCTCCAGGGGAGAGGAGGGCTGGCTTAGAATATTTGAGAAGGGGCTGGTGATTAGATTTCTTTTGTGCTGTTGAGAACAAAACTAGGGCAAACCTAACTTATGCTTTCAACAGCAGTTCCAAACCCTAGTGTCAGGAAACAAGAAGAACTTTCTACCCCTTTAGAGATATTGAGAAGATTTTGTCATAATTGTTTATCTGCAATTCATGGGAGTTGCCAGTTGCATTGCTGAAGAGCAAGAACTGTTAGAAGAGGCTTTTTCAGTCAAACTAAAGCCCATCAATTTTTCTTTATTAGGCCCAACCATTGGTCCTAATTTTAGATTCTGGAGCAACATCAAATAAAGCTAATCACTCTTGCACATTTTACAAGAGAGGCTTGTAAATGAGTTTCTAATTGGTGGAATTTCAGGCATGTTTATAAAGTGAAATGAAGAATTTCAGGCCAGTGGGGAGATATTTTGAAGCAGGGTGGTCTTTTCAGAGCCCTTAACTTATGCACAAAGCTGACCAGCTATCATCCTGGGTTGGATGAATGTGTGAGAAATTTATTTAGCTTTCAATTGCTAAAGCTCCTTTTGGTGAGAACAAAGTTACATTAGTAGGACTTCAGAGAGTTCCCCTGAAGTTAAATGCCCCTTGACCTTTAGACTCATATTTTGAAGCTGAAGTCCCTTATTTAGAAAATGGGACTGGATGGGGCAAGGGCAGGAGGGGCCTGCAAATGATCCCTGCATCTTCTCATCCACTTGGTTGGGAATCTTTGTAGAAAGAATGCAGACTATTAGCTTAAGCTGTGTTTATTGTACCCACAAGGTTGGTCCTGAGAAGAGCTCTACCAGTTCACCAAGCCCCTGGTACCGGACATGGCATGTCATTACTGGAGGGTGCCCTGGCTCCTTTGTGATTGCTGTCAGTTGAGAGCAACATTTCGCATCACCCAAGAGGTATTTTAGCTTCCCACTGGAAGTGCCAAGCAGAGACAGGTGCCACTGCCAGCAAGACCTGTCTTTAGAGTCTCTGCCTCCCCTTTTCATATCACTTTCCTCCTTTCTGCCCTCTTCTGTGGCACACTGTTTTGGTCCACATTGGTTTTCAAGTATCATGGAAGCAATAATGCAGTACTTTAACTTCCACTGAGGTGCTAGTGGCTCATTCTGTGCAGCCTGTATGCCTAGCCCAGAGAGAGTGGTACAGTCAATTTCATGGATAGTTCTTGCTTTCTTAGTCTTTGTTTATTTAATTCACCAGTATTCCTCTTTCTTTTAGATAATAACAAGGAAATGCAGCCTGGCCCTTTATGTATGTATCCGTGCATCCATCCGTCTATGCCTCCATCTATGCATCCATCCATCCATGCATGCATCCCTCCATCCACATGTCCATTCATTCATCTATTCATCCAGCTGTGCCTCCATCTATGCATGCATCCATCCATGCGTCCAGACATTCATCCATGCATGCTTTTGTTTGACAAGCACTTACTGAGCTTTGACAGAGTCAGATACTGTGCTAGGAGCGAGGGACAAATTCAGGGTAAAATGAGGTCCTTGCATGATTACCTGAGTGATAGGCCTGCAAATACATGTGTCTAGTACAAAGAGATAGTCACTGCCATGGAAGCTTGCACAAAGGTCAGTAGGACCCAGAAGAGACCTGGTTGCTTGGGGAAGTCAAAGAAGGTATGAAAGGAGCCTTAATTATTGAGTCAGCATTTTTCCAACAGACAAGTGGTCAGGGAAAGCTCTGTGCAGGTAAGCTCTGTCCAGAGGTAAGAGACAGCATGCCACATTTAAGGAGAGGTTCCGAGAGGGCAGGGTCTCTACCTGCTTCTGCCCCTCACTGTACATCTGCTCATGGTGGACTCTTGTTCTTTCTAGAATACACAGCTATGCATAAATCATTAAGTTTGCATACCCGAATTAAATTTTTACTTTCTGTCAAACTAGTACATGTACATGATCACAAAATTCAAATTTATGACAAATTGAAAAAAAACCTAGCATTTCCTTGGCCTACTCATCCTTACTCCTGAGTCTTACTCCCTAGAAACATCATTATCAACATTTTAAGCTCTTATTGCTTGCCTTTACCTTCATGTTTCTAAATATTATTATATTGCTCTATCTTCAGGGCATTATTTTTAAACTTCTCTCTACAAAACTGTAGGCTTTCCCTCTTTGAGCTGACACACTGCACTTTCTCTTTCTTCCATTCTCCCAATACAGTTATACTGTAGTTTTCTGTTAAGTGAAATTTTAAGATTTTCATATTTATATCTATGAAGATATTAATAACGGATTAAAAATATGATTATTTCCTTTCTTTTTCCCCAGTTTTATTTGCTACAACTGACATATAGCACAGTGTAAGTTTAAGATGTATAGTAATGACTTTCATGTATAGCAGACCCCTTTATCTGTAGGGGATATGTTCCAAGCCCCCCAGTGGATGCCTAAAACCATAGATAGTACTGAACCCTATTTATGATTTTTCATATATGTACATACCTATAACAAAGTTTAATTTATAAATTAGGCACAAAAAGAGATCAACAATGGCTAATAATAAAATAGAATAATTATAAGAATATACTGCAATAAAAGTTATGTGAATATGGTCTCTCTCAAAATATTGTACTGAAATCACCTTTCCATTAAAGGAAGCACTTTCTTGCTTCTATTTGGCATATCTGAATTGCCAACATCGCTACTTTTACACTTTGGGGCCATTGTTAAGTAAAATAAGGGTTACTTGAACACAAGCACTGTGATACTTTGACAGTTGACGTGATAACCACGCTGGCTACTAAATGACTAATGGGAGGATAGTATACACAGGGTAGATACACTGGACAAAGGGATGATTCATGTCCTGGGTGGGATGGAGCAGGACAATGAGAGATTTTATCATGTTACTGAGTACAGTGTGCAATTTAAAACTTATAAATTGTTTATTTCTGGGATTTTCCTTTTTTTTTTTTTCAGCCCTTGGTTGACCATGGGTAACTGAAAGCATGGAAAATGATCCTGTGGATAAGGGGGATTACTGTATTGTGGCATGATCACCATAATAAATTTAGTTAACATCCATCATCTCATATAGATTTAAAAGTTTTTTTCCTTGTAAAAATATGGAACACTTCATGAAGTTGCACATTATCCTTGTACAGGACCATATTAGTCTGTAGGTCATTACAATTTTAGTATATGTGCTGCCAAAGCAAGAGCTTATTTTCTTTCTTAAACAACTTTTTGTTTTTCCAAGAACTAAAATGTCAAATTTAATAGTTTGCCTAGTTTCCTACATACCTACCACTGACTCTTCTCCAAACTTTTTGGTAGAGCTACCAAGATCCCCTAGACACAGTCAAGCCCATTGGGTGGCTGAACAATGTTGGTTTTTTCTTGAAACCATCCCTCTGGGGCTTCCAACCCCCAGCTCTATTTGATTTAGACTAGCTCTCTGTAGGTATGCTGCACCCCTCACATCACAGTTTCCCCTGCACTGCTCTCTGATGATCTTCTCCCTGGATCTTACGTCCTACTTTTTTTACTCTCTTTCTTTGGTGAAGATCCTTTCTTAGAAGCTTCTTATGAAAACACACATGGAGTAAAATTTTAGAGTGCTTGAATATCTGAATATGTCTTTATTTTCTTTTTATATTTCACTTACCATTTGGCTGGATATAGATATCTAAGATGGAAATACATTGCTCCACTGTATTCTAGATTCTAGTGTTGCTATTGAGTAGTCTGATGCTTTCCTGACTTCTAGCCTTGTATATTAATCTTTTTTTCACCTTTCTTTGAAAGCATTTCTCCCTACTCTATATCATAGGGTGTTTTGAAATACACAATGATATATCTAGGTGTACATCTTTTTTTCATTCATTATTTTAAAATTTTCAATTACAATTGACATTCAATATCATTTTATATTAGTTTCAGGTGTATAGCATAGTGGTTAGATGTTTATATAATTTATGAAGTGATCTCTCCAATAAGTCTAGTACCCACCTGGCACCATACATAGCTATACAATATTACTGATTTTAGTCCCTAAGCTGTACTTTACATCCCTGTGATTATTTTGTAGCTATCAATTTGTACGTTGTAATTCCTTCACCTTTTTCACTTGGCTTCCCAACACCCTCCCATCTGGCAACCATCAATTTGTTTTTTGTATCTGTGAGTCTGTTTCTTTTTCGTTTGTTCATTTATTTTGCTCTTTCGATTCCACCTATAAGTGAAATCATATGGTATTGGTCTTTCTCTGATTTATTTCACTTAACATAATACCCTCTAAGTCCATTTATGTCATTGCGCATGGTAAGATTTCATTCTTTTTTATGACTGAGTAATATTTTATTATACATGTACCACATCTTTTTTATCCAACTGTCTATTGATGGGCACTTAGGTTGCTTTCATATCTTGGCTATTATAAATAACCAAGGGGTGCATATATCTTTTCAAATTCATGTTTTGGATTTCTTCAGTTAAATAATGTCCAGAGATGGAATTGCTGGGTCATAAAGTAGTTCTATTTTTAATTTTTTGAGGAACCTTCATACTGTTTCCATAGTGGCTGCACCAATTTGCAATCCCACTAATAGTGCATGAAGTTCCTTTTTCTACATGTCCTCGCCAACACTTGTTGTTTGTTGATTTATTGATGATAGCCATTCTTATATTCGACCTTTTGCTGAATCTTTTATACATCTAGAATTTCACACTCTGAAATGTTATGGAAATCTTCTTGGGATTTATTCTCTGTATTTGCCTCTCTTGTTTTCTCTGAACTCAGTTACTGAAATTTCTATTAAGAGATTATTGGATGCTTTAATCTTTCTATTATTTCTTTTCTTGTTTCCATCCCATTGTCCTTTGTCTACTTCCTAAGACATTTATTATATTAATCTTCTAGAATTCTATTTAAGTTTTTATTAAGGTTATTCCATATTTAATACTCATGCATTCTTTTTTATTTTCTGACTGTTCTTTTATAATAACTTTCTATTCTTGTTGTATGGGTACCTATCTTTTTTTATGAAGGTATTAACAATAGTTTTTTTTTTAAATACCTTTGCTTCCTATTTTACCTTTGTTTTCCCTAAGTCTCTCTGTTTTCTTTTTCTTTTTTTAATTTCTGTTTTTTGTTAGAGGTTTTCTTAAATGCCTGCTGATCCTTGGCAATCTTTATATTTCAGAGTGAGAAACCATGGTGCTGACTGGAATTCTGTTGTTATAGGTGGTCCTTGTTGACTGATGGGCTTCAGTGTGAAGTGACTAGGTCTTGGAAACTTTCTTAGCCAACTCACAAATGTCAGATTGTCTAGAGACAAACTCTCTAGCTTTCTGTCTTGTCATCAACCTGCTTAGTTAGAGTCCAGTGGGGGAAGGAAGTGGGATAGTGTCTCATCATTCAGTCTTTGGACTTCACTTTATGTAGGTGCTAGTTTTGAAGGAGACAGGCTGAGACCTATCCTTTAGACCACCCACATGTAGGAAAGAGGAGGAGGGTCATTTTAATGAAGGGGACAGAATAGTGGTCAGAATGTTAGGAAGTGAACCCATGATGATTAATAGCATTGACTGTGGCACAATCAGTTGACTTTAGGCAACCACTGAAGATCTTTCATGTTACAGTGGAGGAAGAATCCTGCTGTGGGAAAAAGGGAAGCCAAATGACTCTGTAGAGACTAAATTTATCTTCTCATTCAAACCTTGCCCTTCCATGGGCATTCCTAGGTTCAGTTCGTGTTTCTGTTAAAGGTTCTGAGTATATTCTGGAGAAATAAGGGATGCAGGCACATCAGCCATTAGAAGTGATTGACAGAAGACAAGTACGATTCTTAAATGTATGAAAGTAAAACAAACACTTTATTTAAGGAAAAGGAAACTTGGAAAAAAAAAGCCTAATAAATAACTCAGTACAGCTGGCTTAAGCACTTTAAAGCCAGTGTCTGTGATAAGCAATGAAAACATTAATATAAAATGCTTCACCATAAATGAGTACAATTCAGGCTGATGTATTGCAGCTGAGCTGGCTGTCGGATGGCATGCTTTTAAAGTGATGTTTACAATCAGTATTTTTTTCCTTTGGTAACTAGTAGAAGGCAGAAATCTCTAGAAGCCCTACCAGGGTGCGTGTGGCTCTGAGCCTCAGGAGGGTGGGAGCCCTGCCAGGCAGCTGGCTGTCCTCTATGACTCTGTTTCCAGCCAGCTTGAGACAGGGTAGGTAGAAACCCCAGAGCAGGGTGGCAAGGGGCCTGATCAGAGAACTCTGGGCCTGGGTTCAGTCAGTGGCCAGCTATGAGGTCTGGAGACAGTGGGTCAGTATTTATAGGCTTTTTGTTTCCCTAGCTAGTCCTGGAGTCACAGAGCATATCCTCAGGTGCTCCAAGACCATTGTCCTCACGCCACTACTGAGTCTTCTCTTTCTTTGCCCTGGAGTCTCTTGGTAGTAGTGCCCATTGAGCTCCTCACTCCTGAAGTCCATTCAAAACAAGCATGCATTTCACTTTGACATTTTAAAGTTTATAAAATGGAGGGAAGAATGCTATCTATCCTACCACGTCAACATGGTTATGGAAGAATCAGATAAAATAATCATATGAAAGAATGTAAAGCTTTCTTTTTAATGTATGGGTAATGTGATAATTATCCTCTAGAGCAGTGGTTCCCAACCTTTTTGGCACCAAGGACCGGTGCTCCTATGAGAATCTAATGCCTGATGATCTGAGGTGGAGCCGAGGCAGTGATGCTAACGCTGGGAAGTGGCTACAGGTACAGATGAAGCTTTGCTTGCTCACTGACCTCTCACCTCCTGCTGTACAGCCCGGTTCCTAACAGGCCATGGACCGGACCAGAACTAGTCCGTGGTCTGGGAGTTGGGGACCCCTGCTTTAGAAGATATTTCCTCTTATTAAGCAACAACAATAATAATAAGAGCAGCTCATGTTAGCCAACTTTGTTCCAAGCCAGAACTGAGCACAGAGTTGTCCCTCCTGACGACATACCCATTGGCTTCTTCTTGGTTCTGGCACATGGTTGTGTGGATAATCTTCTCTTGGTCTTTGAAAGTGCTTTCTCCCCCTCTCAGGGTTCCATCAGGATTCTGCTTTTCTCATTGCTAACATACATTTTTCTCTCCCAGGTTTCTGACAGTCCTGCTGGATGACTAGGGAATGGGAGCTGTTTTTTTCTTTGTTGTCTGTTTTGTTTCTTTATTATTGTTGTCCATGAAATGAATCACAAGATCCTTTCTTGAAAGTGTTCAACTGTCAATCACTACAGGGAAAATAAACAACACAGCATAGAAGGGGAAGAGTTCAAAGATGCCGAGTCCTCTTGGTATCTGTCACTGGCTAATGGTTCCCAAATCCTTATTCAAATGATGACTCCATAATTTCCCAAGAAGGGGCTGAAGCCTCTCTCACTGTGTCTGGGGTTTCACTGACAGCCCTGATGACTTAGGAGTGAAAGAAGCCTGCTCGGACACTTATCTTTAAGCCTGTCCGCTACCTTGTGGTGTCCCTCAGGTGAGGATTTGGGCTGCTTCTCTGGACCCCACAGAGTTTCTCCGTGGACTTAAAAAACCCTATGCTATTTCCTATTAGTTTCCTGTGGCTTCTGTCACAAAAAAAACACATGCTTAGTGGCTTAAAACAACACAAGTTTATTATCTTACAATTCTGGAGGTCAGAAGTCTGACATAGGGCTTAGTGGCCTAAAATCAGTGTGTTGGCAGGGTTGCATTCTTTCTGGAGTCTCTTAGGGTGAAACTTCTATTTTGCCCTTTTTAGCTTCTAGAGGTCACCCACATTCCTTGACTCATGGTGCCCTTTCATCTTCAAAACAAACAATGGCTGGTAGAGTCCTCATATCCCCTCACTGTGATGCTGACACTCCTGCCTCCATCTTCCATCCTTAAAAAATCTTTGTGATGACCTTGGGCCCACCTGAATAATCCAGGATGATTTTCCTACCTAAGGTCAGCTGTCAGCAACCTTTGTTTCCATTAGCAACCTTCCTACCCCTTTGTCATGTGATTCACAGGTTTTGGGGATTAGGCATGGACATCTTTGGATGGGGGGTGGTTGGTATTATCCTGTCTACCACAACTGTCTACAATTGACTTTCTGCTTCTTGAACTTTTTTCCTTCTTGACTTAAATCAAAGGTCAGCTCTAAAGACTGCTTCCACTTTCAGGTAAAGCTGACCTTGTCACCTGGGGTCCCTAGATGGACAGACTCACCCTAGTTTCTCCTGAGGCTCTAGTGGTAGGGAGGTGCCAGCCTTCCAGGAGACTCCATCACCCAGCAACCAGAATCCACTTCTGAGGCTTCGAAGACCCTCTGTCCTGTTTAGGCCTCATCATCAACTCACATCTACAGTCTGAAGGAGCCTCTCTGTTCACAGCTCAGTGGCATGGCTGAGGGGCTAATGTGCTCTAAGCACCACAAAGTGTCCTGCTGCCACCTTTACTCACCTTGTAAGGATTTATGATGACACACTCTAGTATTCTACTTCTAGGAATGGCCTCCTAGAATAATTATTTGTCATCTAAAATAGTTTGAACAATCAGAGACAAATCTATACACACACACATTCTCTGATGGAAGGGAGAAGGCAATTTTGCCAAGCCCATATCATGAGGAAGGCCAGTGCTCTCCCTGCATGTTCATGCTGCCATTATCAGCCAAGGGCACAGTCAGGCAGCTCCAGGACTATGTTCTGGATCCACCACTATGTTGCCTTGGACAAGCTACTTTATTTCGTTGAGCTTTAGTTTTCTTCTTCCCCAAATGGGAAGACCTAATATGAAGAGTGAGAAAAAAATGTACCAGATGTATAATTCTATACTCTTTCCTTCTACCACTTGCCTCTCCTTTCCCCGCCTTCTAATTCAGTTATTCACTCTTATTTTTCATTGTTCTTATCATGCTTCATTTATTTTTAAAGGGCCCAGGAATAACCTGATGCTATTTTCAGGTTCTCCTTTTCTCTTTTATCCCCAGCACACACACACACTGTAGAGAGATGTAAAGATGGTGTGGAGATGCCTCAGACTTCCTTTGTCAAGCACGGTTTGCTAATGGAGAGGAGCCAACCCCATAGTGAGGACACTGGGGTAGGTCAGGCAGATGGAATAATGGGTGGAGGAGGGGAAAGTCGTTGGGTTTAGAATCATCTACATTAACCACCCCCATGACTCTCCAATTTGAGAGCCCATTTCCCTGGCCCACTACAGCTGTTTCTCAAGCTTGTTCTCTTCTTCTATAGGTGATGGTGAGAGCTGAGCAGCCCCATAGAGTGGGGGGTTTGATAGTGGCTGGAGCCACCAAC
The DNA here is from genome assembly GCA_028627145.1 of Eidolon dupreanum. Classification (NCBI taxonomy): domain Eukaryota; kingdom Metazoa; phylum Chordata; class Mammalia; order Chiroptera; family Pteropodidae; genus Eidolon; species Eidolon dupreanum. The sequence goes on from CM053504.1 coordinate 64,563,995, forward strand.
AATGATCTAGACCAAAATCAGTCCCAACAACTCCTCTTCCTACCAAAAGACATACACACAAAGTACCAGCCAATGCAGCTCTTCAGCACTCCCTGACAGCCACTGCACTTCTTTCCAAACCCAGTTATAAAGTTGAACTGAAACGTGTATTATATGGAAATACTTTAAAATATTATTAGGAACAGCTTTTGCATTAGTGATAATAAATCCATACCTGCAGTCACTTTTGATTTCTGCCTAACTATTTGATAACTTGAAAACTATAAATCCTTTTCCAGTGTAAATTTGGGTAAATGGATTGAAAGATTCCTTCCTTAACTCTTCTGCTCCTCTCCCTTCCAATCCACTTGTCCCACTCCCCCAGGCTTATCCTATAGCACCATTTATGATGGAGAAGAGGGAGGAAAGTGGAGAGCTCAAATCTCACATTACTGAGCCAACCTCAAATCCACTGTATGATCTTGAAGGACACAGGAACATTCAGTGCCCCTTTGTGGTAGGCTACTTCTCAAATGGCTCTCAAGAATTCCTGCCTCCTGGTGTTCACACCCTCTTGTGTGGGCTGGACCTAGTGACCTATGTCTAATGAGTAGAATACTACAAAAGTGATGGGATGTCACTGCAGAGATTAGGCTATAAAAGGCCTTGATTTTCATCTTGCTGGCACTCTCTCTTGCCTTCTTGGCTTGCTGGCTTTGATGAAGCAAGCTACTGTGGTGGAGAGACCAACATAGAAAGGACCTGAGGATAGTCTGTTTAATAGCCAGTGAGAAACTGAGCCCCTCAGTCTAATGGCCTGAGAAGTGAATCCTGCAAACAAGTGCTATATGAGTTTCGAAGCAGATCCCAGCTCATTTGAATCTTGAGATGATTGTGGCTTAAGCTGACATCTGGGTTATAGCCTAAGAGTGACCCTGAAGCAGAACACCCAGCTAAGCCATTCTCAGATTTCTGATCCACAGAAAATGGAAAGTAATGGAGATAATAATAAAAAATAAATGTGCATTGTTTTAAGCCACTAAGTTATGGGGCAACTTAGTTATCTACGGGGTACCAACAGACAACTAACATACCTCTTATCTCACTAATCTGTAAAATGGAACTATTCCCACCAGCCCTTCTAAGTATAGCAAGAAGAATGCGGTATTAAGACACATTTCAATATTGAAACTTTATTCTGGTTGCATCAATAATAGTCATTGATTTATTTCATAAATACTGAGCATCAATTATGTTTAGGTGCTGTAAACATAGACTACAAAGATGAATGCAAAATCCTTGTTTCCTTTGATGAGGTCAGGTCTTTATGAGGGAAGTGATATATAGTTTACAGACAGAGTGAAACATAATATATTAAATGTTCTGAAATACCCTTAAAATGGTTTGGAAGTGCAGATGCCAAATATAGCCTCATGTAACAAAATTGCTCACCAAAGTAGCAAGAATTCTTGGAAATCTCAGGCATTCCCAATTTCCCCTTTCCCAGTGAGAGAAACAACAAGAAAGAATGAGCATAAAAAGAATAAAAGTCTTAGAATTTGGTGAGGCCTTGGGTAAAATCCCAAAGTATGTGTGTGATGCACTCTGCTCTGTTGAACCAAGTCCTAAGACATACTTTCGATAAGCGCCCCCCTTCAACCTCACCTTTCCAGACACTTGGTACTGGCTGCATGAGGTGCTCCATCTGCAGCAGCTCCTGTTCTTTAACACTAATCCTAATGCTTCCGAAGTTTTTGTGATTTCTCCCTCTCAAATGACTTCCAAGAGCCCCTGGAATCCTAACTACATAGTCCAGCACCAGACTCTCTTTTGTGTTATGTATATTGTTCATCCATTCACTCCTTCATTCAACAAAAAGGAAATGAAAGCCCCAGTCCCTCCAGGAGGTGACTGGGCTAAAAAGAGGATTTGTCAAAAGTATGTTTAAGGAGTTGTTAGTCCACCAGAATCCTTTTAATATCTAGCTTCACACCATGACAGAAGTGAATTTTAGTCTCTGCTTAAATTGAACTACAGAGGCCCAAACTCTGGGTCAGTGGCTACAACAGAGAGTGGGGTGTGGTGCCTTAGTGAAAACAGCAATTAAATGAAGACCATGCGTAGCCTATGTCACAGTTTCCTTGCTTCCACATGGATCAGACTTGAGTTGGTTTTCTCCATCTCTGACCATTCACTGATCCAGCATTAAATGCCTGCAGGACAGCTCTGCTTGGAAATTTCAGTATTACTGCAGTCACACCCATGCAGGCCCAACGCACGTTGCCTCAGCATCCTTTTGGTCCCCACACATCCAGGTATAAAGTGCCTCGGGGTCTTTGCACTGGCTGTTCTCTGCCAGGAATGCTGTCTTCACGTGTTGGCACAGCTTACCCACTCTTCCACTTTAATTCCTTGATCAGATTTCACCTTCATGAGTCCTCCTCTGATCATCTTATTTAAACTTGCAGTCCTCTCTTCCCTATCCTGGAAGAATGCTTGACATGTAGTCGTCTCTCAATACATGTTTTTGGAATGAAATGGAGTGTTTGAACAGAAGCTGGAAGCCCATGTGTTATTTTCATTTGTGGTAAAATACACATGACATAAAATTGGCCATTTTAACCATTTTTAAGTGTACATTAAGTGACATTAAGTAAATTCACATTGTTCTGCAACCATCACCATTATCCATTTCCACAACTTTTCCATCATTCCAAACTAAAACTCTGAACCCATTAAATAATAACTCCCCATCTTCCCCAGGCTCTGGAAACCACCATTCTTCTTTCTGTGCCTATGAATTTGGCTACTTTATATACTTCATACAAGTGGAATCTCACAATATTTATCCTTTTGTATCTGGCTTATTTCACTTTGCATAATATTTTCAAAGTTCATCCATGTCTCAGCAAATGTTAGAATTTCCTTTGTTTTTAAAGCTGAATAATAATCTTTTGTAAGTATATGTCACATTTTGTTTATTCATTCATCTGTTGATGGTAAAAGCCCATATTTTTTTCAGAGATGATACCCAAAGGACTAGTGTGGGATGGCACATGGGGTCAGTGGTCACCTCTTGTGTTCTTCTTAATGGAGAAGAGCCACCAAGTTGTTTTTCCTACAGATCTGTGGTGCTTACTCATTGAGGAAAGGCAATTCTGGACAATTAGGAGAGGCCCCAAACTTTGGGTATGAAATTATTTTTCTTTCTCTAGTACTACAGCAGAAGCTGGAGATAGAAAGAATTTAGTGAAAGATGTGAGGATGAGTTATCTACTTTATGGTTCATAAATAATGAAAACATGGAATCTGTCCCCAAACATTATTAATGTCTTATCCTCTCTTGTTTTGTTTAGTTTGTTTTGTTTTTCACCTAATAATATACTCAGGGATAATTGTCATTTTCAAGGGACATGTATCAGTTTTATGTTTTGACCTTGAAGCCTCATATATAGTTTGTTTCTTCTCAAATGTGTTTGATGCAATTCTGGGAAATAAGGATGCTTCTTGAGACAATGAAGTTAGTCTTAAGAACCCTTCTGTCTACCTTCTTTGGGCCTTCCTTTCTTTCTCCATCAGCCACCAAGGACTGATAGAACATATGAAGGTAGTCTCCTATCTGCCTCCCCAGTGAGGCCTTTCTCCAGTTTTCTCCCTCCCTGAAGGCAGGACAACCTGGGTGAGTATCTGATTCCCTGCTTTGCACTGATGTGTTGTGGGGAAAAAACATTATTTGACTGTGAACAGGAAGATGTAGTAGAAAGGGGGAGACTGATGAATCTCTGAGAGGGCGTTTAGGACTTGAGATGCAGGATCCATCTCTCTGGGAATCTGGGGAGATCCTGTGACCACTCCCACCACGGGTGGAATTTGGAGGGGAGGAGGAGTCTCCAGTTAGATCTCCAAACATGCTCTGCCACAGAGACATATCAGGGTATAGGGTTGCACTCCAGGTACATGGGGCTTTCACAGGCTTCTGTGGGCTGCCTGGGCTCCAAACCAGCACGCGCAAAATGGTTTCTATGGGAAAATACATTTGAGTACCAGGAAACTGACATACACTCAGACTTTTGGAACAGAGCCTACTCTTAAGTAGGAGACTGCTTGAATGCCACATTCACAACTAAATTATATACGTAGGCCTATTTTAAAGACTTATGCCTATTTCCAAGATATTTAGCTTATGTAACAATGGGAATTGGAAGAAAGAATTGATAGAAGTAGAAATCGTGTTCTTGGTGGAGGCGGGGGTAGAGATGTGAATATTCACCGTGTAGAACACATTCAGTTCTACACAGAAGGAGAGTAGACGACACAGAGAGAATGCCTACAATATTCTCTATGTTTGTGTCGTTTTTCCCACGTGGGCTTTCCTGTAAGCAGCTCCATATGCATACAGTTCTTAATTTTGAGACCAATAGTTGAAATCAACAGTAACAGAGAAGACTTAATTAAATCAAAAGGTTAGGATACGACCAAGACCTGCATTTCATAGGATTTGCTCAAGTCACAAACCGCCTTCAGTGTTCTGTCTCCCCGTGGTCTGTGGGTTTGTGATATGTGATGAACTCCCTGATGCCAGACCTAGATTCCCTTGTCCCAAGTGAGCCTAACCTGCAGAAGCTGGCAGGAGCTTTGCACAGTTTTCCATAGCTCTCAATTACTCTGGGTCAACATCCACATCCTTTGGTCACCAACCCAGTGTTAAAAACCCTGGTTACTCTGAGTCTAAATCAGAACTAACCTAGGTTCACTTGGTTTTTCTTTACTTTAAATAACTCTATTTAACTCAGTAACTCACAGAGTTAAATTTAATTCATTTCAATTGAACTAAATCAACAACTCGAAGCAGCTTAGGTGAGAACTGAATTCACTACCCCAAAGACTGATTAAACTGCTCTAGTAGGCTTGTGGTATGTTCTTAACTATGGATAGTCATGAAGGTGGTTCAGTTGGCCTTTGGGCTGGCAGAAAGCTGTGGGATGAGTGTTTCCTCCTCCCCAACTGTGCGTATTTTATTCCTAGACTGCCCTTGTATTCTAGGCAAAAATAATTCATGTAAATGCTGTCGTTTTTCAATTGTGAAAGTTTTTGTTCTGTTTCGTGCCTCATGTTTGGAGTTGTTAGTATCTCATGACAACAAGAAAGATTGGAGAAAAGAGGGTGGACTGGTACCTGAAATCTTGGAAAAAGCTGGCACTTCTCCATGGTGTGCTCATTGTGCTTCGGTGAGAAGGTAGCTTCCACATTCAGGAAGGGAAGACTCATGCAGTGTGTGTAGCTTCTCCAGGCCTGGCCTTTTCATTAGCACAGACATGTGACCCATGAGAATAGTTACTGATTCTAGAAGAATAGATCTGTATGCTGACAGAAGGGGCAGTGGGGAAAGGAGAGAGTCAGGAGGCTTTCTTGTATCCTGCTCATTATGGGATGAAGGAACTCTAGCAGAATGAGATGAACACTAAGCTCTGGGTTAGGAGTCCTCAACTCTGGTTCTTACTCTGTGACAAACCAACTGGGTGATCTTGTGGAGAGCACTTGCCTTATATGGGCAAACTGATTGCTAATGTCTTTTAACTCTACAGTCTGAGCCAGTGGTGGTATCTATGGGAGGAGAGATAAGCTGTCTGTGTCCCTGGACCTAGCTTCTGCTGCCTCCAGGAGTGGACAGCTGGAGCTTGTGTAGGCTTTGGCTTACAGCTCTTCAGTTTCTGCACCCATCCTGATCCAGCAGGTTAGCCCTTAGTTGCCTTGGCTCCATGAATCAATTACATCTAAAGCGATAATGTTATTGTAGCTCTAGATGTTATTGTTAAAAATTTTTCTTCAATACCAGCCACCCCATCTCTGCCATTGAGTACCATCATGATAGTATGAATATGTGCCAGGCTCTGTATTAATTAATTTTCATTCATTATTTCATTTAGTCTTCACGATAGTTTCATAAGGAGGTACTCTTCCCATTTTCCAAATGAAGAACAGGCTGGATTTCAGCCCATATCTACCTGATTCTGAAACTCATTCTCTTCAAGCCTAATGATACAATATTCAGGGTGATTTTCTGTCACTGCTTTTTACCTTGCCATCGGTACTTTGGAAGGGACAGAATGGTCTCTTGAAGCTCAGACCACCTGGATTTGGACTTGACGCTCTGGCAAGTTTTTACCTAGACTCTGTGGGCCTGAGTTTAGGCCCTGTTGCTTGCCTTCCAAGCTGGTGGCCAGTTTCTGGCTCGACACCACACTCCAGGATGCTGCCCATACCTGAATCTGATAACACTTGCCATTTGACTTATCCTGCTGGCCAGATCATTTTTGTCCTCTGAACTGCTGGAGCCAAGGTTGGCTTCATCACAACTCTTTGGGGCATTTGGTCACTGATTTGAGGTTGGCCTTGTAGTTCTCAAAATTACCTTAGCCCTCCTCTGGGCATCCTCTGCTTGTTGCCTACCCTGCTGCTTAGCTTTCGACACTATTCACACCTGAGTTCACTTGGCTTAGGACATCTGGGACCTGTGGGAAAGAATGTAGTGGAGCATAGTGATCCAGTTCCAGATTGGAAGGTGAACCCTGGGATCAAGCCAGCAGAGGGCAATGTAGGGGTTGCCCAACAGCTCTATAAATATCTTTCATTTTATTCATGCGTTCCTTTCCACTTTCACTTATTTCTTAGTTTGTGGAGAGCTCTTGAGCACAGAGCCACAGGGGAGAGAGGCCTTTTCACCGAGGCAGCCCAGTCTTGTTCTGCCTGTGCTCCTCTCAGGATTTGGTTGTTTTCCATCTTAATTATGTTCCTTGCATCAGCGGCTGGCGGGCATACAACCTTTAAAGGAGTTTATCTTAAAAACCCACTCTCTCCTGAGAGCAACTGTTGTGTGGGGAACCGTGAGACTTCCAGGGATGCTTGTGTGTGTGTGTGTGTGTGCGCGCGTGTGCGCGTGTGTGCGTGCATACGTAGGCAGTGGTGGGGATGGTGGGGGTTGCTTTCTCACTTACCATTACCTTGGGAAAGTCAGAGCTTGCTAACATGGGCCGAGGATACTGACATGCCCCCTAGCCTTGAGTCTCATCAAACACACAGACTTCTGCTTATGATAGCACTGTCAAGTCAACTGTGGACAGTGATGACATTGTAAAGGAGAGCGGAGGCTCGTCAGTTGATTAAATGGGTGACAGCACCATGAATTTGGGTTATATATGTCTAACTTAATGACTAATTGTAATGTACTTCTTTGGGTTAAGACCCTGAAGATCCCTGACTGAATGCAAATGCCATCCTGCAGAAATAACAGTTTATAAAGCTCAACCATTTACATTTTAGTGTAAATTAACTTTTACATTACACTCAATCACCAGGTGCAAAGTCTTCCCATATCTAGGAGAACCATTAGATAATCCATTCATTTACCTTTTGATTTATACATTTGAGAATTTTTTAAAGCTTCAACTGTGTACTTTGTCCTATACAGGGAGACGGAGAGAAGGAGAAGCCCTGGTCCCTTGAAGAAACTATTAGAGACCTAGAATTTGCCACTGGAAACAATAGAGCATGTTAAAAATAAATTATAGTTAGGAGCTAGACTAAGTGTTATAGACATAGCTGCATAGTACTGTTGAGTGGAGCAGGGTTAGATAGGGGTGAGGTTAGCTCCAAGGAGGAGCTAAGTTCTCCACTGGATTTTTACTCTTGGAATTGTTCAGATGAGGTTGATGTGATTAAAGTCAGATGAATAGTATAGCATAAATATTGCAGAAAGAGAAAATGGGTGGACTGCAGGAACTGGAGAAAAGAGAAGGCTTTTGTTAAATGTAAGGGAACTCACTATCTGATTTTGTGATAGTGATGCAAAGAGAAAGCCCTCACTTCTTCCCCTGCCTAACTGCCTGACTTCATTCTTTCTAGCAATGTCTATCTCTGGTTTGAATTTTCCAGCTCCCACTCAATTTCACCATCAGCTTTGTGGGCAGGCATAATTCTCTGCCTACACTCAGTAGGTGCTTAATAAACATAGCATATCAGTGAATAAATGAATAATAAACAGATAGTTTTGAGTATATCTTCTAAGCTGAACCATTTCAGAGGCCTCAGTTTGGATTCTTCTGCACTAAAGTTAGTTTATCCCAAACTTGAAACTGGAAAGGAAAGGATATTCTAACAAAAATGCTACATTTCAGTCACTAGTCAATGTTTCAATTTTCTCCGTCTTTCATGATCATTCACATAACCTCACTCAGATTCAGTCAGACACAGCAATTGTTTATTTTGTCATTTACATGGTTAGATGTTGTGGAACCACAAAGCAAAAGAGATGCCATCCTTGCTTTCTGAAAACTTAAAATTAGTTAATTTTATATGGTGAGCACTGAGGAATTTCCTCAGGAAGAAAGAAATTTTAGATCTAGTCTGTAATAAAATGTCACCCAAAATGCAAACGACTCTGATTTCTTTAGTAAATATCAATGCTGTGGCACCTCCTTAGATTATGTCTTTCAAAGGATGAAACATCTGAGAAAGGGGATCAGATATTCCTGACCTGTGTGTAATATTCTCTCTGGCCTTGGGTCCCTCCACTCTGCCAAAAGCCAGGCTGAGGATGGGACCCCTAATACAACATAGACACCAAGGTGTCCTGGAGTAATGCAGTAACTTAGCATCCCTTCGAAATTCCATGGCCAAAACTTATAGCTGTGTCCTGAAACCCCCCCAGGATGTGACTGAATGTGCAGTCCCACAGCTTTTACAAAGAAGGTCCCATCAGTGGGGCCTCAGCCCCAGAGGAAAATTCCCTGTTCTAGAGATCCCCTGGGGTCCAGCCATGCCCTGGATCAGGAGCCCTAATCCTCAGCTCAGTTTTCAGCTACGTATGAGGAATCTGGGACTGAAACCAATGTTAAAATGCTTTTGTAACTTGTTCTTCTCTTTTCCTGTTTCTCCCCAATCAGGAAGGCGGAATATTTATACTTCTGCCAAACTCTCAAGAATTTGACCTTCAAATCTGCTCTGTCATTGGCTCAGATCTTTTCCCACCCACCCAGTGGCCATGCCAGGAGTCTGGACTGACTGTCACCATGGTGCCAGGAGAGGCACCATGGTGCCATGGATGACCGCTTCCTATAAACCATGATGATGACAACAACTGTGCCATCCCTACAGTATGCTCTATCTGGGTGATTATAAGGATAATGAGCAGAGAGCACTGAATTTTGTGATTACTTTATAATTTAATAAATGTCCAGTGGGACAGAATTGAAGGCAGCAAGTCATGTATTAGAGAAACAATGGACAAAGTCAGACCTAGCCCAGGAGGTGAGGGTAGGGTCACACTAGTATTGGACAGAAGATGGAGTGGCACAACTTCCAGGACTGGAACAGCGTGGAACCCAAACCAGGAGAGTCAGGGAGAAAGATGGAAACTGGACATAATTCTCATGGATGAAATCTTGCCAGGTGAGTCTTTCCCAGTCATGCTAATGGGGCTGATAAAATGCAGGGACAGTTTTTCAAGTCCTATTGATGGAATGACGTAGCTGTCTTCTTTTGGGCTAGACCCCTGGGTTAGCCCTTAGGATTTAGGGCTGGAGCTGGGTCTGTACCACACCCTACTGCTTCCTCTCACTGCCCAGGCTTCCTTCTCATGGCAAATCCTGCCCACCTGCTGCAGCCCACCCCATTTGTCTTTGCCTGACCTTCCTTGTATCCCCCCCATGATCCAGGAGAGCATCACGCAGGCTTAGATTAACTAGTGATTATTCTGTAGGTGACTCTGGTTTAGTCATTATGCTAGTATTTGCTACCTTTTGTATTTTTCGGATGGAGATCTCGGGGCTGGCCCACAGTAGATCATCTGTCATGTTTGTTGATTGATGGTTTGATGTTTCCTTTCCATCCCACACCACTCACACACCTTACCCAGTCCACTAATTTCTCGTGACAATTGGGGATGAGGTGAGACTACATTTACCATTTTTTGCCCTTCCTTAGAGCTCTGCTTGCATGTTGATTTTACAAGCTGCCTTTTTGGTCAGCCTGAACAGACTCCAATGTATCAAAACTGCCAAAAGTACTTTGAACCTCCTGGGTGTAAAATTGGTTTTATCTGTGTATCATGTTTGTCATTTGTGATGGGTATTTTTTCTGTTCATAGTTGAAAACTTAGCCAGGCATGGGCTGGGACCATTGGGATGAAGACCTAGTATGAATAAGATCCAAAGCTGCCCATGGACAGAATGAGAACAGAGGCCCGGAGGAACTGAGAACCCCATGGGAAGTTCCAGAACAAGATTCAGGCCTGTGAGTAAAGTGCAATCCCCCATTGGTACAATAATCACAGGCCACATTTTAGTAATAGGGGTTGAGTCAGCAATGGGGTACTGGCATAAATAACACTCATGAATATAGATGGAAAGTGAGACAGCTGATAGCAAGGGACCCACCCTTTGATATCTGGAAGTAGATGGCCAAGAGCCAGAAAACACCCATCCTAGGAGGGATTGAGATGGCTTTTTTTTCTTCCCTTCCTCCTTCACTTTCTTCATTAAATTAATGAACAGTCTAGTAACTGCTGGGTCCTAGGACAATCTGGTATACAAACTCTTCCCTGGAGCTTGGGGAGAGGAATAGAACAAAACTAATAAACAAATGCATGAAATAAGTATAAATTGTGAAAAGATCTATGAAGGAAGCAGTGCTTAGAGAGCAAATAATTGGTGGTGGGGAGTGATTGGAGAACCACCTAAAGTATGTTGAACAAAGTTTAACCTGGATGATCAGGAAAGCCAAGATTTGAAGGATGAGAGAGAGCTGGCCAGGTTCAGAACACAGAAAAGAGAAACCCATTAGAGAGAACAGCATATGCAAATGTCCTGAGGCAGAAAAGCCTTGGCTTGTTGAAGGAATTAAAAGGGGATAAGGATGATAGGAAAATGGGCAAAGAGGAGAGAAACAGATTACTGAAGCAGGCACAGTTATAGGAACTTTAGTTAGCTTTTGCAAACAAACAACACTAACATTTAGTATCTTAAAATAATAATGGTTTATTATTTCTCATGATTCTGTGGGGTTCTGAACTGGGCATGTAGCCAGGGCTGGAAGGTCTAGAATGGCTTTACTTATAAGTCTAGGGTCTTAACTGAGAGGCAAGGATGGTAGGGATGGCTGGGTTTCCCTCTTTGTGGGGTTTCTTGTCCTCTATAGAAAGCCCAGCCATGTTTACATGGTAATTGCAAGATTCTTAGCAGCAAGAGAGGCAAACTCCATTGAGCAAGAGCTTTCTGAGACTCTACTTGTGTCACATTTGTTATAATATAAGGTCCCATTGACCAAAGCAAGTCACACAGCCAAGTCCTGATGGAAAGTCCAAAAGAATCCACCTCTCGATGTCAGAAACTACTATTACATTGGAACAATATTGAAAATTTTCAATGTAATCTCAGAAATGAAAGCAGAAGCTTTGTTTATTAATTGGATACCTGGTATGGGCTGGGCTTCATTCAATTATCCCTTCTTTCTTTCATTCATTTCTTCTTTTAAAAAAACAAAATCTACTGTATGTCAGGCACTGTCTCAGAGCTGCTGCTGAATAAGATGTAGACCTTACCATCAGGTAGTTTACATTGTAGCATGGAAGATACGCAAACAGCCACTTGCAATTTGGGGTAGCCAGCATTGTAGAGGAGGTGTGCTCGGGTGTAATGACGAGAGACAGAAGAGGGCAACTCAGCAAATGTGCCATGGAAGGAGGATTTCGAAGTCTGAGCTTAGTTCTGAAAAATAAGGTGACAATGGGCATTCAAGTAGCAGAAGGGGAGTAAGGCAGATATCTGAGGCAAGCAACAATTGGATGCTGAGCTTGAAGATGTGCAACTGGAGCTTTTTTAGTCCCTCCTGCTGCAGGCCATGCTCAGTCCTGAGCACAGGGTCAGTGCTGGGCTTGCATGCACAGTGGTGATGGCAGTGGGAAACAAAGGACCACAGCAGTGGGGAGGAGTTGGGGTGGGGCTGGGTCTAACACTGCATCTGCACCCTATGCCCAAGGCTCTCTGCAGCTTGTGCTATGCATCTTCCATCAGACTGCAGACCCCTGCGTCACAGAGTCAGTGCTGGCAGACGGCCCTAGCAGAGTCCTAGGACTTCTTTGCTAGAAATAGGTTCTCAATTCCCATACAGATTGTGTCCTGAAGGGACGTAGGGGTGTGAGTGTGTCATTCGCTGTGCTGTCTCTCCATGTGCTGGGGATGGAGGTGGGGCAAGAAAAAGAATCTCAGGGAATGTATAAATTTATCCTGGCCTTGCCTTAAGAAAACCCAGCCACCAATCCATCAAAAATGAATTTGAGTTTGGATAACATTAGCGTTTAAGGCAATGATCTTCTCTTGTATTGATTCTCTGTGGGTTGAAATGGAAACATTTTTAGAAATGTTGTCTTAGGTTTCCTTAATCTGCGTGGCTCAGGGAGGAAAAAGCTGTTGTCACTCGTGCTAATAACCACAAGGAACATGGTTCTAAAGTGCTTAGCTGGAAAATGAATTTCAGAAGCCAGCCCTGGTCAGGTCTCCAGGGAAGCTATTTCCTAAAAATTCAACCTTTTTGTTTTCTTCAAGGGAGTTGCCTCAGGTGCAGAGCCACTTGGGAAATAAAAACTAACAAGCAGAATTGAGGATTCCCAGGAAGAGAGGAGGTGACATGGGGTGGAGTCCTCATCGTCTTGGGTGAGGTGAGGGAGGACTGCTTGTTCAGTTGACTTTGGAAGCCCAAGGGAGGCCTCTTCCTCCCCTCATCCAAAATAAATACGTTTGCCGTTCTTTTATGAGACACGTTCTTTAAGTTAAGCCATGAAGATACCTGTTCAAATGTGCATGACATTTGACTGTTTCAGTGGGAAATATGTGTTGTTAGCATTAGTCACAGAGTAAAGGGTCCTGAGGTGAGGGACAAGTTGGATGGCAAGCAGAGTAAGGAAGATTTGCAGCATGGGACACTGCTCGGGTAAGTAAGAGCAGGGCAGAGCTGGCAAAGGACAGAGAGGTCATGGGGTATCTAGGTTTGGTGTCTAAATACATGAAGTTTGGCTGCCCCCAAAAAGGAGCTCTGGTCCTGCTAAAGGAAGTCATGTCTATTTGTAGTTGGGGCTGAGCTTCCTAAAGACCCAACAGTTGAAGCCTTGTTTCCCAACCCTTTGATGTAGGAGAGAAAAGTAGAGAGGTCACAATCAGAATGAAAATGGAAATCAGCAACCCTCTCCCCTTAGAACTTGCCTTTTTGCCTCCGGAGACTAGTAGAGCCCTTATAGGTATTTGCATAAAGATAAGCTCTATTTGTATAAAGTGTTGGCACAGTTGTCAATGTCTCCCAAAGGACCAATCTGTCCTGTGGCCTTTTTCAATTTGTCACTTGAGGTTTGTTACTTTGTACCTCTCTTCCTTCTTACCACCCACTTGTCCTGACCCAGATCTGTGAGGCCAGAGCGTAGGAGGGTGATGACAGATGGATGAACCTGTCTTCCCAACCACTAAGAAGGGTCCAAATCCTGCCTCCCTCAGGGACTGGCCTTCCTTTTCCTCTTCTCATCCTCCTACAGCTCTCTGGCAAATGTGCTTCTCCAGAGTAACAGCTTTATTTTCACTATAAGTAGTTTGCTTCTAACAATTATGATCCATGTCTCCATCAGCAGCCTGTATTTGGGCGTGGCCTGTGTGCATGGTGGACTTAGACTTCAGGATATGGGCAGGGGCAGCCTCTTCAAATCCCTGACAGGTGACCAGAGCTCAGGGGAGTGGGCCTCTACTGTCACATTGTTAAGACTCTTTACTGTGGAAGTATAGATGCTCAGTTCACATCAAGAGTTGGGGTTTATATCAGGTGAGGCCAGAGCAGGCACAGGTTGAACATCCTAGGACAGGAACTTAGGAGAGCAGAGCCCTTGTGAGGCAGTAATGAATGGGGCACAGGGGCTTTTCAGATTCTAGGTCAGCTCTGCTGTCATCTATCTACTTGTGGTGAAGAAATCTTACATAGTCCCCTGCTTCTAATACTGCAGTCTTCTGTTGGCATGTCCATTTGTCCTACTGGCTTAAGGCTTCTGATGTCTAGTGCAAAGCCTTACACATCCTCAATACCCATAAATATTTGTGGAATAAATAAGTGTGTACTGCCTAGGTTATTAGGAAAACATCTCCTTTTCATCCACCTAGGTTATTAGCATATTTAGCATGGGAGCCCGATTTAAAAAATCTATAATGCCTAAGGACCAGGTATACAATAGGAGATTACTAAATGCTTACACTGCTTGGTAAATAAACAGAAACAGAACAGATATTAGAGGATATGGCCTGCCAGCCTTCCTAATGGGGACTTTGGAGAACTACAGGTCAGCTTGTCTAGTAGGAAATAATTAGACCTTTGAGTGCGAAAACTGAGCAGGTGGGATAAGGGACTGAGGGAATAAAACAATATCTTATTCCAGGGGCCTCAGGGCAGAGCATGGAACCACTTGACTATAAGGAGAAAAATGACCCTCTTAAACCTCATTAACTCAAATTCTACTAATTTAGAGTAAGCAATCACTCAGAACCTCAGAACTTAATTTTGCTTTTGCAGCTTGAAAAATGTGTCTGTAAAGTCAGTGAGCAGTGTCAGAAGGGAAGCAGGAAATGGGGATAGAGGAAGAATCCAGCTGACTGCTGAGTGCCAGGCATAGGTCCAGTGTCAATGCTTAGGAAATTCTCACTGACTTCTTGTTTAGTGGAGGCTCAGGGTCCCTTTTGTGCATGCCACCCACCAGTATGGCCCTTAGCACAATGCAACAGACTGAGAGCCCCTGGAGGACGATGCCCTTGTTCCCTTTTCTCTATATCCCCAGTTCGGAGCCTGCCTAAATAAATATTTTTTTGAGTGAATAGATACAGCTTCCACAGGACAGTCTTTACATAAAAAATAATGCTATGTTTATTTCAAACAGGCATTATCTCAGGAATAAGGTTTTATAGTTTTTAGCCAAGTCTTGGACAAATTGGTCTCCCAAACCTGGTATTACTGCTATAGAGTCAGTATTGAGAAGACAATTTGATGATAAGATTAAAGGCAATAGATTTTGAGTAGTTAACCTAATGGTAGTTAGATGCTTCATGTTATGTTTTACTTTCTTACAAAGGTGCCTACCCTCTCCCTCATTCTAGGATCTCAGGTCATGAAGAAGACAATGAGTGAATGAGCAAGTAAGTGGATGAATGCATGCTTTACAGTCTCCCTTCATTGTGGTTCAGGTCCTTTACCTCATGTTGTGGTCAGGGTGCCTCCTTATGGGATTGGGTGCACAAGAAGAAGCTATGATGGGCTTTAGTGGTGTGGACAAGCCTGACTGGAGCTGGAGCCCAGCTGGGTGAAGAACAACCCAGTCAGTGCAAACCTAAGGGCAAGTGTGGAAGACCAGCTTTGTATGGAGAGACTCTTATGGTGAAGTGCTGAGAAACACCTAGATAATGCTCTGGCAAATAGCTTTAGGGAAGTCCTAAAAAGGGTAGGAGGAGGGATCACTTGTCAGCAATCAAGAACCTGGCCAGCAAGTGTTATCCCAGGAACACTGGCAGGTCCCAGGGTCCTGGCCTTATACCCACAGAGCTGCTGTATTTCAAGGCTAGGAAGCAGTCCTGGAGGATGTATAGAACAGGACATATATTTAGGTGTAAAGAAAAGGACATGGATAAGTTTACCAGACTCAAGGTGGGTATTATTGGTTACAAGAATAAGATAGTAGCCCAGTTACTAGTACTGGTAAGAGAGGAGGCATCTGAGAAATGCAAAGGGAGAGCTTACAGAAATGACTGACTGAGCAGTTTATAGATTAACCACATTCTATAGATCTCTGAATGGCATTCTAGAAACTCTTGTGAAACCTACAAGAGAAACGATCCATAAATAAATAGGACTGGTGGTTCCAGAATTCCTTCCCCCTTGCAGCCCCCACCCGAAACTCCCCCTCCCATCCTGAGTCAGGAGGTGTATGTAGTAGAACCTCAGACAAAGGAATCACGCACCCCTAAACATGGACACTGCGGAGGTGTATAAGCTGTAAGAAATCTAACCAAAGAGAGCTTGTACTTTTGTGCTGTTCAAAGCCTCATGTGCCCTGCTGGCCAATAAATTTTCCTTCCTCTAACAAAGTTGTCCAAGTGTCCAGTTTCCTCCATTGGGTGCTACTTGCTGCAACACTGGGACATGAAGGCCAAAGCCATATTGGGGCAGAAGTGACTTAGAGCTGAATCCTCTGAGTAACGATCTGCAATTATTTCAGTTCCTTTTTGTAATAACTATCTCTAGAGAAGGAGTGAATGTGGGCAGAGGTTTCTCTTGAGTCATAAGGCAGTATAGGATTCCTAGGTGTCAGATGTAGGACAGTGCCAGAATTGGTGGACCAGTTAATTTGGACAAACCCTTCTGCTGAGGACAAGATAAGATGAACAACAACAACAACAACAAAAATGAGCAGTCTGAAGGCATTGTAAAGCTAACAAAGTAGTGAAGAATTTCTCAGGAGATCAAAATCCAGAGATGTGGTGCTGGTAAATCACTCTCAACTTGGTGAACTAGAAGTAAAAGAACCCTCTCAAGACTCCAGCCTAACTTGAGTTATTGGGACACCCAGAAATTCTTGATAGCTGAAACTGGATTAAGGTAATCCAAGCATGAAAACCCACATGCTGAAAATATCATGTACAGACTTTAAAATAATTATATTTACTGTTTTCAAGCAACTAAGACAAGATTGAAATTTCAGCAGAGAACCAGAAACAATAAAACTGATGTAACAGATTTAAAAAATTAGTTATATAGAAATTTTAGGAAAATAATACTCCAGGTCAAGAACTTTATGGAATGGTTTACTTGAATATTAGACCTAATTAAAGAGAGAATTAGCTGGAATATAGATCTGAAGAAAATATTCATAACCAGAATGAAGCCTGGTCATGAAAAGGGGAGAAGAAGAAAAAAAAAAAAGGAAAAAAGGAGAAAAAAAAAAAACAGAAATAAGGGGCAAGAGACAAAGGAAAGAGTGATAAAAGAGTGATATATTCTATCACGTTAAATTAAGCCCCCAGAAATAGAAGAGAGAATGGAGCAAAGAAATATATTTGAAGAAATAATATTGGAGAAATTTCCAACATTGTTAAAAGACATTAAGCTGGAATTTTAAAAATGCTATAAACAACAAGCAAAAAATAAATAAATAAGTAAATTTAAAAAAATCTCATGTAGCCCCATCACTTTAAAATTGCAGAAAATGGAAGACAAAAAAACTTTTAAAAGCAGTTATGGATGAAAGACAGATTGTCTTTAAAGTGTAATAATTAGATTGATGGATAACTTTACAATAGAAAAAAAAGAAAGCCAAAAGACAGTGGGATAATATGTTTAATGTGCTGAAAGAAAATAACTGCTGATCTAGAATTTTATCCTCTGAGAAGACACCCTTTAGGAATGAAGGCAAAATAAAGACATTTTCATACAAACAGAAGCGAATTTGTAACCAGCAATCTTACACTAAATGAAAAGCTAAGGGCATTCTTCAGGTGGAAAGAAAGAGAGCTGAGATGGAAGAATAAGGATGCAAGAAGGAATGAAGAGTGAAAAAAACAGTAAATATATGACTAAAGCTAAATGACTATTGAATGTATACAATAATGATAATGTTGCATTATGGAGTTTAAAATTTATATAAATTAAAATAAATAGAAAAGTGGCACATGAGTTAGGAGAGGGATAGATAAAATAATAGTGTTCAAAGGTCTTGTTCCTGTCTAAGAAAAGATAACGTTTCCAATTAATATTAGATTTTGATATATTAAAAATGTAAATCATAGTTTCTGGTTTAACTACCAGTAGAATAGAAAAATAAATGTATAACTTACAAGCTAGTACATGACGATCCTATTAAAAATAAAAGCTTTAAACCATAAGAGAGAAAGGAGAGAAAAAAAAAGCAACATAGAATAAGAGAGACAAGTATAAACAAATATGAAGTGGTAGATTTAACATACATATATCCATAATTACATTAAATGTAAATAGATTCCAATAATGAAAAGACAAATGTTGTTTGACCAGATCAAAAATATTTTAGTTGTATTTAGTTTTTGAGATATACAACTAAAACATTAGGATACAAAATTAAAATTAAAAGGATAGGAAAAGATATACTAATTTAAGATCAGAGAAGATAAGCTTAAAAGTAAAAACATTACTAGAGATAGAGAGAATTTCTTAATGATTAAAGGTTCAATTTACTAGGAAGAAATAGTAATTGAAAATCTGCACGTATCTAAAAGTATGAGCTTAACACATAGAGAGTAAAAGTTGACATTCCTAAAAGGAAAAATAAATCTACAAGTGCAGGATATATTTAGCATTTAGCATTCAATAATTAAAAGAACAAAGAGAAAATAAATGAGTAGAGATATAAAATATTTTTTCAAAATTATGAGCAAATTTGACCTAATATATATAATATGTATATTAATATATATGGCACACTGTACCTAAGAACTGCAGAAATGTACATTTTTTTCAACCACACAGCAACATTGATAAAATTTGATCACATCGTGAACCATAAGCAAGCCTTAATATTTCAAAATATTAGAATCATCAGGAGTGTGTTCTCTGATCACAAAACAAATGATCTAAACATAAATAAAATGATAGCTAGAAAAATTCTCATTTGAAATACATTAAGAAATACATTTCTAAATAATCTGCTAGTGAAAAAAGTCACAAAGTAAAATAGAAATTATTTGGAACTGGATTATAATAAACATAAAATATATCAAGTATTGTGGAATTCAGCAAAAGAAATATTTAGAGGGAAACTTTATGCCCATAATGTACGTATTAAAAAAAGAAATGGTGAAAAATAACAACATAAGCATTTATGTAAAGATTAAGAAACAAAACTTCAAATTAAACACAAAGAAAAAGTATGAACTAGAGATTAAACAAAATGTAAAAGTAAAAACTAGTATACAAAATAGAGGATCAATGACACTAAAAGTCCATCTTTGGAAAGAATAAAATAATTGATAAACTCTGGGTGGGACTAATCATGAAGAAAGATAAAGAACACACATAATTAAAAAGCTAACATTATGGATCTGAGAAACATAAAAAGGAAAAATAGTATATTATAAACAACTATGTAAAGAATTTGAACATTTATTTGAAATAGATGAATTTCCAGAAAAACACAACATCCTAAATGTAACATGAGAGCAGACTATCCAAGTTGTTTTGTAACTAATAAAGGAATTTAATTTGTAATTTCCCTCAAAAGAACACTTCAAAAATAAAAGTTTCATCAGAAAAATTTACCAAACATTTAAGAAAGAAATAATACCAGTTTTAACCAAACTCTTCTCTAATGGGACAAAAAGGGTACATTTTCCAACTTGTTTATGAGGCCAGCATAAACTTGATGAATAAACCTGTGAATAAAGAATGGAAAATTACAGGTCAGTAAATTTAAGATTTAGACTAAATCCTAAACAAGATATTAGCAAACCAAATCCAGTAATCCATGCAAAGACAATTTGTCACTTCTGAGTTGGGTTTATTCTGTGAACACAGAGTTGGTTTAATATTTGAAAATTAATGTACATCATTGCATTAGCAGATTAAAGCAGAAAAATTATGTGATCCTTTCAAGAAGTACAAAAAAGACATTTGACAAAATTCGTGATAAAAAAAAACTTTAGCAAACTAGGTGTAAAAATAAACTCTCGTAGTAAAGGATAATCTTTCTGATTAAGGATACCGACAAAAATCCCACCATAAAATAATATTTTATTTCATTTAACATAATGCCTTCCAGGTATATCCATGTTTTTGTAAACATCAGGATTTCTTTTTTTATGCCTGAATAATATTCCCGTGTGTGTGTATGCATGTGTGTGCATGCGTGTGTATGCCAGTGCATGTGTATCACATTTTCTTTATCCGTTCATCCATTGATGGACATTTAGATTTTGTCCATGTCTTGGCTATTGTTAATAATGATGAAATGAATATGGAAGTATTGATATCTCTTTGAGATCCTGATATTAATTCCTTTAGATGTATACCCAAAAGTGGGATTGCTGGATCATATGGTAGTTCTATTTTAATTTTTTGAGAAACTGCTATATTGTTTTCCCTAAGGACCGTACCAATTTACATTCCCACCAACAGTGCACAAGAGTTCCAATTTTTTCATATCCTTGCCAACACTCATTATTTTTTTTTACAATAGCTATCTTAACAAGTGTAATGTGATATCTTGTATGGTTTTGATCTACATTTCTTTGATGATTAGTGATTATTAGTTGAGTTTCTTTTCATATTCCTGTTGGCCATTTGTCTGCCTTTTTGGAGAAAAATATATTTATTTCCTTTGCCCATTTTTCAATCAGGTTGAAATAAACCAGACATGAAAGAAAAATACTACATGATACCACTTATATGAGGAATCTACAATAGTCAAAGTCATAGAAGCAGAGATCCGAGTGGTAGTTGCCACTCAGGAAGGGGGAATGGTATAAAGTTTCAGTTAGTTGAACTAAAAATCTACCTTGCAGAATAAAGCATATAGTTAACAATACTGTATTGTATACTTAAAAATTTGCAATTTTGTAGATATTATGTTAAATATTCTTATCACCAAAAAAAAAAAAAGTAGTAATAATTAAGAGCAGGAAGAAACCTTTGGAGCTGATGGATATGTTTATAGCATAGATTGTGGTAATACTTTCATGGGTATATACTTATTTCCAAACTCATTATATATGTACAGTTTTGTATATGTCAAATACATTTCAACAAAATGTTTTTAAAAAATAATAATCACTATTAATTATATAAAAAACTCAAGACAAAAATAATAATATTTTATGTATAAATGTTGACAAATTTTCTTTCGAGATCATAACTAAGACCAAGGTGTCCACTATCATTATTTCTGTCAAACATTTTATTTGGTACCTTAGCCAATGCACCAAAACAAGTGGAGAAATAAATATTATGTTAATTGGAAAGCAAGAAAATAATTGCCAGTATATATTCATAGATTATATTATTGTATATGTGAAAAGAGCTAAACAAATTTAGAGAAATTATAAGAATTTACAAGTGAGTTTCCCAGTGTTTCTGTAAACAGGTCACTATTCACAAAAAAATTGATTTTGAAATACCAGCCATAAACAATTAGAAAATTAGAATAAAATATAAATGTACCATTTATAGTAGCATCAAAAATATTTAAAAATCCTAAGAATCTAAAAAAGATGAGGAAGATGTGAATCATGCTAAAAATAGCCAAGGCACTTTTGAAGAAGGAGTGAAAGGATTTATTCTATTGAATATTAAATTTTTTCTTAAAGCCACGAAAATTAAGATAGTACAGTACTGTTGCAATCCTAGGCTAACAGGCCAATGAGACAGAATAAATTGCCTAGAAACAGACTCATGTACATATGGGCACTTGATGTATGACAAATATTATACTATATCGCAGTGGGCAAAAAATGATCTTTTCAGTAAATGCTTGTGGAACAAAATAAATCTCTATATGGTTAAAAAAAAACAAAATAGAAAAAGATTATAATTCCTACCTAACACCATTAAAAAATCAATTACAGATGGATTATGTATATACATTTAAAAGGCAATATAATAAATCTTATGGAAACCAAGATAGAGAACATGTTTACTATCTGAGAAAAGGGGAAGATTTTAAACCAGGAAACAACACTAATTATGTAGAAAAGATTAATAATTTATATTCAAATCTAAAACTTCTCTCCATTAAAGGAAATTATTGAGAGAGCAAAAATGCACCCTCCCCAAGAGTGAGAAAAAGTGTTTCCAACACATAAAACCAACAAAGACTAGTTTCCAGAATAGAGAACTCCTAAAGATTAAAAAAAAAAAAAAAAAAAGCTCAATAGAAAAATGGTCTAGGGACTTGAACAAAAAGGTAGTGGTCACATGATGTAATGTCCACCTCCATTAGTAATCAATAATAATAATAGGAAAAAAACAAATTAAAACATGAGTTAACACTACATAAGTACAGAATGGCTAATTAAAAAACTTGTTAATAACAAGTGTTATAAGGATGTGGAGCAACAGGAGCCCTTATACACTACTGGTGAGAGTATAAATTGACAACCATGCTGGAAAAGTTTGGTTGTGCTTTCCAAATCTGAAAATATCCACAACCTATGACCTAACAGTTTCACCCTTAAGTATACAGTCAGCAGAATTTCATGCACACATATACCAAGAGATAATTCGCAATCGCCCAGTGCTGGAAACGACCCAAATGCATATCACCAGTAGAATGGATAAATAAAATTTGGTATATTTATACCATATTCAGCAATGACAGTGAGCAAAATACTGCTACATGCAAAACATGGATAAATTTCACAAGTTTAATGTTAAGTAAATGGATTCAAAGACAATACAAGTGTGATTCCTTTTATATAAGGCTCTAAACAGGCAAAATATGGTGTTCAAAAATGCAAGTTAGGTTATAACATTATAAAGAGAAGCACTCAAGTATTGAACATAAAGATCATGATTGTGATTGTTAGCTGGAGACAGAGAGAGAAAGGAGAGAGGGAGAGGGAAGCAGTTTGATGCCTCTGGGATGCTGGAAATGTTTTTAGCTTGACCTGGGTAGTGGTTATACCAGTGCTCATTTTGTAATTATTTATTAACATGTATATTTATATTTTAAGTATTTTTCTGTATGTGTGATATAATTTTGCAATACAAAAAAGCTGGAGTGAAGTTGAGAGATCTTTTTTTCCCCTTCCTCCTATTCTTTTTTCCTGAGCATCATCTATGAGTCCTAGAATTATTTTATGTAAAAACAAAATAAACATCTTTTTACTTTACATTTTTTACAATTTATTCTTTAAAAAATGTATTCTGTAAGACACGTGTTAAGAAAAAAGAACTGATTAGAATCCTAGTCACTGCAGCTCCTCTGTCGTACTTTCCACATTCTATTAGTTTCTGCAGTTGTGAGGTGGGAGGAGTCATACTGTTTGGGGTTTGGAGCTCTGAAAGCAGTGAAGAAACTCTGGCTGAGATTTTAAAATACCCTGAATTCTTCTAGGATTAAGGAATATTACCTACCCACCTGCAGATGTAGACAGACCTGGAGAATGTTGAGAATGCTCTGACCCTTGGAAGTGAAGGCAGCAAACTCTTCACCCACCTGTCAGAGTACAGGAAATCTTCACCCACACCTGCATTCCCTTAGGGATTTATTACTTTGCTTTATAATTTTTCTCTCCAGACTCTCGTAAAGGCAGTAGCCCCTCGGAGGGAGATATTGGAGACACATTTAGTGTCTGGCACCTTTGTGAGAATGAGTTCCTTGACACTATCTTCTCTGCCTGATCTCTGAGCACAGGGAAAGGTGAAGTAGGGAAATACTTCTGTGACAGGGAAAAGGAAGGGATTCGGAGAAGGTTAAGAATAGTCACTTGTCCTTTTGTTATCGACTTGTAAGAATTACTTATATATTTTGGATATTAACCCCTTATCAGATACATGGTTTGCAAATATTTTCTTCCATTCCATGGGTTGCCTTTTCCCTGTGTTGATTGTTTCCTTTGCTGTGCAGAGGCTTTTAGTTTGATGTTGTCCCATTTGTCCATTTTGCTTTTGTTATCTGTGCTTTTGATGTCATATCTAAGAAATTATTGCCAAGACCAACATCGTAAAGATTTTCCCATATATTTTCTTTTAAGAGTTTTACTTTTTCATGTCTTATATTTAAGCCTCAGCTGCCCACATCCTTCCAGCCTAGGTGAGACTCTCTTGAGGTTCCTGTTTCTGGGGGCACCCCAAGGCATTCTGGGAGTTAGACTCTGGAGCAGGGAGAGCGGCTCTCAAAGGCAGTGTAGAAGGCCTGAGCTGAATGCTGTTTCTTTCTGACAGTGTAGCTGCTGAAACCATGAGCCATGGTCAGGTGAAAGCAACCCCAGAATCCTGCTGTGGGGAAACTATACCTGGCTCTGTTCTGGAAGAGAATGGAAAGGAAATCTAGGTTCTGAATATTGGTTCTGGTATTTTTTCCTCAGCTCCCTGACCCAGCCCCATTGGACATATTCTTTTTTGGATCTCATCATTTCCATGCACCTGTCTCACCTTGATTTCCCTCTGGAGGACTTCTGATGTCTGGGAACAGTAATTACCCATTTATCTTCTCTTTCCTCCCTGCAGGGCAGGCCACAGAACCTTCCCCTTCTTCTCCTCCCAACTCAGCACTCCTTGCTACTAAGCCTCACTTGAATTCTCTTCCAGGAAGCATTTGTGGCTTATTTTAACCAAAGCTTATCATCCTTGTGGCATTTGCAGTGTGAACTGATGACACGGGGTCTGCACTGTTGTCTAATTGTTTCCCTGTGTGTCTTGTCCTTTAATTTGATAGTGAGGTCTCTTAGAAATCTTCTCTTTATCTCTTCCAGATTGTACAGCTTGCAATAGAGCTCCTTTTACAAATAAGAAACTTGAAATGAACTATCAATAAGACTTAGGAGGGTCAGGATAAAAAATAGTGACTACCTTTGGAGTCTGATTGAGAGTATTACATTGCCTTTGGAAACTAGAGAAACCTCTAGAAGTGAAGCTAGTTTTAGGGAAAGATAGTAGCATTTTTAATACGAGACACTAGAGAAGCATGTGGAATGTGTAGTTGGAGACTCTGACAAAGAGATGGGAACTGGGGATGCAGATGTGGGAGTCATCATTGTAGGGTGGAGATTTTTACTCTTATTAACACATATTTACTCAGCATAGCACTGGACCACTCAAAACAGTTGGGAGCACGTGTCAGACAAAAAGCTCTCCTCAGGGAGTAGCTAATCTCTGGAGAAGATGAAACATTTATGTGCTAAACAATAACCTAAGATTATTTAAATAAATGTCCAAGATAACAGTATAAATGATGTGCAGCTCAGTGCATAATTAGTTGACAAGTGAGAGATACAGCCAATAAGTCCTACTTGTTCCAAAGAAGGGAAAAACATTTAGGCTGGGAGAAATCCAAGGTATAAATTCATATGAGTGCAATTCATTAGCAAAATGTGAAGATGGGAGTGTGCAAGTCAATTTTGGACCTATTGAGAAATGTCCAGGAGATTCCCGTTACAGGGAGATTTCAGGATAAGGCCATAGTTACACCAGGGAGCCTCGCCTATCTGACTTTAATGTATCTTTGCAAGAAGTTGCATGACATAAGGCAAAGGTGCCTGAGATAGAAGGCATGGGTTTGGGCTCTAATCCTGCTTCACCATTGCTAGTGGTGTGACCTTAAGCAAGAATTTTAATCTTCCTGAGCCCATGTTTCTCATCTATGTTAAAGGGCTTTTGTGAAGATCCAAAGAGAAAATATTTGTAAAAGTCCTCCAAACCCAGCAGTCATGGATGCTAATTATTATCATTATTTCTGGCCTACATAATATGTAATAAAATATATAGTGCCTTCTCCATTCTTTGAATTTCTAAAGCCACCTAATGCTTGTATCATTAATTTTGATGTACCTGTACCACATGTTATTATCTCTTAATTACTGCACGAGTTTGTAGGAGCTTCTTAATTAGAAAAAATACTCACTGTGGGCAAGAGTCTTATCTCAGACCTTCACTGAATGCTCAGAATATTGTGGGCACATACTAGGTGATCAAATATTGTTGCAATGATTGATGTCTATATCTACGAAGACCAAAATAATCCCAAAAGATTTCCCAGGAGAAGTCGATCTTGGGGTTGACATTGACGGATGAGTAAGTAATGACAGGCAATGTTCATGGGGCAGGATGCCTGGTGAGGGGAATGATGTGAGCATGGTGGCAGATTTCTTAACTTTTCCAGATGCTCTATTTCTCTAGAACATTCTATCAGGTTTTGAAGTCATTTATCACCCTGGCTCTTGGTGAGAAAACCAAATGAAACAAAACCAAAAGAAAAAATATCCATTCAGCAGCTGGACAGCGCAGTTATTTTAGGAACAGAAGAAGCCAGTGTTTGAGACTCAGCAAAACACCCCACTCTGTTTGGGGTTGACCAGTCCCTGAAAATGCATAGATCTAAGCACTTTCTCAGCTGTAACTGCCAAGCACATGTGTATTTGAAGGGAAACTTTATCCATCTGTTTCTAATTCATTTACATTGAACTCATCAAAAAAGGTGTTGACATGTCTTTAGCTTGGCCAAGTTCTTCATGGGTTTTCAGGAAATCCTAATGTATTCTTCCTGATATCACAGGATTGTTGAGTCTTGTCTTCACTGGGGACCCAGGAAGAGTGGAGAGTGCTCTGGATTGGAGTCATCCCAAACCTGTAAAGCTCTACTCTCCCCTCACAAAGTCTCAGTGGCTCCCAGAGACTGACCGGCTTGGAATGAAAACTAGTAAAAGGCATCCCCATGGTCTCAGATCTCCTCTCCTTGCTCCAAGCAGAGCATGACCCAGGAGAGGGAGAAAAGTGCTTTAGAAAGAATTTGGCCATTAGACTAATCATAGGATAAAGATAGTTTTAATTTCAGAAACTGCATGACCTTGGGGGAAAAGTTTCTTTTCTGTTCTTCAATTCCCCATAATATAGTAGGAGACTGATATCGCAAGTTTTGATTTACCTCCTAGAGAAGGCTTGTCTGGTTGCTGTGTGGTTTGTGAGTTACAAAACAAAAATATCACAGTAAGAAATTATTGTTTTCCAGGTACACAGATGGCAGTCCTGACCCCTTTGAGTAGAGTGTGTTCTGGGTATCCCATATCTAGCACCGGGCATGAAGAATGCTGAATTTTCTATCCTCACTTTTCCTTAGGTTTGGCAAAAGGTTCAACTTGGATGTGTAGCCCAAGTCCTGAGTAATGCTGACTGATTCACAAGGGTCGGGTTGTTGATAGCTGAATCCCCCAGCTTCTCTGTTTAATAGATACACTTGTGTAGGCCCAGAAGGAGACCTGTGTCCCTGCCAGTGTAAATATAACTAATACCCCATGGAAGGAGATAAACATGTATACTCTTCAGAGAATTGAAAGCTGAAAAGAAACTTGGGAGCTCACAACCCTCCTCTTTATTTTAAATGTGAGGAAAATTAAAGCTTCAAAATAATGTGCCTAGCACTTACTGGACATCGAACATTGATTTTATGCCAGTTTTATGCAAAATGTGGTCATATTTAGCAGCACTGAATAGAAAATATTATCCCCATTTTGCAGATGGAGCAAATGGGGTGCAAAAGAGGTTGGTAACTGGTCAGTCACTCAGTGTGCAAATTATGAACTAGAATTTAAAATCAACTCTGTTAATTTCAAAGGTCATTTGACACCCAGCTAGTTAATGAGTGGACCAGAGCATGGAACCCTGGATCTTCCATTCAAAGAACATTCTGAAATGTAAAAATTGGGTTGTACCTTCAACTGGCATGACTTCTCTTCACAGCACCTCCCACTGTCTGGTTGATACACTAAGGGATTTGCTGCCTGGGGAGAAGAGCCTAGCGGCAGAAGTAGACAAGGTGATGAGAGAGTAAAAACAGGTGGAAGGGAACCAAAACCTTCCACCTGAGGGCACTGTGAAGGGCAGCCCCTGTGAGTGGCCTCCAAATACTCTGATATAGCCACCACGACAGAGCAAGCAAGCTAAGGTTAAGAATCTAGCAGACAGCAAATGCCATTCAATTCAAAGAAGGACCATTAGAGTACCATACCTGTAAAAGACACTTACACTTTCCATCTTCTCTATCTATGCTTTATGCCCCAACACACCAAGAGTAGAAGGCAGAGTAGATGTACACAGAGTGGACCAAGCTCCCTTTCTCATTCATGCATCCTTTGGGCAGGAGCCTGGCCAGTGCCGGTGGAAGGGAGGAGATGATGCTTTACTGAATATATGGTGGAGTTTTGGAGAAGGCTCAGCTCATTTGTGCTTTTTAATAATTGGAAGTGATTAGCCAGCAAAGGTGTGCCTTGGTTGTCATTAAGTTTGGAAAAGGGGAATTGACAGAGGCTATTGGAAAACAAGGATTGGGGAAAACGCAAATTGTTTCATGTCTGTGCCCCATGAGTTCCAACTGTTCAGTGGGCTGATTATATCCCTCTCTTTTTCTATCTATCTATCTATCAAATGGAGGGAATATGAAAATGGTGTGTGTCTTTAGATAAGATTCCTCCTCTCCTTTTGGGCACATTTTGTATGTGTCTGCACTCCTTGGTTTTGGCCAGAAGAACAAGACCCAGATACTGCCAGGTTGGCTCTTCTTCCTCCCTGAAATGCTATTCAGCACCAGAATGCCCACACATTGAGTGAAAAGATGGAGAGACAGAGAGGAAGGGAGAGAGAGAGAGATAGAAAGAGAGAGAGAGAGATCCAGGATGAGAAGGGATAAGGTGTAAGGGACAAGGAAAGTGAGAAATAAAGCAAAGGGCAGAGAAAGGTGGATGGAAAGAGTAGGAAGAAAGGGAAAGGAGTGAGAGAGGGAGAAGACTGGAGTGAAAGGGTGAGAAGGGGGTTGGGGGAGAAGTGTGGGTTTTAGGGTCAGAGCTGGAGCAGCTTTCTGCCAGGCCTGCTGCCCAGCCGGCTGCTAGAACATCTGCATCCTGGTGGGGATGTTTCCAAATGAAGCTGCCTCTTCCCTGGACTCTACCCCACACATTCCCGTGCCTGCTCAGTTATGCCCCTTCCATAACTTTTCCTCTTACTAATCAGCTTTTCCTCTTACTAATCAGCCACTCGTCCCCAAACAGCTAAATCAGCTCTGGACGTGGGTGATGGGTGAGCTGTTGGGGCAACTCCGGGGTCAGCCAGGGGAAGAAGTGTTTGCTCTCAAACATCATGATAACAGGCATAAGGGAGCTGACTGGCTGTACCAATGCTGCCCTGACCTCTGGAGTAACTGAGTTTATGGAAAGAGCCTAGAAATGGGAGTCAGGGTCTGGGGGACAGAGCCACTGTGTGGTCTTGGAGAGTTGTGAGTCTTATTGAGTATCAATTCCATCATCCGTAAAGTAAGGAGCTGAAATCCTTCCTGATGATTTGGAATCTTATTTATCAACCTTTGCCTTCTGGTTCCTGCGTTTGGATAGAGAGAGTTCAGATGAAAGTTGAAAGCTGTTATCCTTTCCTTAGTGCCTTTTGTCTTTCTGTAGCATCTCAAGCCTGTGGCAGGGTACCACCAGACGGATCCCTG
>CM053504.1:64593709-64732267 GCA_028627145.1 Eidolon dupreanum
TTGTGCTATAGATGGAATGTTTGTGTCCTCCCAAAATTCATATGTTGAAGCCTAACCTGTGATGTGATGGTATTTGGAGGTGGAGCTTTTGGTAAATGATTAGATCATGAGAGTGCAGCTCTCATGAATGGGGTTAATGCCCTTATAAGAGGCTTCAGAACGCTCCCTTGTCCCTTTCACCATGCGAGGACACAGCAAGAAGACAGCTATCTATAAACCAGGAAGACACAAGTCTGCTGGCACCTTGATCTTGGACTTCTAGCCTCCAGACTGTGAGCAATAAATTTCTGTTGTTCATAAGCCATCCAGTTAATGGTAATTTGTTATAGTGGCACAAATGAACTAAGACAATCCAGCTTGTTCTCTACCTGGTGTCAACTCTTCCTGTCTAGACTGGGAGCCCCTTGAGGCCTTGGAGTATGTATTTGCTTCCTTTACTTCTCACAAACCATTCACCACTTGGCAGGTGCTCAGCAAATCTTTGATGCCTGATTGAATAAAAGCAGGGACATAGTTGATGTAGTGCTGGGAGGTCCCAGTAGCCTTGTTCCCCGTGGGGATTAACCCTTTATTTTCTTTGTGTTGCCTTATGATCCTGCCGTGGTTAATTAAGATGCACCAAGAAGTCTAGGGAACTGGCATCTTCTGTTTGCAAACCACACTGTTCAGTCCTCTGCCCTCGTGCCCTCACCCGCCCGTTTGGCAGCTCTGTAAGCAACAGTGCCTGCTGGCCCCGTCCAGGTATTGCTTTTCCTCCTCTAAGGAGGAGGATTCAGTTGTATGGATTTTGGCAAAGGTTTAAAAGCAGCAATAAATAACAAAAAATTCAGCATGCCATTCTGCATATTTTATAACTCAGTCTAATAAAGAAATAATCCAAGATGGCACCTGCTAAGAAAACTTAGTTTATTGAAATATGACTGCAATATAGAGAAGATGGCTCATACACTAGGCTGAGAGATATTAATGCTCTACACTTCAGCTGGTGTGTTTAAAAGAAGTCTCTCATGTATTTTATTTTATTTTATTAGGAGCCGTATCATTAGCTTTTAAAGACACGTTGTGAGAGAGAGAAGAACAGAGATTTGAACTATTGAAAAAAAAAAACCTCTCAGCAACTCAACCTGCCTTTCTCTATAGACGAACAAACAAACCAAAAAAAAAAAAAAGCTTTTTTTCTCATGAACATTTTTTTCCAGCTGGGATATTAGGACAGTATATTAAATTCCCCCAAAAGGAGGCCCTAGAACTATTTACATAATAATGTCTCCACTGTGGTTGTGACAGATGGGCTTCACTGACGCAGACATACTGTTAGGGGCTTAGCAATAGATTAAAAAAAACCACCACAATACTGTGTAACATAATAAAAGTGTATTGTAATGTACATCATAACTTGTGGCCAAGGTTAAATTTGCAGTCGAAGTATGAAAGTCGTATTCCATTATACAAAATAGATGTTACATGGGAAGGCATTAAAGATGAGTTGACTCAACCATTTATTTTTAGTTTATATTTTATTCTATTTTCCTTGGCTCTATTTATGCAGTATTTTTTTAATCGTATGAAATGACATCGTTACACACTCCTACCCTCACCCACCTCAGAGCGAGGGGCAGCCGGTGATCTACAGACTTTCTTAGCTTTGTGGATTCATGTTTCGGGGGGCTCTGACTTAATTCTACTAGAAAATGGCTGGTTGTGTGTGCCTATATCTGTTTCATTCAAAGTTTCTTGCTGGAGCTGAGATCAGCAGTGGCCTCTGAGAGTGGTCTCCTTTAGTTTATGCAGAGTCTTTGGAAACAAGTTATAGTTCAGGGACCATGCCCGTCCTATCAAGAGGTGATGTGGACATGAGAGCAGAAACTAATTGGAGCTATGCTATGCAGGATGAACTGTGAACAACTTCCAAGGTGACCCTGTCTTTCTTGCCTGAGACTTGACTGTGGACTTCAGCAGGATGGTCATATCTCTCTGAATGTACCCAGTGTCCACCAGTATGTGCTCCAAGCGCTGAGTGACAGAGGAGTCATTTCTGGAGTGGAAGATCTGCTGAAGACATTTCATTCTCATCTGCTGCCCTAAATCTCCAGGTGCCTTTCATTGCCAACAGAAAGGAAGATATGTTTTATAAAGCACATAGTAGAATTTTGGAGCCAGAATGAGATATTTGTGCAGATAACTCTCCATGTGCCTTTATCTGTAGAATGGGAACCATTTAGTTCCTACTTCATAGGAGTTGTTATGAGGTTTTAATGAAGTAATACAAGGTGCCTAGCATATAGTTAGTACTCAGTAACTTAGTACATGTTAGATATTTTACATTGTGATTATAAATATTACTATCTCACTTAGAGCTAATCTTCTGAAGACTGAAATGAGAGATTGAAGAGCTGTTTGTTTCTTTCTCTCTCCCCTTGGGTCTCTCTTTTGTCCAAAGAGTGGCTCTTTCTTTCATTTTTTATATATATTTTTTGTATTGGCTTATTTTGTTTCAGCCTCTTGCTTTCTACATGTCCAATAGTAGCCATTATTCAAGACTTCACTGAAATCTCTTTTCCTCTATGGACTAGCTACTCACTCCTACAACTTGACAAACTCTGGCCTCCTCTGAAACCCAGAGCAGCTTTTATCTGCTCATCTATTTGGTTTCAGTTTATAGGTAGACGTTAGAGAGGATAAAAAATGTCAGCTCTTAAGAAAACTTCAAAATGACCAGAGATAGTTTGCAAGGATGCAGCTCCTTGTTACTAAAAGTTTGAAACAGTGGCTGTGGACCTTTATGGGGATGCGAAAGGGTAGATCATAGCATTCTAGAGGGCAAGAACTGCAAGTACTCTATAAGAGATCAACTAGCCATGCCTTACCTTTAAAATATGAGGAGAGGACCCAGAGGCCCAGGTGGACAAGAGGCTGCTTTGCCAAGAGTCTCACAGCTAATAGTGACAGAGCTGCCTCTGAGCTTTAGTTGGTGGTCATTTCCTCTTCCCACCATGTCACAGAGGCTATGTGAGGTGTGGAAATTAACTGGGAGCCTTCTCTAAACTCTAAGACAAAAAGTTGTCTATTGTTACCTTTTTTTTATTTGTGATTATTTAAGTTCTTGCTTATTGATGAGTGATCTTTGTAACTATTATATATTTTATGAGGGTAGGACTATTTTAACTGCTTCTCTATGGAAGTACACATTACACTTCATATACATTAGGACAAATTTTACCAACAGGTGGTCAGTTACTATTTGTCAATCCAACTTAAGGTACTTAGGCCAGTTTAGGCTCTATAGTAGTCTGAGTTAGTATCTTCACTTTGATCAAAACCAGTAACCACTTAGGAGACATCAGAGATTTTGTAAGAGAGCATGGCAGCTTGGAGAATTTTAAGGCATGACTAACAAGGGGTCTTTCCTCAGGGATCAGGCCAGGATCTGCAGAAAGAGGGAGACATAAGAGGGACCCCAGCCCAGCTAGTGACCTGGCTTAGGGAATTCAGTCTGGGCTCCCTCTGCTAGGAATGCTGAATGTTTCTGTGGTGGGGCTGACCATCAACCCTGGGAAGCTGGAGAAGTTGACTACTGGGGGCATCTTTTGAGAGGAAACAAGCACCACTTTTTGAAAGACTCAGTTCTGTATTCTTATTGCTGTAGGTAATAGGAGCTCAAGTACAACCTGAGCTGTGGCTCCACCTGTATGGAGTTATTTGAAGAGTACAGGAAAAGCCCTGTTGTCCACATCAGCACTGTCCAATAGAAATGTAACATGAGCCGCAAATGTGAGCCACATATGAAATATAAAATTTACTAGTTGCCATATTAAAAAAAGTAAAAAGAAGCAGGTTGACATTAGTTTTATTAATCTATTTTTATTTAATTCAGTATATGTAAAATATTCTAATTTCAACATGTCATTATCAAAATTATTAATGAGATATTTTATATCCTTTCCTTCATACTACATCTTTGAAATCCCATGTTTATTTTTACTTGAAGCATATCTCAGTTAGGATCAGCCACTTCTCAAGTGCTCAATAACCCCATGTGGCTGGTGGCCATCATGTTAGATAAAACAGGTCTAAACGATCTCCCTCTTAAGAAGTTCTGCCATTTGGGCCAGGGGAGGGGAGTAGATTAAGGGATTGTTACTGTTCTAACTCAAATCCCCTTTTAAGTGTTCATATTTTAATTTTTTAGCCATCTATTGACCTTTAATAACAGTGATCAATGTTTTAAATGTCTTTCCACTTGGTTGGAGTAGAAACATGACCAAGGATTTAGCTCTGCTGGTGGAGTTTTGGATATCAAAGAAAGTTCTAAAAGGTAGCTGAAGGGACATTACCTGGAAGGCACTGGGCGAGAACAACAGATGGTTGAGATGAGAATGTGAATGACATCAAGGAAACTCCATGGCCCTGTGCAATAGTATTGATCCATGTAAGATCTGTAGGACTGAGATTGGCTGGCTAGATTCCCAAGCCGGCCTGTGTGATTTTAGTGTAAATTTGAATCTCTCTGAACCTCACCCTCCTTATCTGTAACCTGGGGATAATAAACCTGTTCCTGGTTTCCTCAAAGGGGTATTGTGAGGCTCAAATTATGTGATTCACAGGAAGTATCTTTGTGTAAACACCAAAGTCCTCAGTGCCTGTAAATTTTAAGCCACCCAATTTCAGTCTTCAGCAGGGCTGCTACAGTTAATTCAAAGGAAGCAGGTTTTATTAAGGGCCCAGTCTGAAACCAAGTACTCTAGTAGGGGAGAAGGATAAAAAAGGGAAGCATATCTACAGTAATCTCCTGCCTCAGCTGGAGTGACAAATTCAGACACAAATAATTGGAAAACAGAATATAATTCCCACGAAGTGATTCGCACAGACAAACTGAGGGCATGATGTGGGCGAGGGATCAGGAGGAGCTGGCTGTTAGTGGGGAAGACACCCCAGGCATGATGCAGAGAGTTTGAAGAGGCAGAGCAGGATAGGATAGTGTTCTTGGTGGAGTGTGCAGCTTAGACAAAGGCTAGGAGTGAGAATAAAAAGCCATACTCTGGGGGGGATGAGAAATTTCCTTACCAGGACAGAAGAGAAGAGCAGAGAGGATGGCCATCAGGGTTCCTTTCCTGCCAGCACCTTTCCCAAGGCATGCGATGTCAGGCAGAGACCAAACTTCCAATGCCCAAGTCTTATGTCTTGCCCTGAAAGTGGGTCAGCCACTGCAGTGGAGACCAGCCCACATGAGGCGACTATGAAATACGACCACATGCATGGATGCTGTGATAATCACCAGAGCAACTGTGGGAGGCTCAGGGAAAAGGGGCTCTGAACTCAAACTATCTCTGCTGCACATGATTGTCCCAGGAACAAAGCTGGACAGAGGCCCCACAAAAACCAAAATTGTCGGACATTTCCAAAGGTTCTAGGCATTTCTACCTTTTGAGCCAGTTTTTTAATACCAGTTTAATATGTTTTTTAATATCAGTGTTTTCCATCATAAATCCACATGGTTTTATATACACAGGCAATTCGGACTCCATCTGCATGTACTGTAGGTGCCCCTTCATTTCCTTAGCAAGCACACACAGATGTCATCCTCCCGCCCCCACACATGCATGCACACATGCATGTGCACACTTAAAACCACTCAGACCTTGGGAACATAGAGGACAGATTGTTCTAATTAGAGAGCAGTGAATGAATGAAGACACAAGGCTAAGCTGATATATGAGACTGTCAATCAGACATCCAACACGTAGCTATAGAAATGGCACCAGGGGCATACTTGTCCCCTCTTTTTTCTTTTTGCAACAATTTTCCATCAGCTCCAATATCCTTCAAGCTTGGGAATCCTTTGCTTGCCTGTCACTTTTCTCTCCTTCCTTAGACATACCTTTTTCTAGGGTTTAGTTGGGTCTAGGAATATGGAATTTGGAAAAGGCTAAATTATCTTTGTAATTTGCTTTGGTAGCGTGGATGGCAGTAGGGAGCTTCAAAAAGTTCCCTCTGGCCCAGGAGATCTCTGCCCTGATCGTACTATTGCCAGCTCTTTCACTGTACTACTGCCCTGACAAGATGAATAGCGCTATGTGATGTGCTATTGAATGATGTACACTTTTCTAGTGTTCTTTTATTGGACAGAAATCTCAGGCAGGGGCCATTTTCTTCTTTCCTATGTATTCCTTACATTTAGTGTAGAACTGGGCCCAACTTATTAAGTACAGGATAGATGAATGAATGCATAAATATAAGATTGCTAGTTTATAAAATAATTCCACTTACTAGTCAAATTTTATCTTAAACCCTGACCCAAGGATCTGAAATGAAGCTCTGATTTTGTTGAGATCTCCAATACCAGCCAAAGAATGGCAAACCCAATTCTAGACAAGTTCTTAGTCCTGGCCCTGACTCCCACTGCCATAATGATAGGTAGACTGAGCCACAAGCACCACCATAGTTTAACTGAAGTGACCCATCAAGTTAGCCAGATGTCAGAATGACCCCAATGACACCAGAAAAATAAAGACAAGGGAACACCTGATTAACACCAGGAATTCTCTGACACTTCTGGTTGTTGGGTTTCTACCTGGCCTATTGGGTGATGCATTTCCCAAGAGAAAGGATTGAAGTTTCCCAGCTTTGAGTCAAGGTTGGGTTCCAGGGATTTCTCTAGCTGGAGCTAAATTTCACCTCCAAATTTAGAGTCTAGTCAGTTTGCACCAAAATGGGAGGCTGTGTAGACTCCAGGAGTTTCAGTGACTAGGGCAGTGTGACTTTGGGTAGGGAAACGAGGGTATACTGCACGCCGTCTACCTGGCAAATATTGTGCAGGTATTCTCAAATACACTGTTTTGCCTAACTCTGATGACAACTTCATGACTGGAAATTATTTTAGATAGGACTAAGGCTCCATGAGGTAAGTAGCTCCCTGAGTGTCACACAGATAGCTGCCAAACAGCCAAACCTGACATCTTTGTCCTGAACTCATGTACAGACTTTGAGCGGGAAAAAATGGGATGGCCTGGATGGATGTGGAATACAGTGGAAAGTGCAGGGTGGATAAGACTGAATTTTCACATTTTGCCTTTTTGCTTACCCCAGAGGGTCTGATAAATTCCTCCCACATTGAAATGAGACAGACCAGTCCAGAGGATTTGCATTTCAAGAGAATTAAGTGGTTTGAAAGGGAAGTATCTCCAGTGGTGGATTGTCAGTCACCTAACAGAGTGAGAGGGCAGCAGGAGGCTGGGATGGGGAGGTCCTAAGGACTTGAGAGGCTGCCCTATGTTTTAGCCTGTGCTTAAGTCTCTTTGCTCCTGGTTATCGCCTTCCTCTGCCAGGCCCACTTCCCTCTGTCTTTTCCTGTATGGCTCCTCTGCTTTCTTGCTTTCTTTTCAGGACTCCAAGTTGCTAGGCAACTCCAGACTGAAGCTGAGGTTCTCACTGTGTCCATGCAGGAACAGGGAGTTTGATGGAGCCCATGATTACAGGTGTCTGTGCAGTAAGGAACAAAACAGCAGCAACTTCCCCTCGTTGCCTCCCAGAGACAGAGGAAATGAGAGGTCTAGACAGACAAGGGAACAAAGCTTTGTTTAGGCCATTTGCCATCTCCCTTTCCTATTCTCTTGCTGCCTTCTCCCATCAGCAAAACTTCCTTCCATGCGGGCCCCAGAATCCTTCCAGTGCTCTTGGCCTCCTGCTGCCTCACTCAGACCCACAGTGATCTGGATTACCCAGGCCCTGAACACCTCTCCTGGAGCTGCGATTATCCATTCCCACATCAGGGACATTATAGATCTCCGTGGCTCAACTTCCACAAGTACAAGTAGGCCCTGGTTAGGGGAAGGGGAGTGCAGGGCTCCTCTGTAGCTGGAACCTTAAGTGAGAGCTGTATATGTCTCCGTTGTGCTCAGATGACTCAGGGGAAAGGATATGTCTGTTCACGGCTGGCCTGAGCTTTTCCCTGGGCAGTGCCAGTGCCCAGACTGAGTAGGGATGTTTCATTGTTCAGTGGTAGAAGCTTAAACATTTACTGAGTCCATGCATTAGGCCAGGTACCACCCATTCTTGGGGTGGGGGATTCCACAAGCAAGGAAACATTCAGTCTGTAACCTCATGGAGCTAGTATTATACTGGAAAAGAAAGTCAGCAAACAATAGACAGTTCAGTAAATAGCTACTTCGGATGGCTTTTTTGACAGTTTTCTTACAGAGAAACTGTCCTGCTCAGAGCTGGGAGAGCCCTAGGTTCCTTTTGATTAGTTTTCACCTGAGTACAAGGCCCAAGGCCCTGGAGCATCTGGTGCCCATCACTGTGGTATGTCTGGGAATAGTACCAGGCATTCCTGGTGGCAGAGATGTTCCTAAGTGGGTCTTGAGGAAAGCTGGTCTTTAAGGATCCCCGCTGTGCGGCAGCATAGGTAGTGGGAGGGCTGTTGGCACTCCCCAGATTGAACTAGTCTTCTGATTGAAAGTTGCAGCTGTCAATCCAGTGGAGCTGTAGAGAGAGAGCATGTGATCTAGACCTATCCAATCAGAGCTCAGTGATTAGTGATTAGTTAAGGTACGCACTCAGCTAAGGTTTGCCAGTCAGAGTCTACCACTGCACTTTGAGTAGAAGGAACTCTTTTTCTGCTGTGTTTGCTAAGTTGGTAGGATGTGAGCATAGAGCTGCATGGGCAGTCTTGTTTTCCTTGAGAAGGATGCAACCAACCTAGAGGAAATCAGGGCCAGGCAGAGAAGAGAGGCAGCTGGGTCTGAGGCCAGTGCACTTTTGTACCTTTGGGTTTCATAAGCTAACATATTCTGCTTAGTTATTTTATTTTATTATTTCATTATTTTATTTCATTAATATTTAAGCCAGTTTGTGTGGGTTTTTGCTATTTGACCCTGTAGAATTTCTCTGTTGCTATAACTTCATCAATTACTCCCTGCCCTGTATCTCTTTACTGCCCAAGTAACCAGGGCTGTTCTCCAGACTGAGGCAGCTTTCCTTAATCGAAGCTCAAAGTTTCAGGCTAGGGGCTACCTTATTCCCTCTTCTTTCTGTCGAAACACTCTTCTTTCTGTATTCCATCTCTTCAGGGCCCTGCTCCCTGCTCCCTGTCAAGGATCATTTGACTAAGTTGTCCTGAATTGTCGATGTCTAAAAATTGCTCTAGCAATCAATAATCCTGTGGCATTTTTTACATTTGGACTGAAGTTCTTTGTGTCATAATCCATGGAACTGGATACCTAATGGTGGGAGTTCAGGCACTGTGGCAGGCTGCTGAAGACATGATATCATAGAGTGCTGCTCCTAGTGACTCTGAAGTTCCTTGGCTGGATATTCAG
Organism: Eidolon dupreanum; assembly: GCA_028627145.1. NCBI lineage: Eukaryota > Metazoa > Chordata > Mammalia > Chiroptera > Pteropodidae > Eidolon > Eidolon dupreanum. The sequence goes on from CM053504.1 coordinate 64,603,027, forward strand.
TTCTTCTGCTTATGTCCGTGGCTGAGTGCCAACTCTCCTGGCTCATAGCAAAATGCCTGGTCCTTTACCACTGTGAAGGGGTCATGTCTTTTTTTACAGAAAGAGGAAAGAAGGTTCTAAAGGGAAAGCTTTTGGAAACGGACATCTAGTTCGCCTCTGAGTACTGGAGTGGCCTGGGCTAGTCAGTGACCTTGTGGGGGTGTCACTTCTCATTTATAAAATAGAGGTGTTCCAAATCTGATATCTTGGGTGGGGTGTTTGTGACACTGAAGGACCTGTGGGACTTCTGTGTTTTAAAGTGAAAGTGTCCCCACAGGAGCATGAGGCATATTTAAATGGATACTTTTCACAGTCAACTTGCATTTCATGGTTTATTCATAGTTTTCTTGCTCCCTTCCACTGGTTTCAGGCTCAGTTTGTGATTTACTCGTGTTCATTCTACGCAAGGATGTGGGTAGGAAGTGTAAGTTAGCTCCAGAAGTTAGGACATCTGGATTCTGGTCCCAAAGTGGCTGCTATCCGGGTAGCTGAGAACTTGAGGTACTTACTACTCTGGGTCTGTTTTTTGTCTATAAAATGGGCATAAGACCATTTCGTTTTTCTCACAGGGTTACATGACACATTAAATGAAAATACAATAAAGAGACAGAGGCTGTATAAAAATATCAGGAGATGCATCTGAGGTACATCTGTAGGGAAGTTGGTGTCATGTCTGTCTTCTTTCCCCAGGGCTTATGTCCAAAAAAGATTGGTAATGACATTGTCAAGGGAGCAGGTGTTCGGAAGGGTCTAAAGATTACAGTGGAGTTGACCATTCAGAACACATAGACCCAGACTGAACATACAGAGGTACCTTCTGCCTCTGGCCTGATCATCAGTGTCTTCAAGGAACCACCCAGAGATAGAAAGAAGCAGAAAACATTAAGCTCCATAGAAGTGCCACTTTTGATGATACTGTCAACATTGTCTGACAGATGCAACACTTATCTGTAGCCAGAGAACTCTCAGGAAACATTAAAAGAGGTCCTGGGGATTGCACAGTCTTAGGATTGCAATGTTGAAGGCTACAGCCTCTATGATGTCATAGATGATGTCACCAATGTGATGCAGTGGAATGCCCAGCTAGTTAGAATTACAAAGGAAGATGTTTCAAAAACGATTGTTTGACAACTAGAAAAAGAACAAACATACCAGGGGAAAGTGCTTAATTTTGGTAATACACATTGGAAAACAAGCTTAGTCTTCTGCCACACTCAGGGAAGCAGGTGGTGCAAATCTTTTTCTCTGACAGGGAGATGCGGGCTTAAGGAAGTGAAGAGATCAGCTAAGCCTCTCACAACAAGTCTTGGTACTGAAGTGTGGTCTGTGGGCAGAGCATGAGGCCCTCCTCCTGGTGTCCCATTGGCTTGCTCTCTCAATTCCAGGTTAGTTAGCTACAAGGCAAATGCTTAGGCAAGGAAAAAATGTTTTGCCAGCTTGCTCCATAGGGAAAGAGAGTCTGTGATACGATATGAAGCTGAAAATAGAGTGCTTCGGGAAAGAACTATCTTGTGGTGGGCGTGGGGGTCCTCCTCCAGGAAAATGGGAGTTGAAATGAGAATGTGATGTCGGTCGCTGCCATGTCATACTGCTGAGCGCAGATGCTCCGGGCTGGAATTTGGAATCCGTGTCACAAGAAAGGGGTCCCGCTGGAAAGACTCGTTTAGCAATGCTTCCTGCTGGGGTCTGTGGAACATCCTGACACAGTCCAGGGCTTGAATAGGGGCCAAAGATTTATCCAGAAACAGCAAGCCCTGTACAAAGACGATCCTGGATTTAGAACAGATGAAAGGTACTTTGAGGGAGTTCAAAGAACGGCCATTCGCTCCCTGATGGCTGCTTGCTGGATATTTTGAGAGGCGACTGGGGCATGCTTTCCCTCACAGCTTCTCCCATGGGTCTTTCCAACACGGTTTCTCTCTTTTAGTGTATTCCAGAGCTTGCGGGCTTGGAAGTCTTAATACGGAAATTCCTGCAGTGGTAGGAACAGGCCTCTCCCAGCTGGAGTTTGCTAAGGCCATTATTCTGATGATGTTAATGGTGATTGATTGGCACTAATGATGGAGATGGTGAAAATAATGAGGCCAACCTGATTGGGTGATGGGAAAGATGGAGCATGTGGGCACGTGGTAAAGATGGTGATAGTGAAGGTGATGACAATGGCAGGGAGCTCAGTTTTAGAAATTTGTTGAGAAATTTGGGGAGCAAACCTTAACTTGAACTTCATTTTCTTGTCTGGCAAAGTCAATTATTGCCTTCCCCCCCCCCGCCCCCGCTCCCCAAATCTACCTCTGGGAAAGGGGTAGATTTTTTGTCTATGGTCAGTTCTGTCAAACTAAATCTTAGTGTCAAATTTATTGCACACCATGGCACTGGCTTTCTGGTAGGTTATTTAGTGAGCCCAAAACAGAGTATTTTAAGATACAAACTCAAGCTGATGTTAGTAGCCTCAAACGAACAAACCAATGACCTCTCAGATGTCAGGTTAATACAGGAAGGAGCCAATCATCCTCATTTTCCAGCTCTAAACTGTCTGGAGAGAAGAGAAGAGAAAAGTTAATCATCAAACTCCTCTTCAGGATCTGAGACAATCCTACTGCCTTCCAAGAGCATTTCATATGAGGTTGTACTTGCAATAAGTCCTTCTACTTCCCTGTTTCCACCTTTGAGTCACAACAGTTTTGCCTTTCTGACTCACTGTATCCAACTGGTGAGACATCAGCATTAAGGCAGAGGAACTTTGAGGTTCATCTGACTGCTGCTTATGGCATTGATGGTACCCCCAACAGCAAGGGACAAGTTAAGGCCCTGAGGCCTCATACAAGAGGAGAGTCATCCCAATTTCACTGATTACTAAAAACATAAAAAAAATAAATGATGAACCAAATTTAATCAGTTTGCCATCAAGTGAAAATATGTTCTGGCTGCATATACCAATTTTGGTGAAATTATGAAACATGAGAAACTTGATTTCAAGGTTCCTAGACATCCTTTCATTTTTTTTTTCTCTGTGGATGTCCTGACCCACAAATCCCTGCTTCATTTGTGCACAATTAATTACCCCTCCAGCCCAGGGCAAACTCTGGCAACACATTCACTCTGAGACATTAGGGCAAAATAACAAAAGCTCTGCTGCTGGTTCCATCACACTGTAACATGCTCCCTTCCTGAGGGAGCTTCTTTTCAATGAAAGAGCCGTGAAAGGAAAATGCTTACATGATGGGATCTGAAATGATGGATTAGCATGGAAAAGGCCCTTTGCCCTTCAAACTACACCACATTGGTGGTGCCATGTGCTAAGATTATGGCAATATCAGCTTAATGGGACTGAGGATTCTGTCTCCTCATTGGAACTATAGTACTGGAACTTGCATCCTGTTGACTGAGGGTGTGAAAAAAGCAGTAACAGGCTGGTTGCGAAAGAAAGCCCACCTCTTTCTAGGAAGTAGCTTCTTCCTGAGAAAACGGCAAGCTCAGAGCTGTCAGTTTCTTCACTGGTCCTCTTGTTTCATTAGCTCTTCCTTTTTAGTGAGTAAAACTTTGTTACATGCTGGGTACCTAGAGAATTATGCAGAAGAAAACAAAGTTCAGAATATGTATAAAAAGGATTTTCTTTGCTGGTTCTCTTAGATCAGAATGTTCTTAAGAAGACTCATGAGTTTGTGTAAGTTTGGAACTAAAGAATACAGTGACAGAGTCCCTGTTAATGAATTAAAGTAACCGTATATATAACAAATATATATGGATTAATTTTTATAAGGCCAGGGGACTGAGGGCTGAAAGTATTCCAGAAAGGAGATCTGTGAGACAGCAAAGAAAAAAAAAAGGAAGTATAAGTAAGTTTCAGTTATCAAATGCTGTGTGACAAATCACCTGACAACTCGATGACTTTAAATATAGTAATAATTTTATTATTATCATCTCTCAAAGTTCAGGGATTGACTACACTCAGTCAGACAGTTCTCATTCAAGGTTTCTCATGCATTTTCAGGGGTAGTGGATGGGATTAGAGTCATTACAAAGGCTTTTCCACTTGTTTTTTGGCAGTTGTTGCTGACTTTTGACTGGAACTTCAGCTTGGTCGTTTAACCTAAACACCTACACATGGACTGTACATGCGGCCTGGGCTTCCTCACAGAATGACAGCTGGATTCCAGAGAATTAGCATCCCAGGAGAACTGGGTGGAAGCCATACTCTACTTTATGTCCTGGCCTCAGATGTCATGTGGCATCACTTCTGTTATAGTCATAGGCTTGCTCAGATTCCAGGGCAGGGAACATAGACCCTGTATTTTCATAAGTAGAATGTCAGTGCCAATGTAAGAAGAGCACGTAGGATTGGGGAAATTGTTACAGTCATCCTGGAAAACACTATCTGCCATGGATAAGGCAGATCCGGATGCAAGTGGCTCTTGAATGAAATTTTGCTGAAGAATGAACACTTTCAAACTTTGGAAAATTAGATGGCAAAACAAGGAAGCATGTGATCAAATGGCTGATTATATAACATAGTCAATAATGGCTAAGAGAGTGTGAGGGATAAGATCTGGAGTGGTCAGAGCAGACTTCATTGAAGAAGTAGAACTTTGAGCTGACTTTGAAGCCCACAGAGGATTCATTTGGTGGTTTTAATTTATATTCATTCCTCCCTGCGCCCCCCTCACAGAAAAGAAATGAAGATAAAATAATGATTTTTGGTAATGCTTCCTACTGAGATAACTCCTTAATATTTCCATGCATATCTCTCCCAGCTTTTTTTTCCGTAAAAATATATTACACATTTGGAATTCTGCCTAACTTTTTTACTTAAAATATTTTGTGACTATTTTCCTAAACTCTTCAATAGTCTTCGAAAATATAATCTTGAATGAATGCTTAGCATGCTATCTTATGAATATGCTACCACTTACTTTCAACTGCTTACTGTTGTTCCATTTTTTTTCCCATTGCCAAAAACCACTGTGATTAAAATCTTTATGCAGAAATCTTGGTGCTCATCTATCATTATTCTCTTAGGATTGATTCCTAAAGGTAAAATTACTGATTAAAATTATCCACATTTTAAAAACCTTCCATGCATCTCATCATAGTGGCTTCTAGGGCAGAGTGTGCTCACTGACCAGGGTGAGTCCCTGTTTATTTGCAGATTTGGAATGCTGATTGTCACTGGCTGCAAAAGAGTTCCCTATTTGAGAGACCAAAGTGGAACTTTCAGCTATAGTCTGATTTTATCTGATTATTAAAATGGTATCATCTTCCCATCTTTTTCTTTACCTTATGGTTTTTTTTTTTATATGATTTGCTAGTTTAGGCCCATTGCCTATGTCTCCCATCGGTATTTTCCTCATATTGATTACTAACAGCTCTTTATAAATTATTAACCTTTTGTTTAACATATGTGGTGCAAACATTTTTTTTCTCATTTAATTTTTTACTTTTTATGTTTGTGGTATGTTTTTAGATATAGGGAGATTTTTTTAGCCTTTGTGTGGTCAAATCTAGTAATATTTTTATTTATATATATTTCTTTTGCTCTTATGTATGAATTGTCTTAACCAGAATAATAACAGATTAATTTTATCTTGTTTTCCCACATACACCCACACCCCCAACAACATAGTCTCATACACATATATAAAACATGTAATTCTTGAATCAGTCTGGACTATGTATGTTTTGAGTAAGGGTGTCCTAAAGATTATTTTCCAGATATTTTCCCAGATGTTGGGTGACAGGGTATAGATCAGAAGAGGGAGAAGTCCAGCACTCTTTGTGAGGAGAGTCTGGCTGAAGTGGAGGGTGGCTCCTGGGAGTTAGGTGGAGGGCAGAGCTGCCAGAGTAACTGCACTTAGATTCTGGAGGACCTGAGATGCTGGGCAAAGGGAGGTGCCTTGTAGGCATCGAGAAGCATTGCAGGTTTGAGGATAAGAAAATTATTTTTTTCATGTTTTTCAACATCTCTCGAGGGCTCACAAGGAGCCATATACTCTGGTAAATATATGCAACATTCCATTTACTCTCGCCACTGCCTATGAGGCAGGTACTATTATTATCATCATTTTACAGATGATATGACTGAGGCTTAGTGGTATGGCTGGCAGTGAGTCCAAATTTGGCTATTTCTAAAGCTCTGTGTTCAATCACTATGTGTATTCATTTCTCAATATAATTAAAGTAAGAGTTTCAGAAAGTTAATCTGAAACATTAAACAGGTAGAAGGAAGAGGAGAATGACTGAGGTAAGGAGCTTCTGAAATACTGGAGGACACAATGATGAGGGCCTATATTAAGGTGACATCAGGGAATGGATGATGGTGATGAAGAGGGAAGAGGAGAGGCTAGAAGAAGCAATGCAGGGAGGATGGGAAGGCGGCTTGTTGGATTTAGTATTCCTTCATTTTCGACTCTGATTCTAAATATCTGAGGTCCCTCTCAGGCCTTGCCCATGGTCTTCATCAAATGATTTTAGCAGTTACCACTTTTCTACAACACAAACAGAAATTTCCAAGGGCCAGATATTCTTGTGTGGAAACTGAGAGCAGTATTGAAATTCTCTTTTTCCCATCCATCTAGATCCTTAAAGGAAGCCAGTGTGATTAAGAGATTTTTGGGGGGGAAGGGGGATGGGACTGTATCTTTATCCCTTCAATAAACATTAGTGAAGCATACAGCAGGCACATGCATCTGCTGTGTGGGACTCAAAGACACAGCAAAACAGACCCTGCCCTCAAGGAGATTAAAATTGAGAATAAGTAGTTACTTGACATGTATAAACCTCTTATGAAATGGAAAGTGCCAAATCCCCCCAAAGAGGCATAGTTACTGGGTTATGAGAGGCCTGAAAAGAGAATTATTTCTGTTGGGAGGGCCACAAGCAGATAGAATCGTGAACTAATAACTAGTTTCTATGTTGAGGTCATGCTGGGCTTGCTAGAAGGAACAGATAAGAATCTCGTGTAATAAGAACTTTCATTCTTTGTTTGTGAGCCCTGTGACCTGCCTTCCTACAGGCTTGGGTGACTCCCTTGGCATTTGTCCCTCCTTTCCCCAGCCCCTGAGGTGGTTTTACTCTTCAATCACATTGGTGTCATGCTGTAATTACAATAATAGAAGCAGCTCAGTTGTTTTCTTTCTTTATGCATCTAAGATGTTCTAGGGAAGAGGACAAAAGCAGATGGATAAGAAATAAACTGCAGCTCAGTATACAGAACATGCATCTTTATTAAAAGAATTACAGCATGGGTGCTGCTTTTTTTCTCCACCTAGGCACAAACTGAAGTCCTAACTCTATTTCAAAGTCTCCCCTAATGACTCAAACTGCATAGATCATCCACAGCCCTTATATTTACAACCCCCATTTGGTCTTGTGGTTCTTGGTAACTGAGCAATCATAAATGGGCTTAGATCTACAAGAGCACCTTGCAGAATGTCTGCTGAGGCTCTTCTGCCCCACCAGGCAGGCCCACTAAAAGAGAGAGAAGGAGCCTAGCTGCTTAAGCTGTCCTGGGTTTGAGTTCCAACCCTGCAGTTCCTAGCTGTCAATTCTGACATGTTACTGAACTTTTATAAGTACTAGTTCAGTGACCTGTGAAAAAGGGATAAATAACAGCACTCACTTCTCAGGACTACATGAGGCTGTGGAGTAAGTATTCAATACATAGGTGAGATTAATGCAGAACGAGGACAGCTGGAGTTCCCAACTGGGTACAGTTTGCCATATTTCATTGAGCTCTGAGGGCTTAGGACCATTTCCCTTTGGGCTGCAAGTCTTCGTTCCATGGTTACTTTATCAAAGTGTTTGCAGTGGATCTTTCCCATCTTGTTACAGGGTGAGTAAATCCTGATGAATATGTTTTTTGAATTATCATTTGGAATCTCTTCTGAGGTTTTGACTAGTGCCTCAAGTTTGGGAAGTGTAACACTGAAACTGCAGACTGGCAAATCTTCCCGTTTCATGGCACATAGGCCAAAAGAGCCCATGACTCGCTTGTGCCATGTCTGCTTGTTTTCCTTGTCTGTACACTTGACTAGACTGTGATCTCCAGGAGGTGGGGACGGGTCCATTTTATGTGTCTTGGCATTACCAGGACATAGCATGAGCCTTCCACATGGTAGACAGTCACTGAATATTTATTGAATGAATAGCATGATGCTGTATCTAGGCCCAAGAATTAGGGCCAAATATCCTTTTCTGACCTTTAGTTTTTAACTTACCTAAATCCAGCGCAACCTAATGAACTAGGTATTATCATTTCTAATTCATTAGTAGAGAAACAGAGATTCAGAGAGGTTTACCAACTCACCAGGGTCAGAGAATGACCTGTTTCCCTCTTGCTTCCATGGTTTCCATTCGTCCTTAAATACTCTGGTTCTCATTTTGATCATGCCTCTTATTAACTATACAGTACCGGGCAAGTTATGAACCCTCATAAAGAATCACATTTTCTTACAGTGAGAACTGCCTCACTGTCTTGGGAACGTTTTAACATTTTCTGGATATTCACATTCCTGAAAAATAAATGACTCATCATGATATTGTTTTGATGAAGCCTGAAAATGGCTGGTCTATTTTTAACATTGAGTGGCAGTAACTAATAATATTAGGTTTTCTTATCCTACTCCAAGAGGAGAGAGAAGCAAAAGATCATAGGGGTTGAGGAGTATCTGTAAGGAGGGAGAATTGTGCTCCACAAAACATCCAGGATAGGAATTGTTTAGCTGTCTTAAGCACCTTGCCCTAAAGCTGGATACTCCAAGCCATATTGAGGTCTGCTTGGAACCAGCACTATCTACTTTGTGATTGTTCTCATTTTCATTTACCAATCTCTTTCTAGCTACACTCTTTGTATTTTCTTTCTTTCAGGTACATTTCTGTTTATAGAGCTCAGGTTCTATCTTAGCATTTTCAGCAATTTTCAAGTTACTGGCACAATGTGATAATCACCTTTTAATTTATATTTTTTAAAAGTATAAATGAATGAACTAATCAATGAGTAAGAAAATACATTTGGGAGGAATTCAGAATGGGTCTAAGCAATGTGTGGTGCAAGGGACAGGAAGGCAAGAAGGGAGTTAGTGGTGTTGTCTGCTGGTCACTGTGCTGGCTCTAGGGTCAGAAGGCTGAGTTAGACTCTGGCTTCACTGCCCTCCAGCCATGAGATCTTCATTGGGTTATTTACCTTGTCTAAGCCTCATTTTTCTCACCTCTAAAATGGGAAACATGAGAATAGCTCTATCACTTTACTCTTGCTGTGTAACAAACTACCCCAAAGCTCAGTGGCTTTAAACAGCAGCCACTTTTACTACTCATGTGGCTGAAAGTCAGTAAGGGCTGTCTAGTCTAGGCTGGATTTCACTTGGGTAGCTTCATGTCCCTCATCTTTTTCTAATACCAATGGGCTAGCCTGGGCACATTCTCTTGCGGATGGCAGAGTGCGAGAAGCCAAGAGGAAACACGCAACGCATCTTAGGGCCTAGATGTGGAACTTGATGCTGTCCTTTTCACTCATGTTGTTGGCCAAAGCAAGTCATAATGCCACATTCAAAGTTAAGGGGAAAGGAAATATACCCTGTTTACTATAAGAGCTTCCTAATGTATGGATGTTGAAGGTGGGGTGGAGGTAAAATATTGAATCCAGTAATGAATTTTACCATCATACCTGACTGAACTATTGGAAAAAATAAAGGAGATAATCCTTGTTAAGAGTTTAGCAGAGTGCCTGGTATATTGTGAGCACTTTGTATGTGGTTGGTAGGTTGTATAACTTGTAAGCAATGTATGAATTGTAGCCAGAAGAAGCAGGTGAAACAGGCTGTGATTGGGTGGTTTTATTAAACACCTATGTGCCAGGCACTGTCATAGGCACCTGAGATACATTTAAGAATGAAACAGACAAATATTCCTGTTCACGTGGAGCTTACATTTCAGCAGAGAAAGATATGTTCATAAAAAACATGAAAATAAGTAAATTATATAGTATATTGATGCTATTATACAGTATGTTGATGCTATGAAGGAATTTAGAAGAGAGTAAAGAGATTGGGTGTGATGCTATAGGAGTGGGTTGCAGGATTAAATAGGGTGGTCGGGTGGGCTTCTTGAGAAAGCAAGAGCAAAGATTTGAAAGAAGGAAATGGAGTGAGCCAGGCAGACACTGAGGGGGAAGAATGCTCTGGTCAGGGGACCTTCTGAGCAAAGGGTCTATGGTAGGGATGCAGAGTGTGTTTGAGGAACAGCATGGAGGACAGTGCGATGGAGTTAAAGTTGGAGAAGTGATGGGGAGGGAGGACCTTGTAGGTCATTGTGAAGGTTTCAGTTTACTCTTAGTGAAACTGGATACTGCTGGAAGGTTTTGAACAGACTTATGCTTCTTATATCAAATGTCATGAAACTTAGTTTAAAGCATCGCTATTGGCTGCTATGTTAAAAATCTCTCCAAGGAGGCAAGGGAGACTGTGAGAGTAATCAAGGAGGGAGGCAATAGTCATGGGTGGCAGTGGTGACAGCAGAGGTGGTGAGCATCTCAGATTTGGATATGTTTTGTAGGCAGAACCAATGGAATCTACAGATCTGGGATGTGACAGAGAAAAGAGGAATCAGGGATGACTCCATGGTTTTTCACCTGAGTGACTGAGATAGCAAAGGTTATGTGTAAAATGGGATTGAGGTGGGGAAAAATTAGGTGTTCAGTTTTAGACATGTTCAATTAGGAGGCGCTTTTAGACATTCAAGTGGAGATTGTCACGTAGGCAGTTGGAAAAACTTGTCTAAGAAATCAGGAGCTGAATCCAGACTGGACAGACAAATTTGGGATTCATGAGCCCACCACAGTATTTGAAGTCATGGACCTGGTCATATGAGCAAGGGGGTGAATGTTACTAGAAAAGAGGACCAAGGTGGTTCCCTAGAGCACTCAATGTTTAGGAAGTGTAGGGTCCTGGGAGATGGATGGTGTTGTCAAATGCTGCTGGTAGGGCAAGAGCGATAAAGATTGGGGACTGACAGGTGGATGCAGCAACATGGAGGTCACTAAGGATCATGATAAGAACAGTTTTGGTTGAGAGGTGTTTGTGAAAGATGGATGGAGTGGTTTTAAGAGAGAAAGGGAAGAGAGAAAATTGAGGGAGACCGTATAACCCTTTGAGGAGGTCTGTTGCAGAGGCAAAGAAATGGGTCGGTGGTTAAAAAAGTGGAGTCAAGAGAGTTTTATTTTAATGGCATGTTTATATGCTGATGGTAATAATCCAGTGGAGAGTGAAAAACTGATAATGCAGGAGAAAATGGGAGAAAGGATAGTGATATGGAAACCACCAAAGGAACTGCTTAAGCTTTTCCGGCTTTTTACTCCTAGTATTCCTTACCACAATAAGGATATTTATTACATTATTATGATTCTCTCCTGTCAAATTATTGTATCAAGTCCCATTGGTAGTCTCAGTCCCATCATTAGCATTAGTATTTCCTCTGTTGTCATCTATTAACCCTCCACTCAGGGCACAGCAGTGGCAGGACATTTTTATTTTCTGAACTTGGAGCCCTGAACCATTTACCGTACTTTCCTTTGTTGCACAGATAAAACCATGAGCATACAGAACGAGGTTCTCTGACCTTGTCCATGAAGCAATACAGACAAACTCTACTTTAAAACATCAAGGTCCTATTGAGACAAACTGAGACTGATCATGAGAGGAAGAGATAGGTAGGATCGACAGCTTTGGGAATTTTCATGAGAAATGGGTCAGGTGAGGGCTGTCCTGCTCAGAAGCAATGTGGAGGCAGCAGTATTGGGAGAGGTGAGGTCTCCAGTGTCTGTGATTTTCCACTAAAGGATCCTACATTTCCTTAACTTTACTGAATTGGCACCCAGATTCTACCCTACAGCCTTCCTCCATCTCCTGACCCCATCCCATTTGATATCACTCTCTAGGTCCTAGTTGCAGATTCTCCCCCAGCCTTAGGTGGGTTGTGAGCTTTCTGAAACCAAGCACTGTATGTCTTTGGAGTGGGACAGCAGATTGGTTAGTACCTGGCGATTCACAGATGGGGGATGACAGGGGTTAGCTAGGAGCAAAGCCTATTAACTGGAAGAAGTTTTAGCCTCATCTTCAAGTCAGATGAATGGATTGGATGGAGAGATTTCACCTCAGTCTTCTATATTAAATTTATTGGATGGAGGCTGGAATCTGATCTTCCTGATCTTGTGATGACCCCGAAAGGGAGTCAATCTTCTCTCTTCTGCATAGTCAGTCTACACCGGGAGCATGGTGGTCAGCCTATCTGAGAGACAGTGAGCACTCCCTCACTGGGGATGATCCATTGAGACTGAGAGATGTCAGGATGCTGTGGATGGGCCTCCTACATTGCTGCAGATGTTCACTAAGGAAACTGTTGGTTTCCTGTGATGCACCCAGCCCAGCCTAGATGGATGAGAGATAGTTCCTTCTGCTTATGCCATTCCAATCTCATATCCCTCAGTACCACCTATGCTTTTACCCTGTAATCCTATGGCTACTGCTTAACTGTCCCAAGTCTGCCGCTGACTTCTGCAATCCAGGCAACATATTCCTGTTACCCCCATCTGAGGCCCCAGGGCATAGGGAAAGGAATCAGGGAGTAGTATCAGAAACAAGATAAATTGAAGTCATCTTTTACCCACTTCCGAGTACAAGAGGGAGCCTGTGTTCTAATGACCAAATGGATCCTACGTGTCACATTAATAGGAGCCACCAGTGGTGTTTATGTCTGAGTCTCTGAGGTAGGTCTCCTGTTCTCTTTATCCCTCCTTCCAATATCATCCTTGAATGTTGGTTGATGCCTACTTTCACTATGAGAATGTAAAACTTTGATCATCATTAAAATGCACATACCCCAGAAAAAAATTGATATTTATGTTTTATTATTACATATCACTCCTGAGTGTGACTCAATTTAAGTCAGTATCCTGAGGGTGCTGCTATAGAGGGGAGAGATCCTGAGAGGTGTGGGGTCCTGCTATAGGAGAGAAGAAGCCAGAGGAGGAGGAGAGCCCAGAAAGTCATGATTGGGGTAACCCCAAAAGAAATGTTTCCACCTCCACCATTGTGTGGAGGGTGAATTCTGTGTACCTGTTGCTCCCCTAGTCTCCATCCCTCCTCACACAGCAATTCCAAAAAGGCCTTCAGACTCCAGATGACACCCTTATCAATAAGCTTGCCTTGCAATTCCACATTTTGACAACACATTTCCCAAATTTAGTCCCCTAATCCACTCTCAGAATATATTATGCTTTGCACCCAGCAGATGGATTAAAAGCTTAAATCTTCTGCTTGTTCAGAAACCAACCAGAAACCAAAAATGCAAACACTCACACCCTGCAGGTGTGAGTACAATGGTTGGGGATGAGGAGAGAAGGATGGGTATATACAAAGACCTGGGAGTGTGCGCTTTGGGGAGGAGAGAGTGTGGCAGGGAATGCGGGGAGACTGGGACATCGTCTGGACTCTGAGCGGGCTGAAGGGCAACCAGCTACTTTCTATAAACCCTTCTCAGCTCCCTGTATTTAGGTATCTGTGAACCAGGCGAGAGTGTATGATAGCATGAGTTCCAAGGCACAAGTGTGAATCCCTGAGCTTGGGGGCTGCCTGGGGATCTCAGCCAAGTTCTCGTCAATACACAAATGCAGAGACAGAGGCCTGAGCAGGGGGAGAGAGCCCTGATCACACCCTCAGCACCAGATTCAAAACCAGATGCTGGGCTCGGGCTCAGGGTGTGTTCCTCTTTGCCAGCTTCTGCAGGAGCCTTGGTGTCTTCGAAAGTTTCTCTCTCTCCATTTTTTGCGGTGTCCCAGGTTTTCATTATGTCAGAGACCACATCTCATCTCCCTTCTGTGCATAAAATCTGCTGAAATCTCTGCAAACGGAGGTTGTTATTTTGAAGGTATTGGGGGAGAGGGACAAATTGGAAGAGAGGGTGCCATGTGAAATGTTTAGTGTGACTAAATATAAGTCAGTATCCTAAGGGTGCTGCTATAGGAGGAAGGGGAATGCAAAGGAACACCCCAGGAGCTGGGATCATCAGGGGAAGTAGAGATCACTGAGGATCCCTGAGAAATTTTAGAATTCTTTCCCCACTGTCTTATTTTCTCCTCATCATTGAAAAATTGCTCAGAATGCAATGAAAACAAGGTGTCCTAATTAAACAGATTTGTTTACATGTAGTGGCACGAAAAACTAATTCAATCTGATATATTGTACATTCCTGTGTACTTTTTCTCCTTTCCTTTATATAAAAGTGCCCATTTTTAAATAGTATTGTGCTTAAGCATCTTAAAGAGCATCCTTGATTAAAAGAAGATGAGCAATTTTTTACTTCCCACAGCTTTAGAAGGTTTATGTCGACAGGACGGGAAGGAGAGGTTGTGGGTGAGGGTTCTGAGATATCCCACTTGATAGTGTTAATGACAGTTCTGGCCATGTAATGACCAGAAATATGTGTTATATGATGAGACTGGAGCTTTAGATAGGCTTTCCACTGTGACCAAAGCAGAGAGGCCAAGGGGGCTGGGAGCAGGTGGTGGCTTGATTTGGAGTTTCTATGCCTGAGAAGGAGTAGGGGCCATCAGCACAGGTCTTGCCCAGAAGGGCAGCAGCCCTGAATCCTTGCAGAGTCCCACAGTATCGTGGGAAAGAGTCCACAGAGAAGAGTAGACATGGAGAAACTGAGGCATAGTCTTAATAATAATAATGATGATTGCGATAACAAAAACAACATTTTGTGGAAACAATTGGGATGATTTAAGTTATTATAAAATAAACTTTCTATCAATTATACAAGAGAAGACCAAGATGACTTTATGTCATCCCCTATCTGGGGATGTCTGAGCAGAATCCAACCTACCAGCCTTTCAGGGTTCTCTGAAAATAATTTTTGTTTGGGAGAAGAGGCCAGGCTAGTTTCTCACCACTCCTATATTCTCAGAGCTGGTAACACTCTGGCAGCTTCTGGAGAGGAGGGGCTCTTTTCCTTCTAATCTTTAATCCCCTGTACCTTAGGCAGCAGTAAGAGTGAGTGAGTGAGTGAATGTGTGTGTGTGTGTGTGTGTGTGTGTGTGCGTGCGTGTCAATATTTGTAGATGTGAATTGGGAACCTCTGTTCTGGACACATGCCTTGTTTGTTCTGACCTCTTTGCCTTTGTCTAAGCTGTTTCCTTCATCTGGGAAACTCTCCTCTATTCCCTCATCCTGTCAAAATGGTAACAATCTTTTGAGCCCCTCAGATCCATACTCTTCTGGCCTTTGCTTTCCTTGCATTTATTTTTTACATTTATAGTCAGTTCCATGTAACTCAGCCTGCCATTTAATAGTTCTACTTTGTGAATGCCTTTGACACAGTCTTGTCCCCTAACTGGACTATGCTTTCTTTTCCTGTCTTTGCAAGTACCCAGTGTTGTTCTGGAGAGACACACGTGGTAGGAAGGATATCCTCATTGATGGGTTTAGTGGGAGTGATCATGTGAGAATTCCCTCCTCCCTTTCTGCCCACCTCCTTCCCTTCTACTCTGTTCCATGAATATTGAATGGATACATCACCATAAGATCCCATAGTGACAACATGAATGGGGTACGATTTCTCTTCATTGTTACATTGCTTATAGTGAGCACCAACCCTGACTGACTGTTAATTTGGAGGATGGAGAGAGAAGTCTGAGGTGGGGGGCAGGAAGGCTGCCAGTTCATTCCTCCTTCAGACCATGGTATGGAGACCCTGCCTCTTTACTTGGCTCCCTCCTGCTCTTTTCTATCCTTCTGCACCCTCTACTACTCAGAGACCCTCCCCTTGCTCCTATAATTTAAATATAAATGTCTTGAATTAGTGCTTAAGATAAAACTGAAGTGAAAAACCTAGAATTAGACTCTCTTTTAAGGAAATGTGGCTTTATTGGGCCTTATTAGGCTATATCTGCTTAGTGGGAAGTGATTCCACAAACAAAGACCAGAAGAGGAAAAAGTATGAAAGGCATGATGCCTGTTCTCCCCGTTTCTCCTATAGTAGCTCCTCTCTGTGCATGTAGGATCTAGGGAAGGCTTCCCTTTGTGGCATCCAGATTTTCATAGCCATATATTTAATGGTTATACTGATTTAGTTCTTCAAAAAGATTTTTTGAGATCTTCCTATGTGCTGGGCACCATACTGGATGTGCTAATAATCTAACCCATAGTTCAGAACATTTGGCTTAGCCTCAAATCCCACTCTTCCCCTACCAAACCCACTCTGCCCAGCTAAGCCAGGACTCTTACCATCTAGTGCCACCCACTGGTCTCACACCTTCATTCTGCCTTCAAACACTGGCTCCCTCAATGGGATACTTTCTTCTCCTGGCCTTTTCAGACCCCAAACACAATTCAGAACCCTCCACACTACATATCTCCCATTGGGCCTCCAGATCCATTCCTTGCCTGCTCTCTGCCCTGCAGGACGCCTTGTATGAATTACATCAACAGGCACATGAGCCGTCTGGCTTCTGATTGGTTAGGCCAATTAGAAGGAACTTATCTGGGGTTAAGGTGTTTTCTCCCCTCCTTCTCTCTTGTGGGGTCATATCGCCTGTCATTAAGGTCCCTACTCCTCTCAGTGGCCTGTTCTACATAAGCCTCTCTCTCTTTCAGTGCTTGTGACTTCTCTCTCTCCCTCTCTCTCTTTCTCTCTCTCTGTCTGTCTCTGTCTTTTGCCATCACTTTAGCTGTGCTGGTCACAGCTCCACTGCTGCTACCTCTGGGATTCCACACCGGCTCTCCTTTTGCTTCTTTACCCCTCCTGCCACACTGTAATAAATGCTCTGCAAATAAACCTTCCTAATTTGAGTGTCCCATCTTTTCCTGGCAGGACCCTGACATGCACCCCCCCATATCAATTTCCCAGGCATTATTCTCTCTTCTTATTTTGGAACTCCTGTAAGCCTTCTTAAACTTGGCACACATCTAAAAGTGTTTTCTGTATTCATTAAAAATATAATTATAATGCTGATATTTCCCTTGTCTCCTGCTTGATCGTAAACTCTTCAGAATAAGGCCTGGGTATATAGTTTTTGATACCTCTTCTAGGACTGGTGAGAAAGCAGGTACTCTAAAAAGTACTTGTTTGTGGACAGATGAATTGTTACACTAGCAAGTTCAGTGCTAGAGGGTCATGGGCTTAGAGTTAAATTTCGAATTCAAAGACAGGGTTCAAATCTGTCTTCTTTTTTCAGAGGGCTGTGTTACCTTGGCCAAGTCATTGTTCTTTGATTCTTAACTTGCAGTACTGAGACAATAATATAAGGAACTGAACCTTGCTTTATTTCATTTTGATTATTACAAAAAGTGTAGTTGTGGTAGTGATGTTGTGATGATTTAATAGACTCTGATATGAGAAAGCTTCTTAGTCTATTCATTTGAATTAAATCTCAAGATTCAATTTGGGAGCAACATTGACTTCCAAGGTGATTAAAAATATTACAACTGTGTATATACTACTATTGCTTATTCAGTATTATGTATAAGAGTTTTATAAATATTTTCTCATTTAATTTTATGTACCAGGCATCAGTAATCCCATTAAACAAAGGAGGAAACTAGTTTTAAAGGTTAAAGAATTTGCTTGAAGTCACAGAGTGAGGAAGTAGCAGAGTCCAAATTTACACTCAGTTTGCTGCTCCCTGATCAGGGCTCCTGACCCTTGCTGTGTGTTTTGCCTCAGGGAGCTTAGCCAAAGTCTTCAGCCACGGATGTCTCCATGAAGTCACTGTCTCCTTCCATATGTGTTGTGTACTTGGCTTGTCCCACACTATCTCCATGAGGGAGCTTTCTCATCTGGAACTCTCTTTCAGAGCCCTTGGGGCTGACAGGTGTGGACAGCTGAGTGCAAGAAGGAGGAAAATTTCCTTCCTTTGTTACACCCTTATTTTCTGTTTGAACTCCTGGTTTTGTTCTAAGTTGTAAAAGGGAATCCCAGTAAAATCTTGGGGGTGTAGATGGTTACCAGAAAGTCAAGCCAGTGGTATACATACATGGAGGAAGAGACCTGGTGGGATGTGTAGGGATTTTAAAAGACATTCATTTCAAAGTATTTAGCTCACAATGTAAGGATATCAGGAATTTTATAACAGGAGCTTCATTTCGTTAGTAACAGACTGACTTTGACAAAACACACATCTCTTGGTGGCAGGCTGAGGTAGCATAACCTCTTGAGCAATTGTCATTATTTGCCCACCTTAACGTGCATGAGTTCAGCCTCTGGTTGGCACTGTTCGGGCCAGCAGACCCCGAAGGCAGAATAGGTCGTGAGACAAAACTCTACTTAAGCTAGAACTCATTTTTGTTGAGAGGTTGACCAGTGTAGGTCAAAGGTCCAGGGATTGGTCAGACTCTGGACAAATTCATCTGAGTTCAGAATAACACCTGCCCAGATCTCAAGCAAAATTAGGCACCAGCAGAACCCAACAGCCTAACCTCCATGCACCCAGAGGGGCAACAGAGCATTAGGGAGAAGGAAGTATAAACTTAAAAGTAGGGGTCAGGTTCCAGGACCCACATCAGAGAGATGTAATTCTAAATAGGGTACTTGGGACAGACTCTCACAACAGCCATAAGGAGGGCATTAAAATGGGCCTTAGAGAAATTAGACTGCTGCCATTCAAATTTTACCAGCTAGTCTGGTTATCTATTGTAGGAAAGCATAAGAAACAAAACTTATTATTGGTTCTGTGGCTTGGCTGGGCTCATCTGGGTTGTTCTTGGTTGGGGTACCTTTTGTGGTTGTAGTCAGGAGGTAGCTGGTGTTGGTTAGAGTCAACTGAAGGTTTGACTGGGCTGTATGTCCAAGATGGAGTCCACGATGAAGTACCAGTTGCATGTCTCGTTCTTCAGTGAGTGTGGCTGCAATAGCTGAGGACTGTTCAGGCATTTTTTCCCTACATAGCCTCTCCATGTGGTTAGCTTAGGCCTCCTCTCAGCATGTCAGTCTCAAGGTAGCTGGACTTCTTACCCGTGGCTGGCTTTCCCCAGAGGAAGTGTTCTAAGAGGCTAGGCAGACACTGTAAGGCTTCTTGTGATCTAGCCACAGAAGTCACACAGCACCACTTCTGCAATACTTGTTGGTCAAACAAACGCGAGTTATAGAACCAGCCCAGGTTCAAGAAGATGAGTCCACACTGTGGTGTGAATGTCAAGGTGTATGGTTCACTATGGGGCCATTTTTGAAGACAGCTATAATATATTTTACCAGCTGTGTGAATGTAGACAAAGTATAGAGACTTCAGTGCCTCAGTTTCTTCATCTGTGAATTGGGAAAGGAAAATATAATACCTAACCTGGATTGCTTCCATATTAACACATATATGTCAAAGGATTTCCACAGTGACTAGCACAACTAAGGGGTTTAACTGCAGCTGGAACTTATTATTTATGCATTGCCTTGATGGAATACTTGTATTTCTCCCTAATATTTTAATATATCTGCATCTTGTTTTTCCAGCCAGTCTGTTGGCTCCTTGAGGTCGAAGATTATCCTATACTTCTCTCTTTAAATTTATTTTAGTCGCCCTCAATAAATGGCAACTGAAAGAAACCGAGAAGGAAAAAGAGATAAGGGAGCTGGGGACCATGCAAACAAGCTTGGGCATCTTTATCATTTTCTCTGGGCTCAGCATAGCACCCAAGCTCCTGGAGATCTAACCTTTGCCTTTTCTGGAAAAAACTAATAAGTTATCCAGGATTGTAAAGGGGACATTATTAATCTAGTTAATAAATTACACTGTTTTTATGAGGACTTTAGCCCATTAATTGTTTCCATGCAAATGGATGCTGTTAATTACAAATTAATCTTATCTTTTTGTTAAGGCAGGGCCATCAGGACCTCCACTTGGCAATACTTGTTGGTTCTTGATATGAATCAATGCTTATACTTGAAAGTAATAAAACTGCATTTCTTTAAAGATAGTCAATAAATCATATCTTCATTAATGCAGATAGGCCATACCCCCTACTTGTCTAAATTAATGAGGTTCTAATTCATTACTGTAATTCATGTGTCCCCCTGGGGGATGGTGGCCAGCAGGGCAGGGCACATAGTAGGCAGTTAATAAATCCTGTATTTTCTGGGTTCTTCCACAGTGGGAGGCTGTCCACTAGTCTTTCTCCTCATCATAAAGTATCAGTTAGGTCCTCATCAGCCTTAGTACCTTTTACACATGGTTATACAGGACCCCAAGAGGAAACATAATCTATCAAAAACTGTTGCTCTTATGCTACATCTATGCTGGCAGCTCAAGTATCTTCAATTAGGAAACTAAGTGTGGGGGACATCAAAAGTATTGTTGGAGTCAGAGTGGTGACTTGTTTAGCTGGTGCCTGGACTGTGTTAGTACCTGAGGCAATTAGATGGGAACTGTCTGTCCTCATGCCACCTACCTGAGCATGATGTACAAGCAAATGGGTAATGGGACCCAGATTTTTTTCCCAGTACCCATTAGTAATCTCTTTTCCAGTGATATCTCTAAACTGTTTCTCAGCCTGTTTCTCTTCCCAGGCAGGAAACTGTTATAGGAGAGAGCTGTTATAGGAGGAACTGTTACAATTCTTCCTCATCGTATTTACTGAAAGCCTGGGACTGGGCTTCCACCCACCTTCTTCCAGCCACTGGGATCTCAGGAGCCACACCCTAGCTCCCTCTGTTTAAGGAACAAGTGCAGACCAGCAAAAGCAGAGGACTTGCCCATCCCTCTCCATTCCACCCACCAGCCCTGTGCACCAGGGAAGGGTCCAGACCCACCAATATATGGAGTCGGGTACGTGAGAGAGGGCGGCAAAGAGGAAACATGGCTTCTGTTTTAGGTACGGGGAGCCGGCAGCTTGATGAAACGTTTCCCTCCGTGCCGCCGAATTCATTTCTCTAAAGTTCCACTGTGCACAGAACCATTTGTTTCCACATTGTTTTTATTAAACAAGAAAGGCGAGCTTTATTACTGCGCAAATGAAAGCAGCCGGCAAAGACAGATACTTCCCAGATTCTTATTAATCTCCAAGAGTTATGGGGCCTCTGAAGTCCCACAGAAATTAACATACTCCACAGAATTCTCTTAGCAAGTCACCCAGCGCCATTCTTCTCCCCCGCAGGCAGCGATCACTACCCCGCCCCGGCCAGCTCTTTGTGGCCTGTCCAGGACTTGCACACTGTCACCCTCACACATGACTCCCACCTTCTTTTGGGTTGCATGTGCACTAACTTCATACTTTGATGGGTAGTACTGGATTTGTCTGTACGCTGATTCTGGGCATTGTCTGGAAATGTGGATTTAGGTATTGTTCAATTCACTTCCACATACAATTAAATATGTATGGATTATTTACTGTTGTTGTATGGAAAGTCTTGACATCTGTGAGATTATATCCTGAGGCCTTTGTGAATATCAAACGTATGAAAAACACAGTCATGTATAATTCCCCCTCTCTATAAATGTGGTACAGTGATCATTCATTCATTCTGCTAATATTTACTCAGTGTCCTCCATGAGCTGGTCACAGCACTCTCAGCCCTCAGAGAGTCCTGGGCTTGATGGGGGAGGCTGGAGAGACATGGGAGAGTTTAAATGAAGGAATGACAGGATCTGTCTTATGATTTCAGGGACCCCAGCTGCTGTATTAAGAAAATATCATCAGAGACAAAGACTAAAAGTAAGCCAAATAGGAGGGTGTTGCAACAGACTGAAGGAGATGAGATAGGTCAGGGTGGGCAGGTGGTAGCAAGTGGAGGAATTCAAGACACGTTATGAAGATACAGATGACATAAGTATCTTTTTCAGATTCCTAGTGAGAAGTGTGTGGTACCTGTAAACAGGGGAGACCTACTGCACTTGGGGAGGGTTGGATGCTAGGCTTCCATCACTGGGCATAGAGCTAACCTGGCCTTATTGGCTCCTGAAGGACATCAGATCCCAGCAAAATGGTGACTTCCTGCTATGTCATGGGATTTTTGGGTCTCTTGTAGGCAATTGAAGATGGAGTAGTAGACACTGTGAATGTCAGAGTCTATAATACATAAGATTTAAACAGCATATATTAGTATAAATCATTTCAAGCTGCTTTTCCACTAAAGAAGTAAAGTAGCTCAAATGTCAACTTACAAGTGAGAAATCAAAGGCTTCAGAGAATTTAGGTGAATTTCTCAAAGTCACAAGATAATCAGGTCCAAGATTAAAGCCTGAGTCTCCTGCAAGTCTGGTCTCTAAGTGAGGCTTTTTCCAAGGTTACAGTGTGTAACTTTCTTACTGTGCACCCAGCTCTGCCCTAGGATAAAGGGAGTTGATGAGGAGAAAAAGGATACCAGGGGAGATCTGGTCCTTGTCCTAGAGGAGCTAATAGCTTCTTCGCAGATAAGACTCACATATACACAGAACTTTTAAGGAGGAGTGTGTTCTAGAACGGCACTATTTAAAGTTTAAAGTAGTGTCTGATCAAGTGCAAAGGCTGGGTGTCTCACTACAGCGCTTCTAGCCGTTAGGAAGTTCATTCCCGTGAACGTTCCATGATGGGGTTAGGGATTTAAGGCAAAGCATATAGCATTAGGTTATGTTGCTGGTCGATGTATTTTGACAATTCATATTCTCTGATATTATATCCCCTCTTTCCCATCCAAACCCCTTGGCTTAAGCAAGGCCAGTGGCTCTAGGTCTTTCTCACAATAAGCTTATTTCTGTCGTCAGTGTTTTTGCTTACCCTGCTCCTTGGTCCCCTTTGGAGGGAAGTTCCCTGTCCTTCAACTACTTCTTTCCAAGTCCACCTTCTTTGCAGGGAAGTCCCAGGCCCACTGTTCTAAAAAAGTTATCCACAGTCATGTACCAATAATCCCCCAGGGGCACAGAGGGGAAAAGTCCAGAGAAAAGTGGAGGATGAGTTTGGGAGTAAGAAAAGCACCTAGAAAAGCATGAGCTGGTATGGGGCAAGAATGTAAGAAGAAAAATAGTGACTTGTTTCTCAAATACCTGGACGTGGGCATTTCTGGATACTTGAAAGAGGTTACTTGAAGGTGAAACCACAAATCAATTTATCTCAGAAAACAATGACTGTATGGCACTTGTTCTCTTAAGGCAGGAGATAGAAGCCAATCTGAAGGGTTCTGAGAACTCCCCAGAGGGGCTTTTAGGGTCCCATTCATAGGGACTGAGAAGATGCCAGGGAGCAGGTGAGTCAGACAGACCAAGTCTGGCTTGCTCCAGGGGTGGGGCCTCTGGTTCCCAGGAACAGAGAGGGGCTGTCCTGCATGCCTCATAAGAAAGACTGAGGGGAGGTATAGGCTCAGCTGGCACATGGGAGTCTTATTCTTGGTGCCTGACCTACTTTTCTAACTTCTCCAAGTACAAGACTGCTGAGAGAGAAAGACATAGAGATAGAGATGGAGTTGGAGATGGAGATGGAGGAGGAGGGAGGTGGAAGGACGAGGAGGAGGAGGAGAAAGAGGAAGAAGAGGAAGAGAAGGGAAAGGGAGAAGAAAGGGAAAGGCAGTCTGGAAAATGCACTGAATCTAGAATCAGAACTTGTGGGTCAAAATCCAAATTCCATATTTACTAATTTTAAGAATTAAACAAATTTCTTCTCTTTCTGGGCTTGAATTTCTTCCCTGTGATGTGAAGAATCATATCATATATTGCCAATACAACAAATGAGAGTGAAAATCAAATGAGATAATATATGCAGATGCATTTTGTAGTGTGAAACATCCTCTAATATAAATACATATGTGTGTTTATGCCCCGCCCCCACTGATTTGCATGTTATAATTATAGCTCTATTCTCTGCAGGTGCCACATTGATTTCTCTTGTGCCTTTGCCTTTGCCAGTTCCCACATCCAGGGTATTCTTGCCATTTTTTAACCACTGCCTTACATATTAGTCAAAACCATTTCTCAAGATTCCACTAAACTCCTTTGGCTTTTGGGAAGCATTTCTTAATTGCTCAAGTATCACTGATGCCCCCTTTCTCTGAATTGTCAGCTTGTAATGGGAGAGAACGACTCAGGAAGGGTTTCTTCCCCAGCCCCTCCTTGTCTTGCTGTTTGGCTATCAGGAATCGTGAGTTGTTTTAAATGTGAGCACAGGTGGATGTGCAGAAGGTGATGTTGAAACCTTAGGAACTATCGTATTTTAACACAATGTCTTGCAGTGTCCTAGGGCTGGAGATAGTATGTAGAAAGAGGACAAAGATAGAGAGGTTTCTTGTTGGGCTAAGATGAAGAGGGCTGTGGGTTTGTAATAAAGGATAGCCAATAAAATGGTGAGAGTTGCTTCCCACCTCTGTCCTGGGCTCTGATGAAGAGTGGGATTTTCTGTGCACACTGTTGCCCTTCCTCTAGAGATAAGCAGTGGCAGGTTGAAAGCTTAAAACTTCCGTAGCAAGTAACTTCATTTTGAGAGGCATTTCATGGCTGTTTAAGAAATAGTAGCTCAGAGAAAAGAAGGTAGCACCTCTCGACTCCTGTTTTCTGCATTTCAGGAACCATAAGCCATATTGTGAAGCTTTAGTCCTTGGTACAGAGGAGTGTGTGGGGGAATGTGTACTGATGTCAGGTTTCCCTGGGGATCATAATGTCCCATTATGTAGACTTTGCTTCGTTGTTTGCCCTACTGCACTCAGGCAAGGAGGAAATCCGACAGGAGGAAGGACTGAGTGTAGGGCACATGTCAGGAGTCCAGCTACTCAGGACCAGTGGCTGTGCCTTCTGATCTGACCTTCAAACACATCCTAGAATCTTCTCTAGTTAGTTTCTCTGTATGTGTCTTGTATTTCCAAGCAGATTATAACAACCTCAAGAGTGAAGACTCTATGAAATACTCTTATAGCCCATAGCTCTAGCATATTGCAAAGACTCCTCTAGCTGCCTATTGAATTGACATGCACACAGTAAGAATCATAATAGCAACATATAACATAGGTACAAGCCAGGCCCTGTTCTAAGTATTTTACAGATATCACTCCATCTGATCCCCATAGGAGCCCTGTGCAGTAAATGTGATGATTAGCTCCCTTTTACAAATGAAGTTACCAAGGCAGAGAAGGGTTGAGTAATTTGATTAAAGTCACATATTTGAAGAATGATTAGGCTGGGTTTGAACCCAGGCAGTCTGCCTTCAACATCCAAACACTTAACCACTGAATCGTGCTTTCTGCTGGATGTATTTGCATGTGCACTTGTATGTGTGCAGGGCAGAGGATTCATATTTGTATAGGAAGAGAAGGTAGGAATGACTGGAAGGATAGACACTCTATATGGGAGAAATCCATGTTGGCTTTGAGGATAAACCTCTTTTTCAAAGGCTGCATTCCTCTAACAACTTATCTGATTTCCACAAATAGGAATATTCCTAAAATAGACCATTCCTTTATATGCTTTGTTTCTATCAACCTTGTCCTGGTCTTACTTTTAGAACTTAGGTAATCTTTACTCCTATGAATTGTCTATGTTTCGAATTCTCTCAGTTCTTTCTGAGATCACTCTTTTTTGTGGCCCACTAACAGCTCTTGGGCAAGCAGGCAGTGATGCTGAGGGCAGCTGGAAGCCCGAGTAGCATGGCTGCTGTGAAGCCACTGTTAGCATCCTTTCCACGAAAATTATGTGAGCTTCAATAGAGCTGTGAGGAATGTGGGGGCTGACTCTATTCTCTTTACATTTCCTGTGGCCCACAGCACGGGGTCTAGTGTATAGTTGATATTTGATCTACACTGTTTATTCTTTATAGACCCACAGTGAGAAGAAATGGCCTCTGTTTGGAGCCCTCTCCAAGTTTGGTTTGGTTCAGGAGCAAGTCTTAGGTTTGCTCTGAGACCAACCTTAGTGGACTCCAAAGTAAAATCCTCAACTTAAGCTTTTTGTGGAATTTTTCTCATTGATGGTGATGCCACTTCCAGAAAACAAATGTTCTTTTGGCCTATTTTGTCTGTTATCAGATGTTCTATTACTTGAAACACCAGAAAAGATATGTTTTCTCAACTGTAGGGATGCTGTCTTAGGGGAGAAGTTCTACACAATAGAAGTTCGGGAAACCCAATGATATGATTTAGAAGCAATTCAGTAGGTCAGAGACACTGTTGAATCAGAAATGTGGTGGGGGGAAAGGAGAGAAATTTGGAACAGTTAGGAATTTTTGTCAATAAACCAAGGGCATGGTAAACTTTCTCACTTTTAACTTCTGTTGAAACAATGGCCATATACAATGTGCACTGCTAAAAACTAATTAAATAGCCACGCTAAATCAACAAAAAAGGGTAAATTAAATTTAAATAACATTTGCTCTGTAAAATGTGTGTGGGGCAATGTGAGGGGAAATGCACTTTTTTGTTTATTTGTTTGGGGCCTGCCCAATGCTGAGACTTCTGTGAGTCAGGCTTGACTGAGTTCATTTATCAGTCTGTTCCTATTATCTCAGCTGGCTTTGTTTTTCAGAGTACTCCCCTCAATGTCCCATCATCATCATCATCATCATCATCATCAAGCCTCCCTTTAAGCTATTTGTCCAGCTGAAATATTCTTTTTTCTCTGCTAATTTAAATTCTACTCATTCTCACAATTCTTTCAGTTCTTTCATTCACTTTACCCAACAGTTCTCCAACATTCCTGCCTGTTAATGGATACTTCAATGATTGTCTAGGCCACTTACTGGTCACTTGTTACATCCAGCTTTATGAAAACTATTCATTCAGTTCTTATTGCTCTTATCAGTTTCATTGTCCCCAGCACCCTCACTAACAAAGAAGGCCTAGGTTATGCAAGAACAAGAGATTCACAAGTCTCAGTGGCTCAACACTACGAAGTTTTAGATTTTCATTCAGGGATCCAAGCTAAGTGTGTCTCCTCCATCTAGTAACTGTGCCTTGGAGTACAGGGTCTCTGGGCACTGTCATAGGGGTAGAGAGTTTTTTGTGAACTTATCCTGGATGTGATACATATCATTATTGTTCATATTTATTGACCAATAACTACTTATCTGTAAGGCAGGTGGAAAGTACAATTTTCCAGGTGTATGGATGAGGGGAACTGGATATTGGTGACCACTATGATGCAAACCACATCTCCATCTAGATAATAACTGTGAAGGTAGCTTGGATGTCTATATTTCTTAGTGTCTCCCACGATGTTTTAGGTAAAATCATCTCTCAATAAATGTTGGTTGAATAAATGACATCATTAATTACCCTTAATGAAGCATTAATTTGTTACAAGATTTATACTAAGAATGAGTAGAGTAGAATAAATACTTGTAATTAAGGTCTGGCACATGGTATCATTCATTTATTCATTCACTCATTCAACAAATACCTATTTAGTGCCTCATATATTCCAGGCACTGTTCTAAGCATTTGTGACAAGGTACTGATCATTGTCCTTGCAGAGCTTGTACTCTGGAGAAAGAAACAAAACAAATAACAAACATAACAGATAAGTGAACTATAGTATGGTAGAATGTGATGTGTTGTGGAAATAAAATTAAAAATGTAGAACACAGTAGGGGATATAGAGATTGTTAGGGTTGGGGTGAAAGTAATTTTATATAGGGTGGTCAGAGCAGACTTCATTGAAATGATATAGGGTGAGAAGTAGGTGAAGTAGTTAGCCCTAGCAAGTATTTGTAGGAAGAGGATCTTTGAAGAAGGAACTGCCTATGCTAGTGCCTTAACATTAGTGTGGCATGTTTGAGGAATAGCAAGGAGTTCCATGTGGCTGGAGAGAGATAGTGTGAGCCAGGGGGAGATGAGTTTAGAGAGATGTTGGGAGCCACATAATGAATTTTGTAGACCATTATAAGGCTATGTTTTTTTTCTGAGTGAAATGAGACATGCCACTGAAGGGTTCTGATGCTTAGTAATACATAATTATATGTGTGTTACGTATTTTTAAATCCAAAAAGGACAGTTTAGCTTTATATCTTATTTACATATGAAGATACATTTCTTGGCTCTTATTATAAAACCTTATATTTGCCTTTTCAAAGAACTTTTTCATGTATTATATCATAAAATAACAATTATAAATATAGGAGAGGCTGGTACTATTATCATCCATCCTCCTACATATCACCTTAATGGGAACGATCCCTGGTGCAAAGTCCAGATGGAAATTGTGCCTAGAGTCCTTGTGACCCAGCTACCTAAGGGATGAGGCTTTTGGGGACTGGCTTCTCCTTTACCAGCCTCCCAAACTCATACTAAAAGGTCTTAAAGAAAGAAACAATCAGTGGAGTCACATGGGTGGTAAGATGAATTCCACATAATCCCCACTCTCATCACATCTGAGCATCTCTTAATAAAACTCACAGTTGTTGCAAGGAAGGGATATGGGGCTCCAGTCTCTCCAGCCCGCTGAGCTACCACCTGTTCCCAGCAGGGGCTGCACTGTTAATCCCCCGAGCATCATCGCTTATTTCCCAGCCTGCTTTCCCTTCCAGAAAGAAAATAACCACTGGTCTGTGAGCTACATCAAAGTCTCTTTCCCAGTACCATCAGACTCTCTGTAGCCCCAGCCTCCATCATGCCACCAGTTACTCCAGAGTGATGACCACTCTCTTCCCATCATTCCAAGGAGGAGAGTTCCTTTTAACTGACTGATACCCACTCACTCCTGTTTTATTGCCTCAGACCTCCTGAAATTAGGGCTACTTCCCCTCTCTGGGCTAGGCCACAGTGTATTTTTAAAAAATTATTTTATCGCCCTGTGATGGTGATTTTCAGATATGAGACCAAGACTGGCAAAGAGGGTTTCACGATCTTCCCTTAATTTGTTATTAGACTCAGAGTCATGAAATCACTACATGCTGCTGGCACCATTCCTACTCTGCCTGGATGGGCTCAACGTGGTTTTCATGGTGTATTCCCAACACATACTAAGCAAACACTTAGTCAACAATTGTCAGTACTGCCTATGGATTCGGTGTCCAGCCTTTCTGAAAATATTAACTCTTTGTCTGATGGATATGTTTCACACATTCCCTCATTTGGCTCTTTTCGTTGCTAATCATTCTGATTACACTCCATCTGCCACCCCATCCCATTCTTTTCTACCCTTAACTCTGCTGCACACTACCTCTCCTAGGTGACCTTGCAACCATATGCCTGTCTTCCTGTTGGGTTCAGTGATGGGAGGCACCAGCCCAGGAAGTTTGTGCTCTGCTCTCTCCCCACTTTGGACAGAAGTTCTGGATATAGCTGTTTGTCTATACCTGCAGCTTCCCAGACAGGCCCTCTTCCAGCTCTCAATTGGGTTCTAGTAACATCACTTCCACCCGCCTCCAGCCCCTTCAGGTCTAGGGTGGCAACAAACCCCTGTTGTTATGCTCCTTGGGTGCCTTGAAATCTCTTGTTGGCTTCCTAAAACCTGCCTCTAGTCTTGTCACTAAATTCTTTTTAAACTCCAGCTCGAAATAAAATTGTTTCAAATGGCTGTTCCTACAATTCGCATGTGATAATAGTAATTAAACTATTTCTATCTAAAAACAAACAAACAAACAAACAAACAAACAAACAAAACAGCCCAAGTGCCTTTTATTTCCTGCTGGGTCCTCACCAATACACTGATGAACGGTTCTCTCTGAAGGCAGGGATAGGATTTGGCAATAAGCACTGGGGCTCCCAGTTGTCTTATCTCCCAGTTTCTATCTTCACCCTTTTCTGCTGCACAGTTTGGTTAGGTGACTTCAACCACAGTCACACGTAGGGTTAAAGGTAAAGTCATCTATCAACAAGGGCACACTGCTGTGGGCATGAGCCAGTGGTCAGGCGAGGGGTTGAAATGAGAAGATGTGTTCATTGCCTCGGGGAAGCCCACAGACTGGTTGGGGGGTAAGAAATACATATCATCAAAATAATATTAATAATGATCTTGAAAAATGACAGACATCATTTATTTAGCATTTAGTATGTATCAGGCTTTGGAGTATATGGTAGATTGCATGTAAATTATCTCCAATTCTCGTACTAACCTTGCAATGTCAGTATCATGACCTCCATTTTACAGACAGAAATGTGAGG
The DNA here is from genome assembly GCA_028627145.1 of Eidolon dupreanum. Classification (NCBI taxonomy): domain Eukaryota; kingdom Metazoa; phylum Chordata; class Mammalia; order Chiroptera; family Pteropodidae; genus Eidolon; species Eidolon dupreanum. The sequence goes on from CM053504.1 coordinate 64,633,093, forward strand.
CCCAAGAAAGCAAGTGACTTGCCAGAAGCTTTTCAAGCTAGAGTAGACTTGAAATTTAAAACCAGGTCTTTCTGGCTCCAAACCATGATTGTTTTTTCAGCTATGCCACCTTGACCCATGAAATAGAAAATCATACAGGCATAATGTATGCAATCCAGGGCTCAAATGGAAAGTAGCTCACATTCTATGTGATGGAAGGATGGAAGGTCAGCCCAGGGAGGAACTATGTGGGCTGGAAGGAACATGATAGATTTCATTAAGGAAGCAAGATTTGACCTGCACCTGAAGGAAAAAAATTAGGATATTGAAGAAAGAAAAATGGAAAAGATGACACGAATGCCAATGCTATATTCAAAAGTAATGGCTCCCAAACTTAAGGAACTCAGGAAGAGGCTGCCTATGCCACATGATTCTCCCCAAGACCCTGGGCTCCAATTTCTGCTCTGCACTAGGATTCAGGGTATAGCTGTAGGTAGCGGTTCCCAACCTTTTTGGCACCAGGAACTGGTGCTTATATGAGAATCTAATGCCTAATGATCTCAGGTGGAATTGAGGTGGTGATGCTAGTGCTGGGAGTGTCTGCAAATACAGATGAAGTTTCGTTTGCTCGCCTGCTGCTCACCTCCTGTGCAGCCTAGTTGCTAATAGGCCACGGATTGGTACTGGTCCATGTCCGTGGGGTTGGGAACTCCTGCTGTAGAGTTTAGCTTTCCTAGGGCACAGCTGCCTGCACTTAGAGGTTCTTCAAAACTCTGCATTAGCTTAAACTACCTGGATTACCTTTTTTAGAATGAGGGCCATGAGCTTCTGCTTTGCCTCACATGTGCTCCTGGGCCACTCTTAGGAACTTGTAATCCATCTACCTAGCTACCCACTCTCTATTCATTTACTTATTTAGATTGATGTACTTATCTACTTTATTCCTTCCACTCTAACTCTATATCTACACGAAGCTCTCCTATCAATCTTTAGCTGTGGACCCAGTCATATACCTATACTCAAGCTGGTGGGCATAGCTGAAGAAAACCCCACCACACCCATGCCAATGGTGGATCCAAAACTTCACTAGATTCTCAGCATCTCCCAGCAACTACTTTGTATGCCCATGGTGTCCTCTCATTGTTAAAAATTATCATTCCAGACCCTTGTCATTCTTCTTTAGACATCTGCTGTCTACTCCCACCGCTGACTCACTCACCTGTCTTTATCCCTCAGCTATTCTTACTGCCTTCTCCATTCCTCTTTAACTAGTTTCTTCCATGCTTTGATGCCTCTGTATGCTCAGCATAAGAATAGTTTAACTTTCTTCCTTTATATTGCCTTTTACTCTGAGGATTGTCACATCTTTCATTCTTTTTCACCTAATCCCTGCTGTTTCCCCATACCAATTCATGAATACATGTGAATTCTCCAATAGCCTGAACATGAAAGATGTACAGTAGAACTAGCTGAACCTAAAGGACTTTTTTGGTTCTTATCTTGCTTTTTGCAGCATATGGCATTGATGTCCTTCTTTCTGCAGAATCTTGGTAAACATTTTTCTCTTGTGATCTCCAGGACTCCACTTTCTCTATAGTCTTCTCCCCTCTCTCTAACCACTCTCTACCTTTCTTTCACTCTCTGTTCTTCCTTTTCTTCTAACCTAACATGACACCTAAACTCAGAGTCATTATCTTTCTCTATCACAGAGCAAGTTGGTGCAGTGGTTAGAAGCTTGGACTCTAGACCCAGTTGATGTGGATTTGAGCATTTGAATCTTGGACCCAGCACTTCCTGATTGGGCAACGCGTCATACCTTGCTGTGCCTTCACATTTGCATAGAGCTTAGCACATAGTTAGAGCTTAATAAACATCCATTATTATCTATCCAGTTGTCAAAACACAAATCTAAAAGTCATCCTGGACTTCTTCCTTAGCTGCTCCTCTAATCTAGCAGGAAAGATTGTGGTCTTCTGATAGTCTCTCGGAAGTGCCAATTTTTTGTTTTCTCTAGTCCTTCTTAAGGGACTTACGTGGGGTTTGATTTTTAACTGTTTTATTTGTTTCTAGCTTTACCTGACTTGATTTAACTTTGCAACCAAAATAATGTTTCTAAGAAATAATTTTGGCTTCACTCACGCTTAAAATCCTGCTGGGATTGCCACTGCCTTCAGGATGGAATCTAAATGCCTTAGCATTTAATGGAGTGTCCTTACATCTGCTTCCTGCTCTCTTCCAGTCAGACTTCCTACCTCCTGCAAGTTTCCCAATATCCATTCCATGACCTAGCCATCTAATTTCCTAAAGTTGCTCATTAAACGTGAGCCCAGATCTGCTGGATAAGACTCACTGACATTGAATGTCCCAAGAACCTGTGTATTTGACAAGTTTCTCCCACCCTGTGTGTGTCTGATGCATTTCAAAAATTGGAAACCACTGCTTTAGAAAATACAACAAAAGAGTGCACAGTCCTTACCCTTAACAAAAGGTCGAAATGAAATTAATCAATGGCTAGATGATGTAATCCCGGATATAAATGCCATAGAAAGGAGGCTTCAGAAAGGTGTTGTCTTTCTATGTCTTTGCCTACTTTTTGTCCACTATTTTTTTATTCCATAACTTACTGTGCCTATTTTTTCTCTAGCCTTTGGAGAGGACTGTGTCTTGTGAAATATAAAAGGAAAAAATTACTTGATCAACTCTCCATGGCCACTAAGATCTTTCCTCTTAACTATGCCTGAACCAAGACCCATGCTCTTACAAAATAAACAAGGCTTATTTAAATCCTGGGTTTATTTTGCATGGATATCAGCTGGATCAGGGAATGAACTTTGTGGAAGGAGATACAAGAACCCTCTCTGAAGTCTGAGTGAAAGTGAGGTGAAATAATGATTAGTGTTGGAGTCAAAATTCCTGGGATCTAACTTAAGTAAATCAACATATTCTCTTGGGCAAGTCACTGATCCTCTGGGCATCATATTTGACACTTTTAAAATGAGTTGGGGAAAATGAGTATCAAATTAGTAGCATTAATGTACTTTCTTCATAGAATCAATAGGAGAATCCAATAGGATAAGAACTGTGATGACACCTTTAAATCTTAAAATACCATGATGCAAAAGTGGATTACTAAGGCTTAGAAACATCATCTGAACCTCTGATTGTTAAATTTTTATAACTGATATTTTTCTTCCAAATGCGAGGTGGATCTTGGATGTGGGTAGCAGCAGAGGTGTGAGTGGTGGGAAAAGGGTCTGTCTTTTGAAATGAATGTTAAAAGCAGGAGGAATCTATTCTACGAACCATTTTCTCAATGTTTCTGCTTCATAAGAGGTTCACTACATGCCCTTACCTGCTTTTTCTTCTCTCATTTAGAACAAATTGAGATCCTATAAATCTTAGAATTAATCATCTTTGAAAACACCACATTTAACATGTTAATACTTGCTGAAAAGTCTCCCGCAGAGATGTTCCCCACCTTTATCCCCAACCACCTCTCAAACTTTAGCTCCCACTGGTTCCTAAAACTCATCTCCATTTCAGCCCAACTGCTCCTCAGTGCATTGCCTGTTGTGTATTCAGTGCAGGTAGACATGATAAGAAACATTCAATACACATTTCTTTGGAGGTAAAGTATATCACTTTTCTAGGCTCAAAGAATTCCCTTTGAGTAAATTTATAATATCAATTTGGAAAGTTGGATCCAAAGTGGTCAAGTTAGATACCAGTTCAAATCCAATCAGAGCTCTGCTTCTTGTCAATAAAATTCATCCAAAGTTGGCCAGGTTTTGCTGCATATCTTGGTAATCCTTAGTTCTCTCTCCTCTTCTTCTTCCTTTCTTTTGGCCTTATACACTGAACAGGGCCAGGTTTTATTCTAGCAGACTTGGACAACAATAGATATGATTGTCAGTTTCCCTGGGGCTGGCCAGGTTTTTATGAAATTAGACATATTTGTCTTGATGTTTAGAAGCGAGCATGAAATTCAAATCTGTGTGTTGGCATTCTGCGGGCTGGGCCTTTAATATTCAATGACATAACTTCATTGCAGTTTTGACAACACTATATAGAAGTTGTGCTTACCATTGAAAATTAAAGCCACTGAAAGCGTTGACAACAGCAAAATTGTGAATGCTTCCCAGCTCCTGAAGTGATTGCTATTCCAGTTTGTCTAGAAGTGCTTATTGTGTTTGTAATGCCGTCAGTTCTACTTAAAGACGACTTGAAGTCGATGCCGTACAGGTAAGTACCAAAAAATTCTTTGTTTTCTTTCTTCTTTCCACTTCCCCATCGCTTCACACACAACTTTTCTACTGAAGGTATATTTGCTTTTGGTTATAGAGCCCCCGATTCTCTCAATTTCTGAGCTAGTTGATTGCATTTCTCTTTCAAGTTCCCAAGTTAACCAGTCATTTTTTTTTCTTTTGTTCATTTGCCTTTTCTTTTTTAGTTCTTCTCCCACGTGAGGATCAGGGAGATTGCTTTTCAGTGACCCACCACACAAATTCCCTGAGGGTGAGAATTATTTCCTCTTGTGTGTAAAGCAAATCTTGGCTGGGGAGCAGTGAAGAACATTTGGTATCTGAGGAAGAAGGATTACAAAAAATAAAAAACACACACAAAAAAAGCGAAACTAGCCTTTGAAACTAATGCTAAAAGTAGGGAATGACTACTCCATTAACTGTGACTTCAGGTTGGGTCCTTATAATGTCAAAAATGGTAAAAAAGAAAACTTAAAATAATTATTTAAAGATAATTAGCTTTGCTGTTGGTGGTGGTGGTTTTATTAAAGCAAATGAATTAGCAGAGAATTCTGACAGCCTTTCTTAGGTTGATTGCTTGGTTTGGTCTTTGCAGATTTCTTTGCCCTGTTACAAGTTGAGATAGAATGATTTTATCAGAAAGAATGCTTCATACAAGTCTTTCATCCTTAAGTAAGCTGAGACCCTTGAAATCTAAAACTCAAGATGCAAATAGGAGAGTGGAGAGGACTGTCTGGGGCATTGAAAGTAGTGATCCTGGAGGAACCCTGTAGCAGATGTCTGTAGGAAGGGTCCAGCATGAGATAGCAGCTCTATGGGTACCCACATCTGCAGTCGTGGGGACATTTAGACACCTAGTTGTTCATTGAACATCTAAATAGATTGATTCAATATATAGATGTATATACCATGTGCCACATTACTTAAGACTCTCTTGCAGACATTGTTAGAGAAGGAAAGTCTCTCAGATAGTTCAAGATATGAGAGGCGCATACCCAATAACTGCAGTCACTACTGGGTATAGTGTAACCACACATCTGAGTGTGAGGACAGTGAGTACCCGGGTTGTTCAGTAGGAGAGATACCTCCTTGCGGCCATAATCTAGGAAAACTTCACTAGAAGATAGGAGTCAATTGTGTATCACCCCAGATTCACCACCTAACCAAGTGCTAGCTTCCTGGCTGTGCTCAGTCATGGCTTCTGGCTCCCTGAATGCACAGGTGTTAACTGTATTCAATGCTGGCAAAGATTGACAGGGCCTCTGACCCACCATTTCCTACACCTGAGGAGTTTAGCACTTCCGGATTTTATGGTGTGTTTAATATGTACCTAGTACATTTCCTGGCACATAGTAGATTTGCTCTAAGTATTTGTGGGCGACTGAATGAGAACCTGAGAGGGAGCTTTTGGGGTCATGCTAATGCAAGGTAGCTCCAGCTTTGATCCTGATTAGGGTGGTCCCAGGATCTGTGTTGAGAAAGAAGGTCAACCTCAGGAGTCATCCCAACAGAACAGAGATGCTCCACAAGAACTTTGCCTTTTGAGCATTTCTCTCCACCTTCATATTCCTTTCCCAGGTATTGGCTTGATGTCTCCTTCGGGAGAATTGATACACAGCCTTTCTCCTTCTGGAGGAAAATGACTGTATTTGCTCTAAAACTCCCACCAAGTTGCCACTAGCGGTGCTTTGAATTGAGGTAGCTTTGTGGATGGAGTTTCAGAGAACTCCATGCTTCCCACAGCATCAGTTCTTTATTGCCACAGGTGCCATTTTGTGTGTAGGTGAATTTTCTCTACTTGGGACTGAGGGTCATTTTCTCCATTTCTAGTTCTTCTGGGAAAGCTTCTCACTTACTTCTTTTCAGGGTTAGCTCGCCACCCCCGGTTGGTTCGGTCAGGGCTGAACCAGGAAGCTTTCATTAAGATCTGCTTCCCCTCACTGTGATCTCGTGAGGGTGCTGGTGCTCTCACTCCCTTTGGATTCAACCAGTGAGATTCCAGGGTCAGTGGAAGGTACTTTCCATTTGTGTTCATCACTGTTTGTTTAAGAAAATGATTTTCTACCATCCAAGATGGGAACCCCACAGGAGCAACTGGAGGACCCCAGGTCCCCGCATTCACACCAGGTGACTTCCTAGTGCACCCATGGCCAACAGCAGAGAGCGCTGAACCTCCACACGGGGCAGACTTGGCTTCCTCTCCTCCCTCCACAAGACTGGAGGTTTCTGAGGTAACAGACTGAATCAACTGTTTAATTTCTAACCTCCCATGGCTCTCAATTTAGGGCTCGCCTATGGGGTCCAGCTACTCAATTAGGGCAGGCATTAAAGGAGGTGGTTGCTTTGACAGTGTATTGTGGGAAGTGGCAGCATGTCCCCAGTCCAGAAGCCTTTCATTCCTCCATGATGGCCTCTTCAAGATTTCTTAATCAGGTAGCCCCTTGGTTGTCAGCGCCATGGAAAACAGATAACGTTGACTTTAGGGCAACGCAAGGACAGGGACTAGGTCTTGAAAAAAAACTGGAGCAGCTAGGGGAGACAGGCACCATGATAGAGGAAAGGGAACTAATGATAAAATTAAAGACAACAAAGTGTTCTCTAGTTTGGACATTTTGCCAGTGGTGACCCCTGTGGTTCATCACCATCCCCTCTGCAGGGTTTTAGATTACCTTCTCTAATTTTCCAAAAATAGGAGTAGCTATTCTTTATGGAGCACCTGCCTCTTGAGATGAGGTATTTTTTTATTCCTCCTTTGGAAATGAATGAGTGGAGACTCTAAGAAATTACTAATCTTCTCAAGGTGGCACAGCAACAGATAGTGGAGCTGGTGTTAAATCTAAGTGTGTCCCCAAAACGTTTGGCGCCACAGCCTTTCTGGCATTGCTAAACTCTCACTTCTGCTCTCTCTCTCTTTTTCTGGTCTGAATTTGGTAGTGACATGAATTTTAAGGTAGCTCGACAATGCTGATTTGTTTGGATAACTCATTTGCTTCAGTTAAGAGTCAAGAAGGAAGAGCACAGAAAAGGCCAGGATATAAGGTTTGTACACTCTGATTCTGTTCACTCTTTCCTCTACCACTTGTTCTTGGCAACTGTCCCTTAAGCCTGTCTGTTCTCTGCCTCTAATATATTATGCTGATATTTTATTACCAAACAATTACATCCACTAATTTGAAAAGGAAACGAGCAGGAAATTGCAATTATAAGAGTAAAAGCAATGCTCTTTTATTTCTCTCCTTTATGCATATGAAATATGGTTTGTCATTGCTGCAAAACAGACTTTCCCCCTTTTCCTTGGCTCTTCCCTGCCTTGTCTTTAATAATTGAGCAGAAACGAGAGTCATAATTAGATTTCTGATAACAGAGGAGATATCTATGGGCTTGCAGATGTGGAGACTCAGCTTGGAGCCATGGGGCCGGCACCATGCCTCCATGGGAGAAAGCATATTTCATGCTGTTTCACTCGAGTACCTTCCAAGTATGTTTTACATCGATGGTCTTCTGTGTAGATTATTTGTTCACAATTGTTGTTTCCTCTCTGCCCTTGCCATGCTTTTCTACTGAATTGGCTTTGGGCTTGGTCAAGACTTGCTTCGGTCAATGGAATATGAGTAGATGTGATGTACACCTGATTTGTACACCACATTGAGCAGAAGCTTTCGATGTACTTGAATGATTTGGCCCTGCTTCCGTTGAGTGACACTCAGGATGGGGACTGCTCCATCTAGGTCCCTAAGAGATAACTGTGCACAGAAACGCCCTGCTGACTCCTGATGGATGTGTGTCGAGAGTAAGAAATAAACGTTTGCTGTTTTAAGCCACTGAGATTTGGAGCTGTTTTTTAATCACAGCATAGCCCAGCCCACCCTACTGATATATCTGTGATCTCATTTGCCTCTCATTATATCCATGGGATAAAGAAAAGGCTGATCTCACTGGGTGGTGTGGGGAAAAGAGAGTGTGATGTGGAATCAAAGGGATCTGGGTAAGAATGCTTTTCTCATCACTGCTGGCTGTGGCAGGCTTAGCCAAGCAACCCAGTGTCCCTGAAAAATTGTTTCTTTATCTGTAACAAGGGAATAATAATACTTGCCTTGAAGGTTTCTAAGAATTAAAAGTCAATGTGTACCAGAGGTTCTAGCATAGCGCCCATCACAGAAAAAAACACCTAGTAAAACACAGGTGTTTTAAAATGTATTATTTTAACATTCCTTTTTGATATTATCTCCATTGAATAGATGAGAACGCTGAGGCTAACTTGGCCACAGGGAGCCACCCAAGCTAATTTTATAACAGAGTTTCAGGTTCCAGACTAATACTTACTCATTGAGTTCCAAGCCTGGAACTGTACATAAGGGTCTGGGGTAAGGGCTTGGCAGAGGGTGTCAAGACATGAAAACACTGCTTCTTTATGAAATGCAGTCTATGTAATGAGATGAGCTAGAAAGCAGGGTAAGCTCCAAAGAAGCAGCTAGTTAGATGATCTGAGGCACACAATATTCTAAAGTTCTGATTTTGGATGTATAAGAATCACCTGAGTGGCTTCTTAAAATGCAGATTCCCTGGTCCTACCCCTACCTCTACTTTCTACTTTAATGCTATCCTGCGTGATTAGAGGAAGGAGAGCATGGTGGGCTTTCACATCAGGTTCCCTCGGTTCATACCCCTTCTCTGACACCTGCAAGTTAATTACACAATCTTGGGCAAGTTACCTAACCTCTCTGTGCCTCAGCCTCATCATCTGTGAGATGGGGCTAATATTAAGAGTTACATATTACAGTGAGATTAAAGTTAGGTAATATGTGCAAAGCACATGAAATTTAGCAAACACTCAGTAAGTGCTACCCATTAGTATTCTGATGCATAGGCTCCAAGAACCACTAGTCCCGAAAATTTTCTAATGAATGACCAGGGCAACCTCCTCCTCTGGTGTCCTAGCTGAGTACTCTTTCTTCCCTGGGACTTCTTGAGACAATGGTCTCCAGCCTGTGAGGTCTATGGGGGGGATTTCCAATCATGGAAATTTTGATTGTGGGGCATATTTAGATTAAGTAGTGCTTTGTGGTTGCTCTTAAATAGCATGTATGCTGCCTCCTTCTGTTCACCTTGCGGAGGCTCGCTCTGGGGGCAAGACCCTCATTAGCAAATGAGGTACCATTTCTGGCTGGCAGGTGGGCAGCAGTCCTGAGAAAGTCCTGGTGCTTGGTTGCTGGAAGCTGGAGTCAGGGCTGGATTTGTCTCAACTGAAACATTTCACTTATTTTTCTTACCCTGTGCCAAATGCCTCATTTGCCCCATGTTAATCGCCAGATATTAGAGTCCGTAAGAGTCACATTTACTATGAGACAGATTTTCTTCTTCTTTAATTTGTTTGAATAATTCATGTAGAATTTAGAAGGATTATATATGGTGTTATCTCCCACTCTGTCAAGAGCCACAGGTGAAAATCTGCTTTCTCAGAGGAGGCAGACGCCAGGCTGTTGGGGCCCTCCCAGGCTCCCAGCCTTTCTGTGCTGCCATGGACTGTTAGATGCAGGGCCTTCAGGCCGTCCCTCCCCTTTGCCCCACTTGCCCATACTGGCTGTCCAATTTTCCCTATTGTTCAAAGTCCACCCCTCAGCAATCCATCCTCTCAGTGAGGTGCTCAGGCTGTGAGAAGGCACACTGGGTCTCATCTGCAGAGTCGGGCCCTGTGCTGGGAAGGGCTGTCCATGCCCTGGGCCCAAGGAAGCTGCTGCCACAAATGGCTGCCATGAGCCTAGAAGGAGCTTTAGGGCATGCAGAGCAGGGCTCCTCCAACCAGATTGACAGCTGGATTTCAAATTCCAGCTCTACAACAACTTGGGGGTGGTGACTGTCTGTACTACTTAATCTCCCTACTGCTTTAGCATCCTTACCTGCAGGAAAGACGAGAACAGTACCTCCTCATCACACTGTCCTGAGAATAAAAGTGAAAACAGAAAATAGAGAAACATACAAGTATAGGAAATGCACATAGAAACCACTTAGATTGGGTGTGGCATTTGATAATCTCGCAGTTAACATTAGTTGTTTTCATTATGTATTCCTTAGATCAGAATTTGGAGTTTATAATGAGGTATAGGTTTTATTGTATTTTATCTATTCAGTTAAAATTAATTTTAATTACATAGGCATTTTTTAATATATTCTCCCTGCAAAAGATTAAAACAACATAGTGAAAACTGTATTCCATTTCAAATGCCCCTACTCCAAGCTCCTCCCCAGCATTTGTCAGTTTTCAGTTTTGTATGCAGCCTTCTAGGATTTTAAAAAAGGTATCTCTCTCTCTATATATATGTACTTGTAGAAAATAATAGAGTACATATAAGTGTCATATCTTTATCTGTCTATCTATCTATCTATCTATCTATCTATCTATCTATCTAATCTATCAATCGATCTATCTAATCTATCTAATCTTATCTATCTATCTATCTATCTATCTATCTATCTATCTATCTATCTATCTATCTAAGCTGGTATAAATGATATCATACCTATATGTCTTTTTCACTAAACATTGTGATTTAGAGATTATTTTATTTTAGAATATAAAGATGTACCATATTCATTTTAGCAACTTCCTACTATTTCATATTGTGGTGATATCACATTTAATTTAGTTATTGTTTAAAATTTCCCCTTATTATAAACAGTGCTATAATAAACATCCTTGTAAATGTCTTAATGTATGTATACATCTTTAAATTTTCTCAGAGATTGTCATTTTCTCTCCAAAATGGTTGTGCATCTTTACACTCCCCTCAATTGTATACAAATTATATGTTTTCACACCACCTTCCTTATCACCCTTTTATATTACCTAACTTTAATTTTGCCAATCTAAGCAGTGTAAAGGATTTCAAATTTTGTTGATGTTTTAATTATAACTTTCCTTATTCTTAATGAAGTTGAGCCACTATATATATTTATTGGCCATTTGCATTTTCTCTTTTGTGGATTTACCTGTTGTGTTCATCGCCAACTGTTTTACTGAGTTACTTTTTTTCTTAATTATTTTTGCAGATCTTTTAAAACATATTTTGGATCATAATTCTTTCTCTGCTATATTTGATGACAATATTTTCCCCCATCCATTGTTTACTTTTTGTTCTATACATGTACTTAATTTTGATTTAGTCCATTTATATCACACTGTTTTTTAATGATCTGCTGTTATATCCTGTATATAAGTAGACTTTCCTTATCCTCAACATCATAAGCACATTTTTTTTTTTGTTTTTTAGAAGTGTCAAGTCTTTCATCCATCTGGGTTTTATTTTGTAAGTGATATAAAGAAAGATCTAATTATACGTACTAGACATTGAGCTAAGAACTTTACGTGCATGATCCAGGTCATTCAAACTCTCTGAAAAGTTAGGTATTCTGACACTCACCTTGCAGATGAGGAAATAAGGCAAGAGATGCAGTAATTTTCCCAAGGTTCCAAAGGCCAATGCAGAGCAGCCATCTGAAATGACATCTATCTGTGGATTACACAGGTCTTTGCACGTTCAAATACCTCTCCCAGAGCTCCCTGCAGGCTGAGCACTGGCTGATCATGCTAAGAGGAGGAATTTGGATTAGGTAGGAGAGAGGCTCTCTCCTGTAGGAACTGAAATCACTGAGCATCCCCAAAGGCCAGGAAGACAGGCACTAAAGAGGCAACAGATTTCTGAGCAGCACTACTTATGTGAACCAGCTTTGGGCAGTGTTCCTCTCTAGGATATAAGAGGATGTCAGTGGGCATCCAACCCAGGCAGGTCCTGTCCCTCATTAGTAGGACAATGGTCCAGGCTTTGTTCCTCTCTTTTTATAGCAGGAGGGTTCCAGATAGCTAGGAGCACAACCTTTCCTTCGTTACCCATTTCTACTTTACGCCTTACAAGGGAGGCTGAATATAGACTGGGGGTCACAGAGAGGCAAGGGAAGGAGGAGGGGAAAGCTCTTTCTGCTTTTACCTTGCAAATTTCGCAACCCCCACCTACTCACCTGTATGGCTTGAAACCTGGTTCAACTGTTCTATCTCTCCCCAAAGAGCTGTGAACCACACTTAGCAATGCAGAGAGATGGCTCCAGGCACCCTCAGCATTTATTATAAATCACTGAGACAGAGAAGATATGAGTCCCCACTTGCAGAATCACTGAAGCAGCGACTGTGGGCATATCTTACCTGAAAACGATTTCCCTGTTTTCTCCACCACACTCGGGGCTTTGGGGGCCAAACCCAGAGGAACCGTTCCCTAGGGCAGCATTCTCAAGTCCTGGGAAAGTTTTCTTGACATGATCCTTACATCAAGACGCTCTTCAATGCTGGTGTTTTCTTACTTACCTTGAAACTGTCTCTGCTTGCAAGTATCCGCTCCACACCCACCCTCATGTCCTGTGGTATTTTCACATTTAAGCCTGCATTATAATACATTTTGTTATCTTCTACCTACTAATAGATTTTAAGTTCGAGCCTTAAGGGAAGGAGTAGTCTTTATGGGAGATCAATAAAGAGTATTTAATTTCTATTTAAAGAGGCACACACACAAAAACCTTTTTTTCCTAATGAAAAAGAAGTTGATCTCCATCTCAACTGATTTCTTCTCACTTCCCCAAACATTATGTACTCATTCCCTCCTCTAAATCTTTGTGCATGTGGTTCTTGCACCTGTAATGGCCTCTTTTCTAAATCTAAATAAGTGGATATTTAGACTCTGAGTTGTGTTGATCAAGCTGGCCTTGATACATTCAACCACATAGCATGCATTGTAAGATGGAAGGGAGGGGAGAAGCAGCCCTCCCTGTGTGGTTTGCCCCCTGAATCTCCTCTTTGGCCCTGGAGCTGACCCTGTGTGTCTCAGCCATAGAAGGGGCTATGCAGATGTGTCCACCAGGCAGACCTGGCCTGTGGTCTGGACCAGCCAGTGCTGCCCTTTGCTATTCATATCAAGTCCCATTATCATCAGGTGGATTACCCTCCAGATGGCCCTACACAAGCACAGATGCTGCTGGGAAGGAGTGGGGGAGGCTCCTTGGTTAGCACATCAGCCCAGATCGGTTTACCAGACTAACTAGTGCATTCTATTGGCTCTGTCATGTCTTGTGGGCAGTTTTCAACACAGATTTCTCACCTTCCCTTTCTTGAACCCAAACTCACATGGTAGCTTTTAGATTTAGTAGCTATCTCTGTTGATTAAGTAAGTAATGGGAGAGAAAGCAATATTCCCTTTACTGAAAATTATTGAATTAAAATTATGACACCTTCCACCTGCCTCAGTGAAGATGTCTTCTTAGATAAATGTTGGGCTCATTGATTATTGTATTGTATATGGTTGTTCCTTGAGGTCATAGGGCAAGGCCACGCCCTGGATGCCCTTCGCAGGGCATAATAATTTCCAGAGTTGACTATGCTATGAAGAAGTGAATCCTCTTCAGAAAATGGGAACTTTGGTGGGAGTCCAGTGGGCTGGGCCTCTCTGGCCTTGCTCTCTTGGCCTTGAAGCATGTGAGGGTCTTTCTTGAATTTGCCCCTATGTGGAGAGAATTACAGACAGCCTCCCAGTCCTTGGCTCTGCTGCTTCTCATCATCGCCTCCAGGTGCGTGACCTCTCAGCCTATCTCCCTTATGCAATCCCTGAGTCTCATCATGTTCCAGTCTGGTCAGAGTAAAGGTAAGACTTGTGTGTCTGGCTAGGCTGTGGAGGTAATGATTATGGTGAGTTTCTGGAGGACCTGTTGACTCATTGATGGGTGCTGGTGTACAAGAGCCAGCTTCTTCCTGTGCCTAGGAAGAGTCTCCAATCTTGCCAACCCTGGGTGTGGGGTCTATGTCAGAGGGAGAAGGTGGTTTTCCTATTAGTTTCCTATAGGATTGCTTTATCTAAGGGTCTCCATTGTTACAGTCAAACTTCATTTATTCCCCAAACCCATATAAGTGATTTTATGGAAAAATCTGGTATAGAACTTAGTTTTAGAACAGGGCAGGGTGGGACAAACTGTGCTGGGAGGACCCAGGGAAACTTCAGGGTTTTTGGAAGTTTGATCATGAATCAGACTTTGTTAAGTGGAAAATAAGAAGGACACTTGCTCTTTGAGAGCAGGGAACTAGAGATTGTACACACTGTCCCAAAAGAGATATTAGCAGGGCCAAGAGAGGGGATAGGCAGGGTTGTCTGGAGAACAGATGGGAATTAGGGGAAATGAGGGGCCATCAGGCTCCAGTGACATGCAGAACTTTGAATATGACTAGGAATTTGGATCTCTATTTGACTGTGGAAGGGAAAACTCTTCTGAAACACTACGGGCTATTTTGATTTAGAAAAGTCACAGTGCACATGGCTTTTGGTCAACAGAGTTATGGCACAGAGAAGAGTCCAGCTGCATAGTGATGACTTCTTCAGTTGCCTTTGGTTCAGATTGAAACTCATGCTGAGTGAGGGTCTATGGTGGCCGAGGGTCAAGGGCCACTGCTTTCAGATTTCAGAAGTGGCTCTATGAAGGAGCCTCTGGGAGTTGAATTACAGCTATAATTTAAGTACAGCCAAGGGGAACTTTCAGAGTGCATTATGAATCCAGTACATCTCCTTCTGAGGGGTCAGAGATTATGTCTCTGCCTTGGTGGCCCATCCTTTGACTAGGGGACGCACTTTTATAATCAGGCTATAGTTGCTCAGACTCATAGGCAGTGCTGTGGGAGGACAAGAAATGGGTGAGAAGGGTGGTCTGGACTCTCTGGGTGGGGAATATGGGATGAAACAGGGATGGGTGAGATCTGGAGAGACAGAGAGGACAAAATGCTGTCATCTCTCAAAAGAAAAGCATCCAAGTGTCTTTTAAGTGCAATCAGCCAAGATGTAAGTGAGCATCTTTATGTGCAGCACCATATAAAGAGTACTGGAGGCAGGTCAAGACCAAAGTGAAATAAATGAAGCTTCTATTCTCTCAAAACCCACCTTTCACAGGAGACATTTATTTATTCACTCATTCATTCATTCCACAAATGCTGAACTCCTAGTATGTGCCAGCTCCATGCTGGTGCTGGAGATACAACCCTAATGGGGAAGGATACACAGTAAGCTAACTTGTAAAAGGGCTAAATTACTTAAATAATGCCTACAAAGTTCTAGAGGGCTGGAATGATGACACTGATTGGCCAAGAAGAAGACTTTCTTGGAGTCTTCTGGAGACAAATAAGAATGATTAAAAGAAATAATCAATTGACATTTATTATCTATGCCTGCCAGCCTGTGTGCCACTCATAGGGTGTGACAGTCTATAGGAGGAGCCAAGCAAATAAGCAAATACTCATAATGCACCATGATGAGGGTGACAGCCAAGTATGAAAGAGTGCTGAGAAAGGAGGAGAGAGATACAGAGAGGCAGGATCTAAGAGACTATCAGGAGGAGTCAGTGGTGTGTGTGTGTGTGTGTGTGTTAGAGGGGCTGCCTCAGGCACCTGAAACGACTCTGTGCTTCTGCTGGTGTCTGTGATGCTGAGGCTGGGAAGACACAAAGATCACAGAAAGGAGGAAAAAGAGCTTCAGCTCTCATTCCTGTGAGTTACTGAGTGTCTCAGGAAAGTGTTAAAGAAGTGGGAAGATAGCTTTCTGATGATAGTGTTGCATAAACAGGCTTCCCAGGGACAGACATATTTAATGTGATGTTAACGAGTGAAGAGGGGAGGGATGAAGCTCTGAAGTTTCCAGTCCTCTCCTGCATCCCGAAAACCCACCTGCAAAAGTAAACCTAGGCAAGGAACCCATGTGATGCCAGCCTTTGAGGGCAGAGGGGCTGGTGGGAGGAGGGAAGAAGAAGGGAAACTTCCTGGGGCCTTCCCCAGCTTCATGAGCCATAATTTTGGGTTCTAATTTTTCATTTAGTCTGTAGGACTCATTTGCAGGGCCATCTTAAATATCCTTGGAGTGCAAATCTGCTTGGTGGCAAGGGTTCCCAGCATTCTATACCAGTGATGTCTGAGGTACTTTTCTCACTTGGCTTAAATATTGCATCATTTGGGTTAAACACAGCCCTCTTTGGAACCCTCTTTGAGTTTAATTTATGCATTTGTTTTTTCTGGAAGGCTTCTGGTGCTCCCTGCGCTGTGCTTTGGGGCTCCTAGGCCACTCTGTGGGAGCTGTGATTATCACGCCAAATAGACTGCACTGTAAGGGTCTGCTGGCTGCAGTGCTGTGGACCTAGTGCCTCTGCCTCCGTGGCTCCCCACCTGAAACACCCCCCATGCATACCCACCCTGCCTGGGGGCACGATAAAGGCTGGCGTAAGTCCTGCTCCTCACACTGGGGCACCTGCGATTCCCAGTCAGTGCTGGCTAAAGGCCCTGTGACAGGAAATGCATTCAGGTTTCATCTCCACGGAGTAACTAAGCTCATTGAAAACACCTTTTATTTCCCTTAGTGGAAAGATTGAAACTATGTATGAACACCTGTGAACACCTGTGAACAATCTTAAGGATTGGAATAAATGGGACAGTTATTGACTTAGTCTGTTCAGGCTGCTATAACAAAATCCCATGGGCTGGGTGGTTTATAAGCAACACAGATTTATTGCTGAAGTTCTGGAAGCTGGATGTCTAAGACCAAGGCCCTGGCAGATTCAGTGTCTGGTGAGGGCCATCTTCTTGCTGTAACCCTACATGGTAGAAGGGACTAGTGAGCTCCCTGAGTCTCTTTTAAAAGGGTGCTAATTCTATTCATGAGGGCTCCACCCTCAGGACCTAATGAACTCTCAAAGGTACCACCTCCAAATACTAACACATTGGGGATTAGGTTTTAACATATGAATTTTGGGGGGACACAACCATTCAGTCTATAATAGTGATGGAATGAAACAGAAAAGCAAAGATCACCAATTTTCATTGGTTTTCTAAGTTTATAGCAGAATCTGCCTCCCAGTATAGCCACTGTAAACACAGTCTCTTGCTGGAAACAAGAGACTTTATATCTAAGAACTGGAGAACTGCCAAAGGAATTCCTCTTCCCTGTAGATCTGTGTGTCCCACATCTCAGAGAAGGTCAGTCTTCAGATGGGTTTGGAGGATAGGTGACTCAATTCTCCCCATCTTGGTCAACCCCAAGAACTCAGTCTTGAAAACCACAGATATCCAACACACCTTGAGAGGAATCTAAATGAATCCAATAGTCCCATTTCAGGAGGAAAGCAAGATTTCATTTTGCTATAAACTCTCATTGTGATTTTAGAGACATTTTATAAAAGTAATAGACTCCAAGCTCTCTTGAGAAGAAAAGACAGTAGAAGTTTTTTATTGTATATCCTCACATGCAGGATATGGGTGAGATGTTTTATATTCAGTACTGTTTAATCTATAGTAACTTAGGTGGAGCTGTGGCCAGGACTTGGAAGAGAGTAGGCCCTGGAATTAGATTGACTCAATAGCATGGGGCAGATACTGGTAAGGGTGGGGGGAGTTCAATCCAATGGACAGAAAACTGTGTACTCAATGGGTATAGCCGATCAGCAGTGGGACTGTCTCAGTGGACAAGCTGCCCAAGATGGGGAACAGCCTAGGAGGAAGCAAACAGTCCAAGAGTGTGTTCGTGTGCCAGGCACTGTTCTCAGCAATCTGTGTGTATTAACAACTTTCCTCCTCACAGCCAACCTGTGAGACAGGTAACATTGCTCTTCCTTTTACAGGTGAGAGAGTAGAGTGAGAATGAAGCAGTGACATTCTCGGGTCCATTAGTTGGTAAATGGTACCAGGACTCCATCCCAGACTAGCTCACTGGAGGTGACATGCTCTTCACAGCTCCTCTCTACTATTTCTCTGCAGTGGGGTCCTAAGAGTAGGTAACATAAAACTGAGGAACCCAGGAGTCAGCCGATTTAGGCAGAGTCAGCAAGCAAGCATGGGGTTAGTTAACAGCATGGCTGTCCTTGTGAGTGGTAGCTGGGGTCTAGAGCATCACATCCTGGAGTGGCTGGACATTGGGTTGATGATGAGGACTGGGATTCATTCACAGAAACAAGGAGAGAAGGCAGTGACCAAAATCACATAAGAAAGTTCCCTGGCTCAAGTTGGTATACTAATATTAACAGCACTGAGTCCCTGGATACTATGAAGGACCTCTGAAATTCTTCCTCTCCAGGCTTGGTGATGCCAAGTACTAGGGCAAGGGCAAATATTATTCTTAGAATGTTAACGCGGAAACTACCTGAATGAGGGAATGGGAGAAGGTAAAAGCCACCCAGCCTTATCTAATGCACGGACTTACTTGATTTCCTTATGATGAATATTTTCCTTTAGGCCCATCCTGTTTTTCCAGGCCATACAATTGGAGCTAGTGTTTATTTCCAAGGTTGTGTTATATGATGGAGAAAAAGTCTGAGGCTCATTAAACAGTGGGTAGAAAGAGAAGAAGAGAATGAGGGAAGAAAGTAAATAGAAAATCATAGCAGGATGATATTTTCTTTTTCTGTAGCAAAGAACCTAAAATAATTACATCTCCTATTTGGAACATTTTTATTTTCCACACTTTATTCATGTTTATGCAAAGCAATGGGTGAGGAGGTTCATTCCTAAGGGAAATTCTTACCAGGAAATGCATGGCTGTACCCACACGACTTTCATGTCATTGAGAAAACTGGTAAGAAACCAAAATTTACTTACAGTGGAAAATTGACCAGAAGTCCCTTCTATCCCCCTTTGCTTTTTAAACACTTCGTACTTGTGTTTTTTATTTGGATAGATAAATTGGTTTCCCTTTGAGTGTAACTGGAGAAACTTAAGAATGCCTGTCCAAGGTTGCTCAGTACAAGCCCAGGCTGGGAAACTCTCTCTGTTTATCTGTCAGGGGAATTTTTGTGAAATAAGAAAAGCAATGGTAGCCAATACTTTTGAGTAGGCAGCCTTGCTAGGCAGCAGACTATTTATAAATCCGTCTTTTTCTTTTAAGTGACCAATGCTTTAATTCTGTCCTAACAATCACTAATAAAACCAGCTCATAGGGCACAACTTCAAACAGACCCTAAAGTGTAATAGCTTTGTTTCTTCATTTCTTTGGCATTGACATTGTAAGAGAGGCTTTGGCTAATATAAGAAGGATGTCTTGGATGGCTGAATTTCAGGGAGTGGCCACAGGCTAGTAGGGTACATTATTTTGGGCAGGCTGGCTTTTCTTAAACTCTGAATAGCACCACCACTCCATATAACAAAGAACTTCTCTTATAAATGTCCTCTTACCCATAGGTAAGAATGGGCCCAAGAAACTGGTTGTTTTAGAAGGACTTTGATCAACTCTGTCTTCTCCAATGGACTGGAAAGAAAGGATAGGATGATGCCAGGGAACAGTTTTAAAAATTAGATCTCATTAATTTTTTTTATAGGGGTGGACATTTTTTTCTAATTTCTGTCCTGTGGTATCAGTATTTGAGCTTGGAGGGAAAGGGAGCCTTTGAGAGTGTTTATGAACTCTGATCTTTGGAGGAAATGGAGGAAAGAATCATAAAGAGAAATTGAGAGAAGTCAGAGAGGTTTGAAGTTCCTTGTCTGAGATCAGAAAACGTGTATGGATTAGCATAGCATTCCTGGTTAGGATCCCGTAAGTCTTCTGCTAGTATATTTCTTTCCATTCTCTAAATACCGATACTCTATCAAGGTCTCTGTGGCAAATGTCGTAGATATGCTGTCCAGCACTGAAGAACTCCTTCCCCCAGCTGCTGGGAATGTTGGTGCCCTGGACCAGCCCTCATGCAGAGACTGGTGGATAATGGAGTATAAAGATAGGATACTCTGAAGGGCCCTCTCAGCTCCAGAACTCTGTAGCGACTATTGCACTTCAACTTCTGCCCAGTCCTACTTCTTCCATTGCCTCATAGGTGTGGGGCCTAAGGATATCCTAATAAACCTCCTGTTTGCCAGTCTTCATCTCAGAGTCTGCTTTCTGGGAAGCCCACCCATGATAAGTCCTCCCTGTGTTCATAGTTCTTTTAGCACTCATTGAATGCTTGCTATGTTGGGCTCTGTGCTAAGTACCTGGAACATAAAGAGGAATAAAACCTAGTTCTTACTCAAGTTGCTTGCCATTTACCAGAGGTGCTGGTGGCCAACAGCTGACTGCAAAGCTCTGTCTGAGCTCCTGTAATAGCAGGATGACACAGTGGTACAGAGTACCCAAGGAGGGGATGCTGGTGCTCTGAATGGAGAAGTCATCCCAGGCCAGTCTGGTCTATACCTCCTGACCCTTCTGAGAGGTCTGTCCAGGAGACTGTGCACCTTTTTGAAGCAGTGGGTGCTCTTGCTTGCCTCCACAATCTTTTTTCTTATAGATACTCTTTATTACACTTTGGGTGGGTGGTAGGAGGGAAGCCTGTTAGTGGAGGAGAGTTAGCAAAGAGAAATAGTGCAAGAACTAGGGAAGATAGAACATAGTGTGAGGGTTCGATTTGGGTTTCCATCTGTTACTCAGTCATCATTTTCCTGCACTATCACCAAGATTAAACCCCCAGAGCTCTTGTACTCAGCCCTTCCCTCAAAGAAGCACTGGAATCAGACACTGACCTGTTAGAGGGAATAATGTCAGAATCAATATGTCATCTTCCAAGAGAGACTTGCCTTCTGCATTTTATCCCCAGAGATAGAAGAGAAAATGGGCATCGACCAGTAGGTGGGCAAGGTTTAGGAATATCCAAGGGGTCTTCCAGGAACTTCTGAAACTGGACCCAAGCAGACAGATGGTCATGTAGCCTTTTGTCTCCAGAGATGGTTATGGAGCACAACCAGGACTGGGTCCTTGTGACAATTGTTCTTCTGTGTGCCGTGGCTAAAAAGAGAACTAGATAGCATACTAGTACACTAGTGCTCAGGAAGAGGGGGGTCAATAACTCCCTTGATCTTGGACACTCTCTTGACTTCTACAGAGTATCTTCTGTGTGCTGAGCCACAAACTGGGCCAGACAGAGGGCCCTGTTAAAATAGATGTGAAGATCCCAGCCTCAGAGCAGCCTATAGTTTAGGTAGGTTGACTGCACACCATCACCACGTGTCTCCAGTTTGGTGGAAGACAAAGAGTCTGCACCCTGAGGGAGTCCCATGCTTCCTGCCCTAATTTGAAAGATGTGGTGTCTGCCACAGGCTAGTATTTAGGACATGCATGCATATTTAAAAGGCTCAAGAAAAGAAACAAATAAGACATTAACATGTGTAAATGGTTACAGCTGACTAGCTAGAGCCAGGGGGCTGGACAGAGAGGCAGGGCTAAGAGCAGGATGTCCCAAACACATGGGGTCACCCCATCAGCCCCCATTCAGATCAGATGGCAGTGGTGGCAGGAGGAGCTCTTATGGAGCACCAGGTATATTGTTAGATACTGGTAAGCAGAAAAGTCAGTGTTTTCCCTATCCAAGGAGGAAGGCCAGGCTGAAAATGAATACCGCACAGTTGTGTACATGTATATGTGAAAGCATGAACATTAACCAGGGGACATATTTAAGGGGCCACTACTAGCATCACTTGAGTAGTTTGTATGCCCAGGCTGATTTGTGAACATGATTTGTGTGTGTGCGTGTAATGTGTGCACATATGCACGTGTGTGTGCACATACTTTCGGGGGCTTGCTTTACACTGGGGTGATATTAAAGATGCCAATACAGAAATCATCCAATTCATCCCTCTTTTTCCAGGAAGCTTTCCCTTTTAACCAGGCAGCCACCTCCCTGGGTCTGTCTCACAGGCTTCCCCGTGGGAACAGTTTCCTCTCCTGAGGAGCTGGATCTCAGGTCCAGCTCTAGACTCTTTCTTGCTTTCAGGCATGAAGATGAGAATCTTTTTGCCAGCTGACAGGTGTCAGAGGACACTTCGGATGGAATATGATTTGCCCAGACTGAATCCTAGATTCTTGAGGTAGGATATAAATTTCTTACAAAATAAGTAGAATCTAGAGAAACTGGGTCTATTGAGCAAACTTTTAGAAACAGATAAGGAGGAAAGTTGGAAAGACAAGGCACTTTAGCTTACAGAGGGAATGGGATATGACCTTAAATTAGAACTACCTTAATTTGGGGCATAGAGGGGTTTACCAGAAAGTTGGCTGGAAAGAGTAGAGCTTAAAGTAGAGCTAATTTCCTGAATTCTTGGGTTAAAGGCTCCCCATTGCATCCCTCTCATAAGCAAACAGTAGTTAAAGAAGGGGTTAGATCCAGGGCAGCTGATGGTCTGGTTGCACAGTGAACAAAGGGGCCTGGGTTCTGGACAGCCCTCTATGTGGCCTGTTGTTAATGGGGTTGGGGAGGGAGAAAGCAATAGCCCTAGATGCTCAGGCCTGACTCCCAGGGCATTTAATAAAGTGTCTGAAGCCCAGGTGAGACGGTGTGCGGTGAGAGACACAGTCAGTCTTGGCTTCCTCCTGCCTTCACACAGCCCTTTGCTTTGAACATCCCTGGTGGACCCCAACACATGGGCAGTGATCTTAGATCCGGTTCCTTTTTCAGTCTGCTACTACTGATGCTTACTGCCTGAGCCCTACTACAGGTCTTTGCTTACAGTTTTACATCCACTTGGAATGCCCTTCACTGCTCTACATTGCTCACTGAGTCTCTAAGACTTGGCCTCGATACCACTTACTCCAGGAAGCCTCTCATGATTATGTTAGAACACAGTGCTCTGATTCAGTAGTCTCCCAAGTTTCCACCTGCTTCACTGCCCACATCTCACTCATCTGTGCTGGCTCTTCTGACTTACCTGAATGCTGGAATGCTTGAGACATCCTCCTGGGCCCTCTTTTCTTCTTTAATTACATTATCACTTTTCAGAGAAATTTCTTCACCTTAATTACTAACACAATGTCAATAACTCACTCAGAAATTAAATGTGTAGGCCTGGCCTTTTCTATGATCTTGAAGCTCATGTATCCAACAGTCTTCTCCTCTTCACTTGGATATCTGCTAGTAATCTCAGACCTTAAAAACCCAGAAAAGAAGCTCTTGATTTCCTCCACTGACTTCTCTCCCCAGTCCCAGTAAATGGCACCATCATATATCTAGTTGCTGAAGTCAAGCAGAGGCCCAATCCTAATTGAGCTCACTCCTTTATGAGAAGCCTTATCCTAATTTAGCTCACTCACTCAGTCCCTGGATTCTTTCATTGGCAAATACTACTGACTTTGCTTAAAATCATATTCTGTATCTTTGTGAAATTTTCTCTCTCCACTCAGGACAGGTCACAATCTTCACAGTGGGAAATATTGCAACAGCCTTCTCTTAACTCATCTCCTTGCTTCTACACCTTACTTAAATCCATTCTTCACAAAGCGAATGACATTTTCAGAACATAAATCAAATTAGGCACTCCTCTGCCCAAACCCTCCAATGTCTTTCTATCACATTGAGGCAAAGATCCAAACTTCTTTTCCTGGCTTGCAAGTCTGTCCTTGTCCAGCTCTTCCATGTCATCTTATTTCCCCTCTCTTCTTGCTCATCACACTCTCCCTATGATGACCTTTCTGTTTTTCAGAAGCCCCAACATTGTCCTTACCTATATTTGTTTCCTCTTTCTGAATGCTCTTCTCCAGCATCTTCATGAGGCCGCCTCCTTCCTGTCAGGCAGATCTCAAGTTAAATGTCACCTCCTCCAAGAGGCCTTTCCTGAAACACAGTTTAAAGTAGCTCCTCGATTGCCCTCTATTATACCTCTCTGTTTTATTTCTTTTATAGCACTCATCACAATTTGATGCCATGTTACTTGTTTATTTGGTTTAGTTTGTATTGTCTGTCTCCCCCCACTAGAGCATAGGCTCCCCGAGGACAGAAAGCCTCTGACTCACCCCCTACCTTTCCACTATATCCCAGCTTTCAGAGCCATGCTTGGCACAGAGTAGGCACTCAGAGAGTCTTTAGTAAATGACTCAATAAATGAACAAATCCCAAAGAGATGCTGTTGGATTTGGAATCCTTTGTTTCCTTCCTTTGAGAATGAGTTCTAGCTGAAAATAATTTTTATTTTGAAGGATTCAGTCTATATATTTTACCCAAATGACATAATTGAAGTGCCTGACATTTCCGTAAAACTCTGGTATGGCTATCCCTATTAATTATTTATTTGCTATTGAAGAGATGGACCATATCTGGTTTCTATGTTTTTTGCTGATGGCTCTTAAGCTTTTGGGTATTTGTGTCCAGCATGCCCTTCAAGCCCCAGTGGCTTGGCGAAGAGGTAGAGCTATGCTGGGGAAGGAGCACCGAGGCAGGGCTCCAGGGTGGGGAGCACCAGGCTGGCTTCACCACAGATGAGTTACAGCCCATGGGGAAAGTCATAGATCCAAATCGTGTTTCATAGTTTATAAGATGAGCTTAATAATTGTAGCCTTTCTAGCCCTATGAGGTGATCGAAAGATGAAGGAGATAGCAAACATGTATGTTTAAAGGGGAGGTGGCTGTCACTCCTAATTTATTTTTTATTCATTCATTTATCTAATATTTCAGAGCAAAGCACTGGACTAGCTATGTGGCTAAAAGAATATGAGTTGTGCACTGTACACCCACCTCACATGTCTGGTAGGATTGATGCATACAGATAATGGTGGCTAGAAGGGACAAAGCATAGCAGAGTACTGTGGGATTCAGAGGCAGGCCTGTAATCTAGGCGAGGAGACTCTTGAAACTCAGGAAGATGGCATTTCATAGAAGTCATACCTTTCCAAAACCAGTCCTCAGGGATCTGCAGAGTACTCAACCCAGGGGCCAGCACAGCTCCAGCAGGCTATGGACAGCTCTTGGCCAAAGCTATCTCTTTGGTGGTGAAACTTAAATTAGCTTGACCAGCAAGTCCTAAGGCCCTGGGACAAATATTCCTACTCTTATAAAGACTTTAAAATTCACAGAGAGATGTGAGAAAAATAGATACATGTTTTTATATCCTTATATTTGTTCTTAATTGATTCATTTGAGCTTTTTCTGCCTTGCTTTCATGGGAATTCAGTCTTGTCTTCCTGGGTTGGTGGGGGAGGTTATGTGTGTGTGGAGGAAGCCAGGCCAGAGTCAGGCTCTGAGAATGTCACAGAGTTCCTTGAGTCTAAGTTTGCCTAGAGCTACTATTTCCAGTTGGCAAAATCTTTTGCTCCAATTAGCACCATCTCTGCCACAGCCCAGTTCCAGTTCCCTCTGCCCTTGTTTCCCTATGTAAAGCTCCCCTGGCTTGGGGCAGACAAGGGCCCTGAGCCTGGGACCCTTTGAGAAGTTGCTGGAAGATGATCAGCCTGCAGGAGGTGGCTCAGGGGGTTGCTTCCAGTGGCTCTTCAGTTCTGGCTTTATGCAAAGACCTCAAAAAGGGAATACATTCCAAATTCCCTCCATTACAGATTGGAAGGGCCTGAGACACAGTCTGTAGCCCAGGAAGAGAGGGCCAAATACAGCAAGTTTCTGTCATTCTCAGGAGGGAAGGAGCCTACTCAGAGGACCTAGTGATGGAGACTGTCTATGCAGACCCCAAGTGGATGAGTAGTCAGGGTTAGTGCCCAGTTACTCAAAGGCTCCCTGGTGCAGTCAGTGAACTTCATCTTCATTCATTTATTTTTGAGGGGACAATTCTCTCAATAAATAAAAAGAAATGCAGATTTTCTCAAATAATATTAGGAGAACTTACTTATTTTTTAGAAGAAGAGATAAAGTGGGAGACCTTAGTTCTGCATGGTTGGTCTGTGTATTGGCAACCAGCAGTGCTGCATGCAGTAAGTGGGAAGGCTGGTAGACAACTGTTTTCTGTTCTTCTAGACTGCACATTAAAGAATGAGCCTGGGCTGTGACTGAGGTCCCCCACACCTGGCGAAGCAGGGTCAAGCAAGTGATGACCTTGAAGACTGGAATTCACAGCTCAGATTTTGAGGTTGTTGTGTATATAGGATGACAACACTCAACACACCAACTCAGGGGAGGAGAAAAACATCTAGATTTTTTGGAGTTCATCTCTAGTCTATAGTGTCTGTGAACTTCTGACTGGCTGCTCCAGGAAGGAAAGAAAAAAGGGAGGTGCTAACATACACCAAGTGTCTAATGTGCCAGGTGCTTTGTTGTTTTTTATACATTGTTTGATTGATTCCTGAGAGCTACCTCTAAGGAAGATATTTTTATCTCCTTAATAAAGAAGCTCATGGAAATTCTATATTTTATGTTCTTTTTGAAATAGCTTTATGTCACATCATCATGCTATAAGGTGGCAGAGCTGAGATTTGAATTCATGACTCTTAGACTACCATTCCTTTCCATTATACCACATTGCCTTTGAGATCCCTCCCCTCTGTGAACACTGTCACGAGTAGGGCATGAACCACCAACCATGAACACATTGGTTTTCATCGTTTTAAATATTTCTTGCATTTCTCCTTATGCAATTAGGAAATTTTTAGTACAGAAGAGATGAGATGCTATAGTTCCAAGTTCCTCAAGCGAGAATTCAGCAAATCTGAGTTCTAGACTTAGTTTTTGTTGTTGTTGTTGTTGTTTGTTTGTTTGTTGTTTGTTTTTGTCTCTTAGGGCCTCATTTTCCTTATCTGGAAAGATCCTCTACTGTGTCTTATCTGGAAAACAGAGTGGTTGACACAGATGTGGCCTAAACTCTTCTTGGTTAGATTAGGCTCTGACCCTAAGAGGGGCTTTGTGTTATTTATGAGTTTCCTTAGGGTCTGTAACACAGAGCCAATATAAGGTTGGCATCAACAGACACACTAAATCCTTAATATGTTTGTGTTGTTAATTCATAGTGATTACTTCACCAATAGGTGACAAAACACTAATACCTAAAATGCAAATTGACAAATAGTTGTTAATATTTCCTGGGCTCTTATTAGGTGTTAGGCACTCTTTTATAAGAATGAGATGGACAATGGGATTACTAGCACGCACAGTGACTTACTAATTTTGCCACTATGGTAGAAAGGGAGCCAATGGACCCTGCAACCCTGCTGAAAACCACCATAAACACATTATAGTCAATTTTCCAATGTATTATTGATTCTAAGAGGCATTAATTTCAAAACAAACAATGGTTTTCTTTGGTAATTTCCATGTTGTGGATAAAACTGTCATTTTTGCTGACCTGCCTGTTGTCATATATTATTGACTGCTTATATACTAAAATAAGTTATTTTATGGATGTCCCTATTGAACTGGAAGAAGGGGACAGGAAAATGTAAATGAGAGAAATGTTAATAACTGTGTCTCCTTCCACACACCACTATTCTACCTAAACTCCATATAAAACTCCTGTACCTATGGCTCATAATTTCCCTCCAATTATGTTCTGTAAATTTCTCCCCTCAATTTCTACACATACACACACACATACACACACATACACACCCCAATTGCATTCACTTGTGGTTTCTATTTCATTTTTGTTTGGCATTGCAAAAACCTAGCAATGCTCTTATGACTTAGGACTTGTCAAGAGGCATTCATTCATTCATCAAATATTGTAAGAAGCCTGGGTATTAATGTGGAAAGTTGAGGTCAAGGTTCAGATGGTCAACTGAGGAAGGGGATGACCCTGGAATTAGCCCCATCTCCTAATTGGTGGGATGGGCCCCAAGGGCAGATCTTGCTCCATGAAGATTCAGTGGCTAGGAAGTCTACTTTGCCCATGTCCCTGGGGATGGAAATTTGCAGCTCAGCATATGGCCTCCTCCTGCTCCTTCTTTAACTCCTCTTCTCATTTTGTTTTTCCCCTGTCAGTTTCATATAGTTGTTATCACTGCACTGAAAATTCCTAAATATATACTCCAATATATATATATATACATATTCCATCTCAGTTGTCTTTTTGAGTTTAGACTCAATGTCCGGACTTGTAGGCACCTCAAACTCAACTTTTTCAAACCAATTCCTCCTCTTCTCCAGAAACGATCCTCTACTGTGCCTTTCTGTCCTCTGTATACCCACCCACTAATGCATGAAAGAAACTTGGAAGTCACATTACAGTTTGATTTCCTCTCATGTCCACATCTAATCATTGAAGGGCTAAAAAAGACATCTCTTTTTTTTATAATAACTAAACAATTTTTCATTTAGTAAGGTTTTATTAAAATATACATGTGAAAGGGTATAGCATGAGGGGATTTTTGAAAAAGTGAATAAAACTCTGCAACCACCATCCAGATCAAAAAACAGAACTATGCCAGAGCATAAGTACCCTCCTGCTACCTCCCAGTCACTGCCTCCAAGGGTAGCCATTCCCCAGACTTTCTACATCAGTGAAGAGTCAAGTCTAACTTTGAACTTTGTGTAAATGGACTCATTCAGTATGCATCTTTTGTGTCTGGCTTCTTTCACCCAACATTTTGCTTGTGGAATGCACCTAGGCTGTGATATGTTATCAGTGCTTTATTTCTCAATGCAATCTAATAGTCTTACTTCGTAACAAGAAAGTTTTTTTATAAACTTGCTGTCTTCATGAGGCCATTTGAAGACATGCTGAATAAAGTCAGTTCATGAGAAATTTCCTTTTAGAGTGTATGTCTTTAAAAGTGGGGCATAATCTGTTTGTAATATTTGAAGTATATCAGTAAGGAAGATGAGTTACTCTGGAGAGGACCCGTCAAGGAGCTAGGAAAAGTAAAAGTGAAACTTTTTCCATTTTCCTGAGTTCGTGCTATTCGTTATAGTTTTGAAAGAAAAGTCATGCTTCAATTAATAACAGACAATGAAGTCAATATAATAGGAGCAGAGACAATGATGTGATCAAATGCCAAGAAATGACTGACAGTTAAAAAAATATTATGTGAGCCAAAGCAATTTCTCTTGACTTGTAACTTTATTCACCCAACGAATAACATTTCATCACAATTTTTATCAATGGAATGCAATTCCACCCAGATCATTCTGCCAACAACAAGAAACAGCATCAAATCATTTTGTCCACACAAATAAATCAATCGTTTATTATTTTCTCCCATTTGGAATACAAGTAGGAGGACCAAACATCTTGAGTAAAACAAAGAAGAAAAAAATGGTTTCTATGTTGTCAAAACCATTGGGTGAATGAAATTTATGGCTTTTTTTTTTTTTTTGACATGTTTTAATGTGAGGAAGGATAAATAGGTTTTAAATTTAAAACAGAGACAAGGTGTAATAAACATATGGGGAGAGAATGCAACCATTTATTGTTCTTTACAGATACAATAGCATTTCCATTTTTTCACTTTTACTTATGTAGTTCTCCTTACTGGGATTTCTCCCCTAGTCTTGGAATGTATGGTCAAGTTTTGGGCAAAATTAAATTACAAGGGCTTCCAAAATTAGAAAGCAGGAAGTGTCATCCTTAACTGACAAACTTGTGTGGGGAGTGCCCTGGTTATGAACGGTCTACTCTGCCTAGTCCAGCTTTTCTTCTTGCTAACACATTTAATGCTGTTGAAAGCCCTTCCTCCAGAATTCTTAGTTGGCAATCCACTACTGGTTGGGGGGAAGTTTGTTTTGTTTTACAAATTTAAGTTGATATTCATGTTCTACATGGTAAAGTTATGTATCTTCTTCACTTAATATATTGCAGCGGATTGAATGCTTGTGCCCCTCCCCCGCCAAATTTGTATCTTGAAATCCTAAATGACAATGCTATGGTATGAGGAGGTGGGGCCTTTGAGAGGTAATTAAGTCATGATGGTAGAGCCCTCATGAATGGAATTGCTGCCCTGTTAAAAGGGATTTCAGAGAGCTCTCTTGACCTTCTTCTACCATGTGAGGATATAATGAGAGGTTGGCGGTTGGCAATTGGGAATACGAACTATGAACGTGACCATGCTGGTCCTAATCTTGGACTTCCAGACTCTAGAATTGTGAGCAATAAATTTCTGTTGTTTATAAGCAACCCAGTGTATGGTACTTTGTTATAGCAGTCTTAGCTGATTAAAGCTTATATTATATTATGAGCATCTTCAGATTTGCCCCAGGAGAGATTTGCCCCAGGAGAGAGGAAGACTCCCATCAGAATCTTATGTGGAGAATGATTCCCTCCCTGGGGCCGATTAGGTCAAGCTTAACCCTTGCTGTAGTTCCCTGGGGCACAGTTCTCTTAACTTCCTAAGGAAGACAAGGACTATTTGTAGTCCAGAGAAAGAAAAATAAATAAGAGTCTGCAGCCATGCCACCCTGAACATGCTCGATCTTGTCAGATCTTGGAAGCTAAACAGAGTCGGGCCTGGTTAGTACTTGGATGGGAGACCACCTAAGAATACCAGGTGCTGTAGGTGTTTTAAAAAAATAAAAAATAAAAATAAATAAATAAGGTAAATACAATTTAAATCTTCAATGGAACATCAAGTTCCACATATAAGGCCAATCTGGACTTCAAATTCCTTGAAGTTGGTGAATTTATTATATATCTATGTCTCCAGTACATACCACCTGCTTGAAATAAGGGCTTAGCAAAGGTGTTTTTATGAAGATAAAGAGAGTGATGATTATTTGTGGGTACAACATTTAAGGCATAAATGGAGTTCAAGGAGATTTGACTCTAATCCGGATACTTCCACCTAAATAAATGTTCTGATGCAATCACTATTTTAAGAATGACTCCCTTTTTCTGATATTAAAAGCAATGCTTATTCATTAAATTAAAAAACCAGAAAGACATAAGAAAACAGAACATATCTATAGTCTCACCTAATAGCTAACATTTTCTGTATATTCTATCTCTCATTCTCACATTCTCACTCTTGTTCTCTCTCTCTCTGTCTCTGTGTCTCTGTCTCTGTCTGTCTGTCTGTCTGTCTCTCTCTATTTACCTTCATTTTGTTTTACAAATTTAAGTTCATATTCAAGCTATACACAATAGACTTTTTCACTTAATACATTATATTAAATTTTTGGAAACATATTTTACCAAAGCCCTTTTTCAAAAAAGTCATGAAGGTTGTTCTTTATTAATTCTTAAAATTAGAAGTATAACATTTGTGGCACTTTTATACATTTGGGGGCAAATTTCAACCTATTTCCTTAGGAAATATCACTAAAAGTAGTTTTTAAAAAATTTAAAGGGGTTTGATACTTGCTATAGTATCTTCCAGAAAATCTGAACCAATTTAAACACCTGTTAATAATATTTGGAGGCACATATTTCCAGTGCAATCCTGTCAGCATTGAAGAATGGAATTAAAAAAAAAGAAAAGTAGT
Organism: Eidolon dupreanum; assembly: GCA_028627145.1. Classification (NCBI taxonomy): domain Eukaryota; kingdom Metazoa; phylum Chordata; class Mammalia; order Chiroptera; family Pteropodidae; genus Eidolon; species Eidolon dupreanum. The sequence goes on from CM053504.1 coordinate 64,664,472, forward strand.
ATTTTTATAAACAGGCAAAAAAGAAATTACATTGTTTTGATTTACGTGAAATATTGAATACTTTCTTCTTATTTTTGCTTATTCTTTGTTTCTCTTTTGACAATTGCCTGCCCATATTCTTTGCCCATTTTCTATTGATCTGTAAATATTTTTTATTTCTTTGTAGTACTCTGGTATATAGTACAAGTATTTCCCCTAGATAAAAATTAAATAGTGATTCTCCACCTCCCCATCAGAGATTCCTGATACTTATATTTTAAACTGTAGCTATCCTTTCCTTTAAAGATGTCTTTTATTTTGTTTTTAGGTTTAGATCAAATTTTGAAATAACATATATTTATTTCTGTCTTATATTCCTTTTCTCCCTCCCTCCATCCCTCTCTTCCTTCCATTTTATAATTAATAGGTCAATACCTCTGGGGTATGGTAAAGGGCAGAAATCTAACATTTTCTTTTCAAATACATAGTCAGTTGTCTAAGAGCCATTTATTAAATATTCTCTTCTTCCTTGATTTAAAATGTGATCTTGGTCAAATGCTGTATTTAATTTGTATTATAGACTATTTCTGGAACTGCTTCTCTGTGTCATTGATTCATTTGACAATTCTCGCCCCAGCACCACATTGCTTTAATTAGTGAGTTTTATAATAGAGTAAGTGTTATTATCTGATGGTGTTCATCTCCTTTCATTACTGTATTTTTTAGGGGGCTTCCTCATATTTCTAGAATGAGTTTTACATTAGCTTTTCATGGGATTTTGGCATTTTGATGGAAATGAATTGAAACTTATGAATTCTTTTTAGAGGAAATGATATACACATTATTTTGAAAAATAAATATTCTTATTCTATTCATTTTTAAATTTGTTTAAGACTTTTATGTATCTCAGTAAAATGTAATAGTTTTCCTCATCAAATGCTACCTACTTCCCAATGTATTGATAGATATTTCATATATTTGCGGATTTTTGTTTGGAAAGCCATTGTATGGTGTGTGTGTGTGTGTGTGCATGTGAATGTGTATGTATGTGTATGTGTATGTGTGTGTGTATTGTATTTGTCTACTAATATGTTTATTCTCTTAAGTTTTCATTTTGCCTCCTTATTCAAATACACACACACACACACACACACACACACACACACACACACACACATATATTTAATTTATTTTTCTTGTTTTGTTGCATTGACTACATCTTCCAAAGTAAAAGTAGTAATATCTGGTACCCTTTGTACTACTACTGCTCACTCTACTGTAGTGGATCTCTTCAGTGTTTCATCATTTCACCAAATGTCCATTACTCTTTTTAAGATAGATTTTATTTTAGAGGAAGAAAGCTTTTTTCTTAGTATCTTTATATATCAGGGATATTAATTTTTCTTTAAAAATTGATATATTGTTTGACTTTTGATATTATAGCAGACCTTAAATTTCTTAGATCATACTCACAATTTTAATTTGTGTTAATATTTTATTTGGTATTTTGCATTTGTATTGTTGGTAAGGAATGTCTATTGTTCCTGCTCTTTGCTTATTCATTTGAAAAATTTCTCCCCTTTGCAATTAATTCAGATTTTATTATGGTTAATATAGAATGCATTTTGTAGTTGTATGTGGGATGTGTGGGAGTGTAAGTGTGCATTCTCTAGCAAGTTTGGGTATCAAGATTACGAAAAACAAACTGGAAATATTCCATTAAAAATGAACTCTGAAATACTTTAAATAGCATAGAACTTGTCTGTTCCTTGAAAGTTTTAAAGAACTCACATATTTTCCTCTACCATTTAAGAAATAATAAATATTTACATTTTGAGATTTTTCTCACTGTTTTTGATCAGTACAGATATTCTTTCTCAACATGAGTAAGTTTTGATTCACTTATATTTTCCCAGAAAATTGCCCATTTCATCATTGTTGTATAAATTTTTTTAAAAGTGTATGAATATAATTACTTTCTCATATCTAATGTTTTGTTTTTGTGTCTTTATGATTTATGTGGATATACTTGCTACATATTTAGCTATCCGGCTTTTCCTTTCAAATATCTGTTTCTAGGATTTATCAATTTCCCATTTATAATTCATTATTTTCAAACGATTTTTAAAAATTTCTACTTTCCTTGGGTTTATCTAATTTTTTTGATAACTAAGTTGGATGTATTGTTCATTTATTTCCATATTTCACTTTCAATTTTGTAGGCATTTAAGGCCACATATTTATCACTAAATTTTTTTTTATCGTAACAGAATGTTTATATATAATTTTCTATTTGTTATAATTTTCTAAATAGGCATTTAAAAATGTAGTCCTAATGTATGAATTAGGAATACTTTTTCATTTTCCAAGTAATTGTATATTATTGTTCCTGCTCTTTGCTTATTCACTTGCAAAATTTCTCCTCTTTGCAATTTATTCAGATTTTATAATCGTTAATATAGAATGCATTTTGTAGTGCTTCATGTACATTTGACAAATATAGTATTCTTTGTTGATAGTGTATAGAGTTAGATACATGTCTCTATGGGATGCCCAAGATGAAATTTAGTCCTAAGAGTTTTGAAAACAGTAGATAGAAGGTAAATATTATCCAGTATCACTGATGGGACAAGAGCACACATAGCCATTGGAAAAGCGAGTGATTCCTTCTGAATCTTGACTGACCTTCTCATGGTCATTTAGTGCCTGAAACAGGAGTCAAGCCTGACAATAATCAAGCCTGGAGAGGTCAAGCCTGTGGAGGTAGAACTTAGCCTGGGAGATATACTAGAACACAGCTGGAAGGAAGGTGAATTTCAGGGATAGGGCAAGAGTGGAGCAGGGATGGCAGCTGGAGGGACCCTGAGGGCAGGCCTGAGGCTGGAGCCTCTGGAAATGGGTGTATCTATTGGCAAGAACAATTTATTTTCTCTATCCTTCTTTATGAACTCTCAGTAAATCCTTGTTAAAGGCCGTAGTCTGCTCTCAGCCATGGAACTTAAAAGAAAAGTCTCATAGACTTGCGCAGCAAGTAAAAGGGAAGTAGCCTTTGCAAGATGGTGGGCACCTGAGTTGACCCTCACCAGGCTCACCTGCAGCAAAGATGGCATCTGGACAGCTGAATGAGGCAGCCAGAACAGATGAACATGAGGGCCATATCTTTGGTATTAGTGAGGCAGCTCTGGGGGTTGAGGAACATTGAGGGGTTACAAAGAACAACAAGAAGCACTTCAAGGGTGTTTGTTATTGCCTGCCTGGATAGGTAGGTGCTTACTGCGATTATAACTGGAGCCATAGACTGAATTTTATTTTAGGTCAGACTAGTGAGGTTTATTTTAAATCAACATTATTAATTATAGTATTTGGAACACTTCACTCTTTTCTGACAATATAATCAGCTCAAACCTGGGAGAAACGGGTCTAACTTTTCTCTGATTACTGCATGGCTCTGAATTTTCTCATTTGTCAGAGATTCTGCTTTACATTTCATGATGCTATAATATAATGTGAGATGAAGATGTGTATTTGTTGTATCCTAATTGTAGATAACACCCGTAATCAATTTAAAATGCCCTTTTTGGAATATTTAATGCTTTGTTTGCAATTTCTATCCCTGATTCCATTTTGTGTACATACATCTTGGCTAAGTGTTTAACCTTTATTTCTGACCTTGTTTGAGTTGTATCTTGTGTATTTTGTAGTTTGACCAAACATAAAAAGCCTTTGTCTATTAATGAGGGAGTTAATTACATTGACATTTTCAGAACTGATACGTATGGTAGACATTGTTGTCCCCTGCCCAACATCTGTTCTTTTCTTCTTTATCCTAATGCAGCCCAGATATTTCCAGGCATGTACCCTTTGAGCTCCAGGTGAATCTGACTCTGTCCCAGCTCTGAGGTGGGCCTGATTGGTCCAAGTGTTGTAATCCCATCTGATGCCAGTAATTGGCTCAGGAATGGGCAGGTAACTCAATTCTGACCAAGGCAATGAGAAAGGAAATGGGTTTGGGGGTTTTTCTGGAGAAAATTTCTTTGCTTCTAAAAAAGCCATGGGAAAGGACAATCTCTCTTCCTCTTCCGGGCCCCATCTTATCTGGAAGCTGCACTTGGAACTGCTATGTAATGTAGAGCACCAGCTTGCTGCCTGCCTAAGGGTGAGGTCTTCACAAAGGTGGCAGAGCAAAGACATGGGGAGAACCTGGGTTCTTGAAGTGTCCCGGAGCTTCTGATTAATGGCCTTGCGGCCATCCTACACCTTACATTCCTGTTACATAAAATTAGGCAGTTCTTAATTGTTCTTTGAGCCAATTTGAATCAGGGTTTCTGGTACTTATAGCCGAGAGCACCTAACTGACGCAATGTGTTTATTTTTTATTTTTACCTTTATTTTATGCTTTTAATATATTTCTCTTTTTCTGTCATTCATATATAGATTATATTTTATTTTCTCTTGTTTTCTCTTGTGAATTGGTAAATATATATGTTTTTTAATTCTAGTAAAAATTGAGTAGATCGAACTATACTTATCCCTATATTTTTAGAAGTATTAAAGTCAATAAAATAATGATTATATTATTATTACAGCTAATGTTTATTGAACACTTAACATATGCCATGCAAGGTGCTAAACAACATTTATATATTTATTCGTTATATCCTCACTGCAGGAAACACAGAAAGTTTCAGTAACTTCCCCAAATGAAGCCGAAACTGTTCTTAGCTGTAGGACTTCTGTCCAGTGAGACAGTAGGCGATTCTCAATATGATTGGTCTATAGTTTAGTTGTAATTTTGACATGATCGTGAAAGGAAGCAGGCACAGCATTTATCTTCTATCATTTTGACTGGAACTCTGGTTTCTTATGTAGTTACCAGGGAATTTTAGATCTAAAATATTAATAATTCCTTATTTTTATATTATACATTCTTTCAATTAAAAAGTGTTTTTTAACTCATATTTCCTACAACCATTTAGACTCAGTTCTACATTTAAATGATTTGGATACTCACCACCATCCTTATTAAATCCCAATCTTTTATTCTAAATTATAACACAATTTATTAGTAGATTAACTGATAAATTTTTGAGCAATTTAATTTATAAATATGTCATTTTCATATAGTTTTAATAGAATGATTATTTGGTTATCTATAGAATTTCTCCAGAAATCCTATGTATTTCTTTTATGTGCTCTCATATTTATTGTTGTGTGGAAGTTTGAACCTGTTATTCATTTTTCCCCCTTGTAGTCTATCTAGTTCATTTATATCTAATATCTAAATGCTAATAGTGTGTGTGTGTGTGTGTGTGTGTGTGTGTGTGTGTGTGTGTGAGATTTTACACAAGATATATTGCACAAGTAATTTCTGACATATTCTCCTTCCAAATATTAAGACCTTACAGAAAACACCAACCCCCAATTTGACCACCTTTTCCTCAAGTCCTTCCCCTAAGGTAATTATAGTAAGTCCTCACTTAATGTTGATGATTCTGCAGCTTCCAGTGAAAAGATGTTTAATGAAACCGATTTTACTATAGGGTAAGTGACATAAATAAGAGTTAAGTTTCTACACATCTCATCAGCACTACAGCAAAATGTTGAATGAAGCAACATTATTTGAGGACCTGCTGTACTGTGAGCATTTTGTGAGAATCTTTCTAGAAAGTTTTCTATGAATTTACATACATATATTTATATAACTAAGGGCAACACATAGTATTACTCCAGAGAAACGGTAATCTGAGAATATGTCAAAGGCATCAGTAAGGGGTTTGTGACGGGATGAGGTGAGATGAGGGATTTGTGGTAGGATGAGAGCAGCCTGGTGACCTAAGAAAGAAGACCCCGCTTTGCAACGTGACTGGTGAGGTAGATCTTGGACCTCCGATTCAAGATTTATTCCACAGGCAAAAAGCAAGGCAGTCTTCTCAAATCTGTGGCCTTGTATTCATATCAGGCTCACTTGCCAACTTCAGGCACAGTTAGCTTTAGAGTTTATGTAGTCAGTGACTATTCTTCCCAGCTTCTGACCAAGGTGTATTTATTAGTCAGCACAGTTAAGTTTTCTCATTTCCTCATATGACTTCAAGAGCTTTGGAAACAGGAAAGTGCCAAACTTAGCTAGCAAGAGACCACCTTGGGAAGAAAATGGGCCAAGTTGCTATTAGTGGGCAGGTTGACTAGAACTCCAGGAGAAAATAACATGTTAGAAACTTTTCACCAGTGTACCTTTCATCTTTTGATTAGAAAAGAGGAAGGCCTTTTTTTCATGAGAAACAAACTTGTCCAATGAGGGTGGTGCTCTGAATACTGAGCTAGAAAGATCCAGGGAATGAGCCTAGGCTCTTCCTGGTTTGAGCTCTAGAGAAATAGTTCTCAGATGCTTTTCCACTAAGTAAACCTACTGTATCCATCTCCTTATGGTCACCATCAGATTTGTTTTCCGAGTGAACCAATTTAGTAAAAATATGCTTTCCCATTTTAATTATTCTCATAGCTTCTGAAGAGCATGTGGTGCTTCACATTACCACACCAGGCTACTGGCAGTCCTGGCAATGACAAAGGAGGCTTGGTTTGATGAGCCGAAGGAACTTGTGGTAGACGACCTGGGCCAGGCTTTCGGGAGCTTTGAAGATAGAGCAATTTACCTCCCTTATATGACATATGTTTTTTGTGTCATTCACATCCATAAAAAAGGAACAGCCAAACAGACTGGTAAGTGCTGACTTTTGTATCTATTGGATCTGACAGCTCCTAGCCTTGCTTTAGGTAGTGAGTGTCTCCCAGAACCATTCAGTTTAGTCGTCCTCCCTCCACCATGTCCCTCTCTATCTTGCTACCTGCTTTATTTCCTTATAACATTTATCATGGCCCAGACTTTTCCCGTGCATGTGCCTCTTGCTTGTCCATCTTCCCCTCTGGAATGTATGCTTCATGAGAGCAGGGGTCTTGCCTGTCTCATGCACTGCTTAGCCCCAGTTAAGAGAAGTGGTTGCCATAGAGAAGCCAGTCAATGAACATGCATTGTTGAATGAACTCATAGGTTAAATTCCTAATGGTGGAAGTTTGGTCACTGGAGTCCCAGTAGGAGAAAGAAAATGTGAGACATGATGACCTCAACTACATGGGGGTCTTGCTTATGTTCGAAAAGCTTCCAGACTCTGTGTGTGGTGAAGACCTATGGTTTGTGGCCACGGAAGTGTCTTTTCTTTTTTATTCCATATTTGTATGTTGGAACAATGAGCTGGAAGATAAATAAGAATTTAGTCAAATTCTGAATTTGGATTAAAATTACAAGTTGCACAAATATAAGATAAGGGAGATATTTGCTTATCAATAATTTATGGGGAAAAATTGTGTTTGGGTGACTCATCTTTTGTGAAAAAACTGCATAAATAGCTGTTAAAAATTTCACACAATTAATGGAATATCATGCCTACTAATAACACCAACATTTGTAGCCACCATTTTTTGCACTAACCATGTACTAAGAATTGCACTTAATGCTTTTTATACATGACTGAAACTAATAATCACCTTATTATTATGCCCATTTTTGAATGAAGAGACTTAGGAGCTGAATATTTAACTCATACATAACACAGAATTAGGACGTGGTAGAACCAAGTGTATCTGTTTGTAAAAGTTGTGGTTCTTAACCACCGATTGCCTTGCTGCTCTGTGTGGGTCTGAACACATCTGGGGCATTGGACTCAGCTCCAAGACAGATAATAACCAAGCAGTGGCTTCACAGGGAGGTCACTGGCATGGAAAAGGGTGTGGAAACCACAGCATTCAAAGAGAACATTCAAAGAGAAGGAGAGTGTTTAGTGCAGAGGAGAGATGATGGGAGGTGGGGGTCAAGAATGAAAGAATGTCAAATCGAAGAGAGCAGGCCTGTCCTGCTTGGCTCTAAATGGCAGAACTGGAATAGCAGATGGAAGTTACAGTGAAACAGATTTCTGTTTGACATGAGAACTTTCTAAAGGTTAAAGATGTGGGATGAAGCTCTTGAACTCACCCCTCTCCACCCTCCAAGCCTGTATAGCCATCTGTCAAAGATGTTGGATTTCAGGAAGCAGTCCCTTCCACCTCTAAGACTCTGGGATTTTCTAGGTTGGTTTAAATTTTATTTACAAGAAATGTAAAGACCATTCAAATTACTTTAAGGTGAATTTTGACTAGGAGCAGAGAGACGATTTTATCCTCTGAGTTTCTTTCAGCCTATTGAGCATGTAACTCTTCCACTGGGGCCGTAATGGGGGCACAAGGGAAGTCAGAAAAGGAGCTTATATTTTTTTCTGAACCTAAATTCTCTTTAAAACAATACTTTTTGAATAGTATTCTTATATTCAATTAATTTCAAAGAATCTTATGTATTTATTTTGTGTTCAGCCCTGAGTAGGTGATAATTTTAAATGGCACCCCTCTTCGTTCCACCACTCCTTAATGCCATTCTGGGTTAAAACTATACCTTGTCCTGCCTCTTGTGGTTGCTCCAACACCTTACGTGCCTAGGTACACACCGAAACTATGCACATAGAAATGATATGCATTTGTAATTCATGAAACTCAAAGAACTGTAGAAAAAAAGGAATGATTTCTACATGGTTACAAGGAAGGAGAGGGACAAACCTGGATCTAGGTGCATTTCTACAAACCAGTGTAGGTTGAATTTCCTGTGGAGGAAGTATACCTACTTGTGGTTTCTCATCAGCCTCTTGGTGCAGAGTATCTACATGATGAAATGGGCTTGTTTGTGATTTTGCAAGGTGTTCAAAGGGGAAATAGAATCTTGGGGTAAGATTTGAAGAGCCCAGCCACTAAAATTTTCCTTCTATGGATCTAAAATTTTACAATCAGGATACTGCTTTTCTTTTTTCTTTTCTTTTCTTTTTCTTTTTCTTTTCTTTCTTCTCTTCTCTTCTCTTCTCTTCTCTTCTCTTCTCTTCTCTTCTCTTCTCTTCTCTTCACTTTTCTTTTTTTCTCTTCCCTTTAGTGTGGGTGGAACCTACAGATTATAGTAGGATAATCACTCCTCTGATTGGGTTATGTGTTGACAAGAGTTGACCTTAAGAAAGGGAGGTTATTCTGGGTGAGCATGACCTACTAAAGTGCCCTAAAAAGAGACTGAACTCTTCCTGAAGAGAGATCTTATATGAGGGAGATTCTCTGTTGCTGAGAGCACCACTTTTCTGAGTTAAGCATTTCCCTAGGTGTTCTTCTAAAGGCATTTTCTTTGGAAGCTGAAATGCCTTGGCTGCTAATGTCAGCATAAGGAAGGGAGTCCTAGAGGTATAGTTTATCGATTACTTGGTTTATACCATGCATGATCCTGAGTCCATGGCATGTTTATCTAATTTAATATTCATGACAGCACTGTAATTATATACTGTTACTATTGGTATTATACATATGGGGAAACTGAGCCTTAGAAAGATTAAATATTTGTCAAAGTTTACACAGCTAATAAATGATTGCTATAGACAGAATCTTTGTGTCCCCCAAATTCATATGTTGAAACCTAATTCCCAATGTGGTGGTATTAGGAAGTGGGGTCCTTTGGAAGGCGATTAAGTCATGAGGGTGGAGCTCTGAAGAATGGGATTATTGCCCTTATAAAAGAGACCCCAGAGAGCCCCTTTTTCCCTTCTACCATGTGAGAACACCATGAAATGGTACATCTATGAACCAGGAAGCAGGTCCTCACCAGACATCGAATCTGCCACTACCTTGATCTTGGACTTTCCAAGTTCAGAATTGTTAGAAATAATTTCTGTTGTTTACGAGCTACCCAGTGTAATATTTTTTGTTATAGCAGTTCAGACTCATACAATGATAGAGACTAGATTTGATTTCAGAGCCTATGCTCTTAACCAATATATAATACTGTTGCTAATACTCTAAATGTAGTAATTACATAATTCTCAGAAATAGAAGAGAGACATCGCAAGATGTGTGTGTAGGAGAGTGGTGAGGAAGTATTTATTGTGAATTAACTTGAATCCTAACCCTAGGTAAATTACTAATCTAGAGTTTATCCGAGATGATTAACATAATTCTGACTTCTGATTCTGTAAGGTCATTATTAGCATTTTATTATTCACTTCAAGGTCAGTTGAAGGTACATATGAGGAAGTAATTACTTACTGACTAACCCAGCTATGTCCTTCCTCTCACTGTCACTCCCTTCCTTCCTCTTCTTTCCTTCCTTCTCAAATACTCGCTTATTTCTGGATATTTTTTCTGTGCCTAGCACCGTGCTATACACTGGGGGTACAAAGATGAGTGAGTCTCAGTCTATATCCTTAGAGACCTCACAGCCTGGAAGGGAAATTAAAAAGTAATTACTATTCAACATGACAATGGTTATAAAGAAGCATATTTTCCAAACCTTGTTTTAAGGAACACTCTTTGACAGAATGTTAAGTAAGAGTATCATGAAAAAGAAGTATTTTAAGTTAAAACAAGTTTAGGAAATGCTGGGTTAAATAAAATTAAGCAAGTTTTTTCTTACTGGAGAATTTTCATACCCTTTAAATTTATAATGTGTACTGTGAATCTTTAAAAAGAGAAGAGAACATATTTTCCAAATCCATTTGACCTCAGAACCCTTCTTTATTCATGGCATACTTAGTAAAATATTTATTCATATTTCTCTCCCTCCCTCCATCACCCATCCATCCATCCATCCATCCATCCATCCATCCATCCGTCCATCTATATGTTCATCCATTTGCCATCCATTCATCTAACCTTCCTTCCACCCATCCAGGATTTCTCAAGTACTCACTATGTGCCAGCAACATGCTGCAACCTAGGAATCCATTAGTAAACAAATATGTGGAGTTAGTATTTTAATTGTGGAGATCAACACCAATCAAGCAAATAAATATATAAGATTATCAGAGTGTGTTAAGATCTGCATAGGAAAAGACCAGGGTTTTAAGATGAGAAAGAAAAAACAAAGTGATCTACTTGAAGAGGTGGTTGAGAAAGCCCTCTCTGAGCGAAAGACATTTAAAGCAAATACTCAGAGGAAGGGAATGAGCCAGCTTTGCAAAGAGCAAAAGGAAGAGCCATCCAGGAAGAGGAAACAGCAAGTGCCAAAAGCCTGGAATGCAGAAAGGCTTGGCAAGCTCCAGGAATTGAGCTTCCTCCAGTAGTGCAGGTCTGCTTAAAGGCAGAAAGCTGAACCTGACACGTTTTTTTAAGAATTAGATTCTCATCATCATAATATCACAGAGTTGGAAGATACCCTGGCACTATCTATTCTAAGTTTCTATCCAAGAGGTTCTGTCTTCTAAGAGGTTCCTGATTTGCTTGGCTCTGTTTATAGGGTCTTCCCCTTTAGATGGAAGGTTAACTTCAGCCCCAGAATGTGCTGGAAAGAGTGCTGTTTGTTATATTTTTCTCCTTCATATAAAATAAGGACCAGTGAGGACTGAACAAATTGCTGTGTTTTTAAGGAGAAAACATCTCTCATAGTTGCAAATCCCAATAACAGTAATCACCGTTGGTAACCTTCACTTCATTCTAGAAATAGGAAACAAGACTGGAAAGGAAAATTGACAAAGAAACTAGCTGTTGTACTTGACTCAGTGGCCAAGGAGGGGAACGAGAATAACTCTGATCTTGAAGCCTGAGTGCCCTGCTCCCAAAGCTTTTATCTTTCAATTCTCCCTGCAAGATTAAGCATCCCCAAACACCACTTTTATGGTCTCTGCCTTGGTTCAAGGAGCTACAATGGATCTTCTTTACTGTCAAGTCAACTGAAAACCTCTCTGCTAGACATTCAGGGCTATCAATATCATTGTTTCCTTCCGGCTGACCCTCTGACTTCTTGCTCCCTTACCCCAACACTCACACACACACACACACACACACACACACACACACACACAGAATTTGTTTCACTATACGAGTAGGGCCACAAAAAAATAAAGAAATAATTCAGGTTTAGGGGACACTCCCCTGGCTTTGATTCTCTGCCACTTGAAGGTGGCTTGTCTGTATATCTCACAGACCTTTAGCTTCTTCATGTGCATTAACAGCTGGAAATAATAATACTAATTGTCATGTAGGGATGTTTTTATCTAAACTCAGTTGTCATAGTATCTTATTTCTATGGCTCTCTCCTCGGACACTCAGTTCTTCCACCTTGCTTGCTCTGTATTAATGCCCCTGCTCTTTGGTTCTTCTCTCCTCATTTGGACTTTATGGTTAGCCAAACAGACTGGCATATGGATCAACTAAGGCCAGGGTCAGGGGTTCAGTTTCCTAATGGACCATTTTATCCATGATCTATGAATGGCCATAGATTCTTGACCATTTAGTGTCATGTCTTTTCAGTGGAGAGACCCATTCTTGCTTCAGGTACAAAGACTCCAACATGTGCCATAGAGGTGGGTCAGGAGTATTGTTTTAAATCAAGACACCACATTCTGTGTATATGTTTCTTAAGTAGTATGAATCTGGGCACCCAGATTAGAACACAGCACTAATAATGCAAACTTGCTGCATTATTCTGGAGACCCAAATACCTCTTCTTATGATGTAGCCACAGATTGAACAGTTAAACTTGCAACTCTAGTCACAGAACACTCTTTAACTCCGGATTCAAAGGGCCCCTTAGTCTAGTCACTTTATGACACCCTGACTGAATGGTTTTACCAAGACTAAAGCCCTGGCTTCAGTTCTGGGATCACTGGGCTTAGCTGGGGCCTAGGCATTGGAACTTTTATGCACCCCCCTCTAACATGCAGCCGGGAGTGTGAAATTACCTCTTAACCCTATCAAGAAATTGAATAGACTCCCTTAATCCCTGTTGCAAACTAACTCTCCCAAATCAGTCACAGCTGGCCCTGACCTCATCTACACTGGCTTCCAAGTGTCAGTCAATGGGCTGATGTAATAATGCTAGATCCAACATGCCATCTAAACCACACCACTGATACAGAGAATAACTACAACTTCCTTTCCACTTGACCACAGCTTTGAATTTTAGCTCTGGAAATAGGTGATTCCCTAATTGAGGATGTAGAATTCCCTCAGTCTTCAACTCCAGAATGAATGACCTTCTATTTTGGCTACAGACAGTTTTTTTTTTTTTTTATTCTGCCTCCCTACTCAGCCAGCTAAAGACTGACCCCAAGCCCAGATCCAAAGTTACCCCATAATCATGATCATACAATCTCTACCTGTTCTGATCACTCCTGGACTCTTACTTTGGTCATAGATTGTTCCATACCTGATAAATTAGAAATTTATAACACTAGCCCCAAATGGAACCCAGGATACCAGCCTCAGTGCAGTCTCAAACCTTAGCCATAAACTTACAACCTAGTCACACAAAGACCTCTGTCCTGGATGACTACAAATGAAAAATTTAAATATATACTGATTCCAAGAAACTAGAATATGAAACTGCATGTACTTAATCTGCCAGCTTCAATGATCAGTACATGGCCATCCATATTTCATTTATATCCTTACCTACTCCTTTTCATTGTCTCCTGGATTATTGTGAAGGAAATATAGACATTATCATATCCTATCACCTTTATGTATTTTGGTTTGTATCTATAAAATGTAAAGTCTCTTTTGAAAAAGATAAATAAGTTATAACCATGATAAAATGATCACACCTAAAACTTAACAGACTTAACAAAAATTTCTTATACACAATTATCTAGTAACTGTTAATATTTCTCCAATTGTTATATGTCTTTAATATATTATGTTTATACCAATAAGGTCTGTACTTTGTTATTGGTTGATATGTCTGTTAGTCTCTCCTATTCTTTGGGTTTCCTCTTTATCACTTCTATTACTTTTGTTGTTGTTGTTGCTGTTGAAGGAAGGAACTTCCAATTACTAAGCCCTAAATGTGGGGCCATGCTGACCATTACTACCAGTCACCAATGTACCAGCACAAAGTGGCCCACAGAAGGGAAGCTCTGATCCTGAGGGGTACAATTAGGTGGGGGTATCCCTCAATACAGCCACTAGCTGTGTGACCAAATAAAGCTTCTGCCCTCTAGCTAGTGAGGAAAGTGTTGCTTTTTTATCAAATGATGGTCATTGTGTTTTTCATGGTCATTCTGTTTTCTCACTGCTGTTTCCTGACAAAGGGTCATGGCAGCAAAGATGTAATCAAACAGTCTGCGTATATACATTAAAAACCTAAAATCGTATACACAGAATAGGCTTGCTGTCCCTGCCCACTCTTGGTCTGGTTACGGCAATAAGATTCACATAAGTCAGGATTCACAATGTAGAGCTGCAGTCACTGAGATGGGTTACCAAGGTGGCAAGGGTCATTCCTTCTGAGAGTTTAGTGAAAGAAGGTGATTTGAACTAAGAAATCATTTGTGGAGGGAGGGAGAAACAGCTTCCCATTCCTGAAAAGAAGGACCCGAATCTCAAAATGGCCAGGCTTTGGTGGTGAAGACTTGACTGTAAGAGTGGCGAGTTCACATTTGAGTGTTGGGATTTTTGAAGCATTTGGTATGATAAGTGTTGAGTGAAGCATCAGAAAACAGCATCTTCAGCAACTTCATATTTCCTTCAGAGGAATGATGCTCAAATTTCTTGGCTGGCATTCAAGTCTCTGCCCATCATTTCCCAGCCTATTTTGACAGCCATAGCTCCCTCTTTTCTTTCTACCGGAATCTCTCCAGCCAGACTGAGCTCCTTGCTGCTTTCCAAATAAGCCATGTTTTCTTTTTTCCTTGAGTCTGTTCATGTTTCTTTCTCCTCTTGGAATGCCCTTCCCACAGCCCTCCTGTGCACATGCTGTCCAGAATCCAGGATGATAACACTCACACCAGACAGGAACAAAAGGTGGAATCAGCTTGAGTACAAAACAAAAGAAAGACTTGTTCAGAATGACCCAGAGCCTGGTACTGGAAGGTTCCTGGATGCCTAAACAGGCCAGTGGAGGAGCGCAAGCCAGAGGAGATGTCATTCCAGCCGCTACCCTCACTACGGCTCAACTCATCCAAAAGGAAAGCTTGATGAAAACATGTTGAACAAAATTATACATGCTCATTTCTTAATATAGCTTTCAGATGTAATCGTAGGGAACGTTTGTTTTGGGTTTGAATTTCTCTAGATTTTAGATACCATTTTCTCTACCAAACTAGGTCATTTGAATTATCTGCTGATAGTTCAAATCTGTAGATAATTTGCTTTTACTCACATTCCTAAGAACTAATTACCTGTACATATAAAATGATGAAATCTCATTATATTTTCTTTTAAAACTCTGACATGCATTTAATTGCATTAGTCAATTATTACTGTACATGCTGAGGATTTGCTATTGACCAGCTCATGCTGGAATATTTACTGCACAGATGTGTTACTTTAATTAAACAAATGTGATTACACACATATCAATTTTTATTTGGTTTCAAAGCCCAGAATCTAAAAGTGATGCAGTTGGCAGAGTCGTGCAGTGTGGTGCTGGTTCCCAGGAACATTAGCGAGAGGCTCTTTCCTGAGGGAACGCCGAGTGCCTGCAACTCTGTGTAGGAAACTTTAGCCACAAATGAGTTTTCGTTGCTGTATAAGTGCCATTGAGTGAACCCAAGAAGGGAACAAACAGACCAGTCATGAATCTTCCTAGAACATCTTCAGCTTTGTTCACTTACACATAGAGAGATGAGGGACCATGCTTGGAGAACTTACAGGAAAGCTAGTCTAAAAATGGATCCATCTAAGAGTGGGAATTACTTGAAATTGGTCCTTGGTTAAATAGATGAGCTGGTGTTTGTCTTTAAGATCAGGGGTGATATGGGACAACATTAGAACATTATACTTGGTTTCTTGGGCTCCTTCCTGTCATGAGCTACAGCATACCCCACCAAACCATGAGGTTAGCATCAAGAATAATGACCACCTCTCAGTGCCTAGTCCTAACCAAGCAGTTTTGAGTGATAATACAAAGACTTAGAAAATCAGAATGTGCTTTATGAATTGGAGTAATGCAAGACTCTATAATTTCTGGTATAATCACCGCACATATTGGTTACTTGGTAAATAGTCTTGGGTGCTAATAAAAGCAATAAGTCAGTCCATTAATCGATGAATACTTACCAAGCACTCTATGAACTGGTTGTTGGCGGTCACAGACAGAAAGATAGGAGATCTGCCCACAGGAGTGCAGTCTAGCTTTTTGCCTTAGTTTCACACATGAGGGGTCACTGTGTTGGTTTTCAAGGGTATCTCTGGGCTTCCTGGGCATGGCCCCTGAAGAACCAACTCAGCTGGTCAAGTCAACCAGAAGTTCTGCTGAAACTATGTCTTTCCAAGTCTCTTGGATGCAGGCAGCATCTCTAAGAATGAGATTGAGGAGGAAATGAGATGGGACATCTCACCTGAGTTCCCACATCTATCCTGAGCATGGAGAACTCATTGAAATGCTGAAAAAGGTGCCATCAACTCTAGGTGCAGAGAGAAACTTACAAACAGAGAGGCAGCAAATTGTTGCAAAATATAAAGAGGGCCCAGATTTTGGGGTGGCGTAGAGTTGGATGCCCAGATCAGAGGGGACACTGGGTGGCTTTGACCTCTTGTGATAGTTACCTAACCTAATGTGATGATGAAAGTCATCTCATCCTGCTGTTACAGTGATTATAAACCATGTCTATGTGATGCCTAGGACTTAGTAGTTTCTCAGTAAATTGTTTTTGGAAATTTGGGAGGGCAGTAGTAAAAGAATGTAGACCAGCTAGGAAAGGTTAATCGTTGGAAAACATTGTTTTGGTCATTTTCATTTTGCCTGTGCCATTCTTCCTTTCAGCATGCTGCATACCATACCATTGGCTCATTGCCACCTCAAGGGGAAAGCCTATGATAAATACATTTATGAAGTTTTAAGATCAAACTGGTTATCTGTTTCAGCCCCGGAAGTGAGCTGCATAAAGTCTTTCAATTATTAAGTGTTACAGTTAGGGTTCAAACCCAGGTGTTACTTCAAGATAAATAAATGTTCCCTACATTATATTTCTCTATGAAATGAATGTTCTTCAAAATCCATAGAGGTATGCATTTAAGAAGAGGAATAAAGGGAGGAAAACAATACAAACTAAGAGTGGCATTTCAGGTACTCTGTCTCACCCAAGGAGACATGGTTGAGATACTGTTGAGATATATCTTCCTTCCTGGTTGCTCTCAGATTATCTATACAAAGGACCACCATTTTTCTTATGAATTATATTTGGGTTTTCATCCATGTAGCTTTAAATATTGATCCTCTCACCAAGTTGCAGGTTGAGGCAACATATTCCAGGCTCCAAGTCCCCTCTCCTTCACCCCAGAGTTTCATACAAATGATCATTTTCCATGTGTGCCATGAAGTAAGCATGGGGAGCATTGGCCTGATGAGACTAGCTGGTTCAGAAGACACAGCTTCAGTCTTGGCTTTGCCTTTAAATATCTAAATTCAAATAATCCTAGCATGGCAAATTATTTGAGCCTCAGTTTTGTCAACAATGAAATGGATGTAATTTTTTCGTGCGGTTTTGTTGCAAGGATTCAGTGAGATTGTCCAATATAGTATCTGAAATATCACGAATGATCAATAACAGTGAGTTGATTGTTCCACTTTTTTTTTTCAGTTTATAATTTGATTTATTAAAGTGTAGAGTATAACTTCTGACTTTTTAATACTTCACAGCTTGGTAGATGGAGTCAGGAGATAACTTAGTTGTTCAAGCTTAGAGCTTTGGCTGTGATCTGCCCATGCCTCATCTTAAATTCCATTCCGTCTACTAGCAGAGATTCTGATCACTGCTTAGCGCGGAGACTGGGACAAAGCCCTGCTGGCTCTACCTCCCCAAGGGCCAACCTGGCACTCCCAACCCACCCAGCGCTCTGACTGCTGATCTCATCCCTTTGTCAGGGCTAATTCTACTTAAAACCAGATTTGTAGGATGCAACACGCGTGCACACACAGCCAAAGCCTGAAATTGCTTACCCGAAAACAAGTTGCCTCCTCCTTCTGCTCCAGTTCTTCAGCTGTACCAGAAGTAGGAGTGGAGGTGGGAGAAGAAATGGAGTTTGCATCAAGTGTGCTGAGGCAAGGCAATTCTGGAGTCACCTTCCACTTTACCTGTCCTGGACTAGTTTGGGTCTGCAGCCACAGTCATCCAAATGGAGCAGTCCAGCCAGGCACTCAGCTTCTCCTCCCTTGGAGTGGGTCATTGTGGGTTGAACCCAGCACTGCAGGGGGTAAGGGCTGGGTTGCTCACCCACTGTACCTCATTATGTATTCCTTCATTGTTTCCTATGCAAATTAAGTTAATGAGAATTAGGAACATAATGGAGCCCATTCACCGTTCTAGTCGCTGGAAAATGGGTTTGACTACCAATTTTCCATTACAGCTGTTTTGTAATTACCGTGGAATACTCTGAATTCTAATGGAGACGCGGAGCTGCCTGACAGCCTCTTGAGTACTTTTTTTTTAAGGAAGGTTTTTTTTTTTTTTTTTTTTTTAAAGGAAATCTAAACCCTACTTAAAAAAAAAAAAGCCTTTCTTCAGAGTACTCTCAGTTTTCATTATGAAAATCTCCTCTATTACAGGAAGGACCTCTTTCCATTGGTGGGGTTCCTGAACTTTGCAGGGTTAGATTGGTTTGGAAATATCAGAGTTATCCATTTCCTTGGAAGCAGAGTTTGGGATCACATAAAGTCAGGAGCTGCCCTCTGAAGCGGTCAGAGTAGACCAGGGCTAACCTGCTGCTCTCCTCCCTGCTTGATCTGATTTCCTCCTCACCCCTCCCCACCCAGGTCCCCAGACCACACACAGTCCCTTTCTCACCTGTTGCTAAACTCCAAACATTTACAATGACAGGGTTATTTTTGATATTGAGTCCCTCTTTTTAGGCACCAATGACTCTAGGAGGAAGAATATGTTAAAAATTTAAATGGTTCAAAATTTACCATTAGTTCAAAATTACCAGAGCACAAGATGCAGGAGGATGAGGGTGGGCTGATGACAATGAACTGAAACATCATGTTTTTATTCCTATACCTTCTTAAGCAGGGGAGAGACATGATGAGAGTTTGGTTTAGAAGGGTATTCTTGTTACAGTATAGAGAAAGTTTTTGAACATAGGTATCTTGGGATGGAGTTGTTCTGGTTACAGGGCACATAAAACCCAGGTAAGGGGCAATGGCAGATGTACACTGCTTTTGATTGATGGGGGAATCATAAAGACTTGTGCTTAAGAGTTGATAACTGGGATGGTGAGAAGTGGATGGATTCTAAAGATGCTTAGGAGGTAGAATCAACAGATTTGATGATTAATTGAATACGTGTGTATTGCAGGGCAACAGGGGACCACTAGGCTTCCTCCTTGGACTGTTGAGTGATACAATTCATCAAAATACAATAATAGTGAGAACTAAAATTTATGGAGAATATAATATGTGTCAGACACTGTTTTGTTTTACATGTAGAACTCATTTCATCTTCACAATAACCTAATGAGGTAAGAACTATTATTAACCTAAAATCATAAGTGAAGAAGTTGAGACATGGGGAGGTTAAAAAAAATACTTGTCCAAAGTATCATAGTCAGAAAGTGGTAGAGGCAAGACTCACATCCAGATGGTCTAGTTCTAGTTCTATAAACCAGGTGGTAACTCTTGGAAAAGATTTGCTCTGGGGTGTGTGTGTGTGTGTGTGTGTGTGTGTGTGTGTGTGTGTGTGTGTTTGTGTGTGTGTGTTTGTAAATGACAGAGAGAGAGGGAGAATAGTAGTTCTGGACCTGTGAATTAGAGGGACATTTAGAACACTGTGTAGATTCCAGTGGGAGTTGGATGATAGGATGCAGTTCAGGAGGAAAGACTGGGCTTGAAACACAAGCTTGTAAGGTGTCAGTGTACCAATTGGCATTGAAGACATGGAATGGTACAAAATCTCCTAAGATTTATGAGTGAAGAGCTCTGGATAACACCAGATTTTGCCTGATGGACTTAAGAAAAGGACTTGATAGAAGGCGCTGAGAAGATAGCCCAAAGTAGGATGAAGGCTAGGAGAAGGTGATGTCTCCGAACCTGAAGGATGATATGGTTAAGCTTCAGATCCCTGGAATTTAGAAAAAAACAAGGATGCCTTTTAGGTTCATTCTCTAAGGATTAAACCCTGTAACAAGGAGTTTATTATTAAGAGGTGATTCAGAAAACTCTGAGAAAGGAGTGGTTTTTTACATAGATAAGACTTAATCTCTGCCAAGTTTTCCTGACTGTGCTCAGAAGTTATTTCTTAGTTTCAGCATCTTCTGCCACCTGGAGAGGCTGAGAATTTTCAAAACCATTAAGTCCTGGTTTCTTTTTATTTAACAGTTCTTCCCTCAATTTATCTCTCTCCTCTCACATTTTACTACAGGTAGCAGGAAGAAACCTGGCAGTGCCTTCAACACTTTGTTTGGAAATTGCCTTAGCTGGATAACCAGGTTCATCCCTTGCAATTTCTGCTTTCCCTGTACAGCAGATGACAACTGTGTTAAGCGTTCTGCCACTACATAACAAGATCCCCCTTCCTCCAGTTTCCAGTTACACATTCCTTGCTTCCTTCTGAGCCCTAATTGGCAGCATTTCTTGTTGGCCATATTTCTACTAACAGTCTGTTCAAGGCAATTTAGGCATTCTCTATCATGCCCTTCAGAAATCTTTTAGATTCTACCTACTGCCTGTTTCCAAAGCCACTCCCACAATTTTATGTGGTTGTTACAACAGTACCACACTTCTGTACCAAATTCTGTATTGGTCAGGGTTCAGCGACAGAAACAGAACCAGTTTTATAGATATATACACACATACACACACACACACACACACACATACACACACACATACACACACACATACACACACACATATACACACACACATATGAAAGGATTTGTTATTGGCTTACATAATTGTAGGAGCCGATTAAGTAGTCTCTATAAAGCTATATCTCTCCTCATCTGATATAGGAGATTGAGGTCTGAAGGCATATAGTCAGGAAAGGATCATGAATAGGCTGCAACCCATAAGCACGAGCCAGGACCCATGAGCATGGCCTGAAATCTGTCCATGTTTGTTGTCTCTGATTTTGGTGATGAGGTTACCCAGCAGAAGCCAGGGCCTCCCACCACAGACTCAAACACATACCTGGCCCAGAAGCCAGAGACATTGACAGAGGATCCTAGGGAAGGTAGAGGAATTGCTCACTCAGCTGCTGCTTCATGCCATTGCGGTGAATCAGCATATCAACAACCACAGATTAGTTATAAAATGGCTACTGTTTCACTTCTGCATCTCTACCCACTCCACCCCAAATCTCCCAGAAATATCCCCTGAGACTTATCCTAACCAGAAACATACAAGAAAGGAAATTATGGGAAATGTACTTAAGCATACCATGTGGACACAATATGAAGCCATTATACCTATGCTCCAGTTACCCCAATAACTCTGCATAACCAACCTCTTTTCCAGAAATACCTTCCCTTCTGCCTCCTATCTCTACCCCAAACTGTACCTCAGCCCTAACAGTACCTGCACTGTGACTAGTCCTAATACATACTCATGATATCTGTTACTTGCATTACTGCCTCAGCCACAATGTCTGACTTTTATTTATTTGTCTATCCCCCCCACTGGATTCTAAGCTTCTTAAAGTAATATACTGTATTTTCTCTTATATTCTTAAATGCTATTGCCTAGCACATAGGTGTTTAATAAGTTTGAATGAATAAAAGAAGTTACAATGTCTCTGATCTTTAGTATCTTTTGGATAAAATAGTATTCTAACTCATGAGGCCATTGTGAAGATGAAATATATTAATGTATGCCAAGTGCCCAGTTCATAACCTACCATGAACTGAGCACTTGACATACATTATGCTTGAGTCTAGCCTTTTTGTGTGGCAGATGGCCACTAACGGCCCCTTACCCTTCAACACTATGCCCTGCCAAAGTTGACATCCTGGAACCAGCCAGGTCAAGCAGATGGCAAAATCTTGAAGAGTGCTATATGTTTGCAGGAAGAAAGGAGATACACTTTTAAAATTCTCTCTTTAAGAGGAGAAAGATATGACCTTTACACATAAGGATTCCTCAGATAGCTGGAGGTAAATTGACCCTGATCTTGAATAAACCATGGCCATGGAGATATTTGTCTATGGAACTGAAGAGTTAGTGTGTCGCTTGATCTAGATCTTACCAAGAGTAGTGAGCAGGTCAGGTTCAGATCCAGGTAAGGAAGTTGTCAACTATCAATTTGTTTATTGAACACACATTTACTGAGGACCTACAACTTTACTGGTGCTGCGTTAATGCTGGGGATATGGAAGAGTTAATACATGTAAAATGTTTAGAATATTGCTCAGTGCCTATAAACCCAAATATTTGATAACATTATTGTTAAGTAATACATATAGTTCTAAATTTATGCTTTATCTTTGTAGACATGCATGCAGGTGTTATCTATTTTCTCTCTCTGTCTCTGTCTCTATGTCTGCTTCTCCTTGGTTTATTTCCATGATGTGTCTTCCAGATCTAGATTGATTATCCATCCGATTCTTAACTAATTACTATAATTTATTGAGTGCTCATGTGCCAGGAACTGTGCTAACTACTTCAATTTCACAAGAGTTATGATTAGATTCAGTTGCATATAACAAACACTCATCTGATTTCTTTCTATCACATAGAGGATGCCTGAAGCTAACAGTTAGGGCAAGTGAGGTAGTTCTAACATATCATTAGGAAACTAGGATTTTTTTTTTCTTTTGTTTTGGTTCACTAGTTGCAAGGGAAACTGGGAAATGTAGAATTTTAGCTGGGGGACATCATTGCTTTGAATAAAAATCAGACCCTATTAACTAGAAGGAAAAAAAGAATGGGTATAGAATGACATCACAGACTCTCAGACCCAAGCACCTGACTCTTATCAGAAGTCGAAAGACAACCTCTTTTTCTGCTTCCTGGGTTCTTATGACACCTGAGGAAAATGATAGATGTCCTCGGGTATTGTAAAGGTAAAATCCTTGTTCAAATGTGGGTTGGAAGAGAGGTTAGATCACTCTCAGACCAGTGATAAGGAGTCTGGCAAGATGGTGTTCGAATCGAGGAATGAACTTTGAAGACTGACTCTAAGAAATTTCAAGTGTCTAAGAATAAGATATTGTCCAGACCTAGTATTTGTGTTTACCTCTGTTCCAGCCACTGAGGGATAAAATTTCTGCTATTTGTCAAAAGGGAGACAGATGTCAGTTTGAAAAGGAAAGAAGCAGAGGGCCAGTAGACACCTCTCACCAGGATGTAATTCACACTCAGGGAAGATTTGATCCTCTGGGCTCTGAGGGAAGTTTAATTGAAATGCAAAAACCAAAGGTCAAAACCATGTAAAATTTAAAGGCCATTTTTACTATTTGACAAGGAACAAATTGTAACTTTATATTGCTTTTAGATGCAATTTTGTTCAGTGAAATTAGATTATGCTCAACTAAAGCACCTTCTTTAGAGCTTTTAGATTAAATATTAGAACTTATTAGAAGGACCTTGATTTCGTCAGTAAATACCAAGGAAAATATTTGGTGGGAAATGCAGCTGCTTAATTTGCATTAATACAAACGAGAACTATTAAGCTTAGTTGATTAGCATATTCATATATACTGTAGTCCCTGTGTGGTTAAAATAGATTTTGCTACATTCTGATTACGAACTCAGTATATGTATAATGCTGTGAACCAGAGCCTTGGCAATAGAGTGTACCATTGGCTGTGGGTAACGGCACTAGTGGGAGGTAATATTTTGAGTACTGATCTCAAGATTGCCTTCATAACCTGGTATTAGGCAAAGCCAGCCCCATCTTGAAGCCTCAGAGAAGCAGATGAACTGAGAGATAGTAGTCCAGGGTAGAGCCTAGATTACTTGGGAGCAAGATATGTTCAAACAAATATGTATGAGTGTGTGTGCGTATTTGTGTATGTTTCATTCATTTACTTAATTATTCCTTCATTCGCTCAATGTGTATTTACTATGTGCTGATCATGTTCTCGACCCTCGGGCTGGTTCTGGGGTGACTGCTGAGAACAAGACCCACCTGAGTAAAAGGATTTATTTCCTGAAGTTTCTTTTCCTCAATACTAGCTTGCCAAATCTGGAGCTGATCTGACTTCCTACCTGATTCTGCGACTTGATGCTTTCATAGCTAGGAATGTGTTTCTTTATGAAAGATGTCTCTCAACATGGGGAGCCAAGGGCAGGCCGTGGGGGAAAGACTGGAGCTACATGACTGTTTTCACTCTCAGAGAGCCTACCATGGTGCTCAAACTACCAGTGCCCAAAGAGAAAAAGGCCCTGCCAAGGAAGCTGGGGAGGGGCCCTTTGAACCTAGGTCTTAAAAGATGGATGGGATTCTAGAGTTCGCTCAATGGGTATTAGGGAAGAGCCTGAGCATACGTGTTGGGGGAAGCATAGAGTCTGGGGTGGCTGCAGTGATGTTTTATTGAAGGAGGAGCTGGAAAATAGATGGAAGACACCGACTGATGCCGGAGATTGGCCTGTTTACCTTCTTGCCAGTTTTCTAACACTGGTGTCTGAGTCAGTCACTTGGAAATCAGTTTGTGCTCCTTGTAAAAGTTTTCTGAAAACTGATTTTTTTATTTTGCAAATTATAATCTCCCTTTGACTTACAAATTAATTATGAGATCATTTAATTTTATTTCTGATAGGTCTTTTAAAATCTGTCTCGTTAACTTCCAATGCATACCCAGTAGCTATTATGTATACATATATTATATAATATTTTACAAATAATAATAAGATTTTAGACAGAAAGAAAGGAGGGAGGGAGGGAAGGAAGGAAGGAAGGAAGGAAGGAAGGAAGGAAGGAAGGAAGAGAAAGAAAAGAAAGAGAAAGAAAAGAAAGAAAGAAAGAAAGAAAGAAAGAAAGAAAGAAAGAAAGAAAGAAAGAAAGAAAAGGAAAAAGAATAGAAAAAGAAAGAAAGAAAGTCTTTCTGTTTCCCAAACTGGGATTACTATTACGTTTCCTAGAGCAAAGGACTGGGCAGGTCTCCAGGTGAGTGTGACACTAAGTAGGCATCATGGGACCAGCTCTTTCTGACCTCTTCCTTTGCTGGCCCATTCCTCATTACATATTTGTGCCCCTAGGCAGGGCATTTTGTGTTCCCTGCTCCTGCTAATGCATTTTTTCAAGTTTCCTGTTTCTAAGACTTCAAGTTGAGGTGACTTTAGTTGGCCAGCAAGTGCCTAATACACTTGAATGGGTTGATGAATGTTTCCCCTTCCTTAATATATAAAGTTTAATGCTCTCTGAGGAGGACAGAATACCAAAGACATTGGCTCTTTCTTGTCCAAATGTCTGTTCTAGTCCCACAGCTTTCAGAGAAGTCATGGGTCGGGTAACACCTTTTGAGATAGGTGACACTGGGTGCCCATTGGCAGGGAAAGAAGGCAGCAAATCACTCTTCTGATGATTCCATTTATATACTTTGCTCTCTTGTGCCATCACCTTTCTGAGACCCAATGTGGAATCCTGGAATTTTGGTGACATAAACCATTGCAGACCTTATTTTATTCTAAAAATAAAGAAGCTGAGGCTTAGGGGAGTCCCGAGATGTGCCTTGGTGATATAGTCCAAACCAAATGTCACATCTTCTGAACCTCAGACAAGAATGTGAGTTACTGACTATTCCTAACATTTATTTGGTTAACATTGATCCTGGCTGCCCTCTGTGTGCATTGTAACTAGATGTAACAAGTTTTAAAGTATCCGTGTGGAAGAGAAAAGCTCACTGTTTTGTGACTTTCCTTGAACTTGAGCATTCAATCATTCATTCATTTGTTCTTCTAACAAATACTTACTCAGCACTTTTCATGTTCAGAGAGCTGTTGTAGGCCCTGGAGAAGAAGCTGTGAGCAGAAAGACAAAGGCCTGGGCTCAGGAGTTTACCTTCTAGTGAGCAGAGTAAGATGATAAAATGTAGCTGCCAGGTGCAGCTGTCTGCTCTGAGGAAGGATCCAGCAGGGTAAGGGGGGTGGAGTATGACTAAGCCATTGTTCTGAGAGGGGGCCGTGAGGGGGCATTATTAGGGAGCAGATAAGGTGACATTTGAACATCTTAAGGAAATGAGGAAAGAGACATAGACTGTCTGGGGAGAGTGTTGCAGGTAGAGGCAGAAGATACAGCAGATGAGGAGAGAGACAACATGGTTCAAGGAAGGAAGAGAAGTAGGACAGAAGGCACAGAGGAACAGGGGCCAGGTCATACAAGTGCATGTGGGGCGGACAACATAAATTTATTATCCAGTCAGTGTTTTTTGATAGTGAAAGGACATGCTGCTTATAATCATGGACACTAGGACAGATGTAAGCAATAGAGTCCAGTGCAGCCTGGGGTATGTGGCCTTCAGCTGTGAAAGTCAGTGGGAGGTGCTGCCCCTTACTGTGGGTGGGTAATGAGCCCTCTTGACAATAGGTTGAGGAAGGCCTGGGGCAGAGGCAGGGAGCTCGGTCAGGAGACCATTGCAGTGTTTTAGGTGGGAGTGATGGGCTGGGAGTGGGTGGAGGCAGTGGAGGTGGGAGGAGTGTCTGGAATTTAGATACATATTGACAGTGGGACTGACAGGGTTTACTGGCATATTGGGTAGAGGGTGGGAGAGGAAAAGAGAGTCAGGGATGACTCCTGGCCTGAGTAACTGAAAACATATTTACCTGTACTGAGACGCCAGGACACTCTCTGAAAACCAAGTTTGAGGAAAAATAGAGTTTGGTTTTATTTAATGCAATGGACTGCATGTTTGTGCACCCTACCTCCAAATTTATATGTTGAAATCTCAACCCCTAATGTGGTATAGTATTAGGAGGTGGAGCCTTTGGGAGGTGATTAGATCATGAGGGTGAACCCCTTATGAATGGGATTAGTGTTCTTATAAAAGATACCCTGAGAGCACCTTTACCCTTTCTATCATGTGCAGACACAGAGAAATCACAGCCATCTATAAACCAGGAAGAGGGCTCTTACCAGACATAGAATCTGCCACCACCTTGATCTTGGATTTCCAGCCTCCAGAACTGTAAGCAATAAATCTCTATTGTTTATAAGCCACCAAGTCTGTGGTATTCTGTTATGGCAGCCCAAATGGACTAAGACATCCTTATTACCTTTGATGTTCTTCTTCGACATCAAGTTATGATGTCATATATAGTAGAAATAGGAGTCATTGGGATATATACTTGGTATTGGAGGTCTTGGGGCTGAATGATACCCCCAAAAGAGAGTGAGTATAGAGATGACAGTGAGGACTGGGTCTGGGCTCCACAAAATTTACAGGTCAGGAAGACCAGAAAGCCTAGGAAAAGGAGGCTGAGAAGGAACAGGCAGAGGGGTGTTCAAAGGGTGACACAAGGAGTGTGATGTCCCCAAGTCAAGTGAGGAAAACATTGCCAGGCTCTGTCATAACCTGTTCACTATATTTCGCCAGGACAAGGACTGGAAGCAGGATTTATTGGCAAGAGGGAAGCCACGTGATGTTAGCCCTGAGCCCTAAGCCCAGGCCTGTTAGGGAGGACAGTGACTGCTATGTTGTGAGCAGCATGTACATGGGGGTGGGAGGAGGTTAGAATATGAGAATGTGTTCCAAGCTGACCTCTCCTGGGGGAGCAGGAGCTGTGGGTATGGAATGTGCAGTCTGGTCAACCAGGAACTCTCTGCTGTGTGGGCACAAACATCCTGTGATTAATCCCCAACTGCATCAGTAAGATGTGCCTGGTGGAGATAGAGAACTTATGAGGAAGAGGCAGCCCAGACATCAGGCAGAGGAAAGAGGTAGTGGTGCTTACACCTCACCCTCCAAAATAAAAGAACAGAGGGGGAATGGTATCAGGCTTACGTGGAGGCAAAGAAACAGCACTGGAAGTTACAGGTGGAACACAGAGACCAATAACTTGCAAAATAAGGAGAACTTGGGATCCAAATTTAAGGATCAGGCCTAGCTTTTGCCACATCCTAGTTTGGCCTCTCTGAACCTTTGTCCCTTTGTCTCTAAAATGGGTCTATCCCTGCCTCATTTGGATTTCTGTAAGAGTTAAATGGGATAAATTATGCTAAAAATCAATTTATGTAGACCCAGTTTGTGATAGAAAGACAATGCATTCATCTTTATCTTGGAGATTTTCGTTACTCCTTTCTGTTTAAGTGGAAACAGATCTGGGGCTTGTTTTCTAGGGGGAAAAAAAGATGGAACTGGGGAGGTAGCCTTTGGGTGGCAGGTGTTTAGGGAACCTGAAGGGGAAAAAGTAAAGTGATTGAAACTCTGATAAGATCACTTCCAGTACAATAATGGCAGTGATGGTGATATGAAACTTTACATTTACACATAGCATTATGTAGGACTCTCTATACATCTTCTCATTAAATAAGACTGGTGTGAATCTGCCCATCTGGAGGACCTGCTGATGAGAATAACGGCGAGCCTCTTGAGCAGACATCTAGTCATTCCCCCATGCTCAAGAGGGTCACCTAGTCATCTTCCCTTCTGACATCATCTGAGGCTGACTGTTCCAGGTGACAAGCTCTGGGAACTCTGGCCCTGCTGTCTGTCCCCACAGACAACAGGATGGGGGGCCACAATGTGTGAAGTGAGCTAATCCTCTATCTCATGGAGCATGTGCCTGAATGCAGGGTCACAGTGCTGTGACAGCCATCACAAATGTCTGCTCCCTGCGATTGGGCCATGTCCAGATGATGTTTGGCTAGAAGAGGGCACCCAGTTCTCTGTGGCCTCTGCCACTAGCCCACCCTCAAATCCTGTGGCTGCTATCTGACATCAGCAGGGTCACTAAGGAATTAGAAAACCAAGGCAAGGCTGTGACTCCAGAATGCTCAAATAGGGATGTCAGCCTACTCACACGTCTGGCTTGGGTACGTACGTGCTGGTGGTAGAGGGTTGGGTTTTGTTGTGGGGAGAGGGCACAGGCTGAGTGGTAGATGCAGCTTTTGGAGTGGTACTGTTTGAGGCCTGAAAGGGAAGGGCAGACAGGTCAAGGATGAGGCAACGGGGCCTGGGATGGTGGCTGAAGCCATTTCTCTCTGACCAGTGCCAGCCTTGCAGATGGCAGGGCCCTGAGGTGAACAGGATTGGTAGGCTTTACCTACAACCCATGACCTGAAATTAAATGACCCTAAGAGCCTGCAGTGTGCTCCCTCAGGGCTAGTCTTTTAACCACTTTTAGTGCGGAGTTCTGCATGGCTTCTCCCACATGTACCAAGGTCTCATGGGTCAGTTTAGCTCTTTTGGCTCCAGAGGTGACCAATTTGTCTCCCCTACCAGCCATGTGTGCTGCTCCCAGCAAGAGCCTGGCTCAGGGTGCAGGAAGTGTTGAGGGGCATGAAACACTTAAGCACAGTGGTGATGCTCCATAATAACAGTTCGAGCACCAGTGATCGGGTGTGTGGGGGACGCATTTCAGGTCCTACAATGTCTGAGATCAGTTTGTGTAGCTCCTTCCTGTCTCAATTTTTATGGCCCCCGGGGCTCTGACAGCTCATAGCATGAATAAAGCCCAGTAGAGAAAGAGACTGTTCACCTTCTCGGATTAGACCACCAGGGGGCAGTGGAGCACACTCACAGGCTGCCGGTAGATGCAGGACCGGGAAAGGTTGGCAGAAGCTTCTGAGGCTGGAGAAACAGGCCAGGCGACCCTAGGATCAGTGACCATCTTCAGAGTATCCTGTCCCTTCTTAGACAATGGGAGAACTGTATTTTGCCTTCAGATCATTCGGCTTCTATTTATACCCAGAAACAGTCCAACCTTAACAGCATCATTATCATTTTGTTCTGAACCATCACCCTTATTTCCCTGGCATGAAGAGCCCAGAGAGGTTGTGTAACTTCACTGAAAACACACAGCCACAAAAGTGGTCACTCGATTTTTCTCTGAGATTTTGGCCCCAAAGACCTTCCTCATTGCTCCACAGTGATGAATCCAGTCCTCACCTGGGAAGCAGGTGTCCAGGCCTCACTTTACACCTTTTCAGGATCTTTTAAGGGAGAGAAGGATCTTGCCTGGAATATGCATTTTTAACATGCTTTCCAGGTGATTATGATAAACATTCTAAATGGGGACCCTGTCCTTGTGAGGGAACCAAATCCTAAAGTGAATTTTTCCTTTAGTCTCCTGGCAGCACCCCTCCCCACACATGGCTCGGTCACACTGTTCCCACAGCCCGTGCTGTTAGCTGCTCACTTCTGAAGTCCCCCTCTGCCAAGGACTTCTCTCCATCACTCCTGGCTCCCCACCTCCCACTCTGACAGAATGACTCGCAGCTGCCCCTGACCACCTTACCTTCCAAAACGACAAGTTAATCTGATTAGAGAAATCAGTTCTAGTGGGATTAAGATAGAAAGTTGCCCTGACATGTGGCATATCCCCGGTCATGGGAATTTAGAGCAGGGCTTTCTGACCATAACACCACAATCTCAGCTTTTAATTCAGAAGTGCTGGATTAAATACAATAAGACAATAAGGATGGGGATTTCAGGGAAGAATAGCAGAGCAAAGCGTTCTGAAAGATAGAGATACTTGATACTTGGTCGGGTTTGGAAGGGTGTTTACCTATATTAGGTGACCAATGCCAGTTTCAGGTTTTAGTTTCATTGAAAAGAACATGTATTGTTTTTTGCATTATAGAGATAACATATACACATGCAAAACATGAAAACAATATAGAAAATTATAGAGAGAATATTTAAAAAAACAATTCCTACCACCTAGCTGGGTTAAGATGTCAGATAACATCTGTCCAGACACATCTCTATGAATATGACAAGGATGAGCAATTGCTACACTTTATTGAGTACATACTATGTGCCAGACACAGTCCTGTGTACTTCTTATGTGTTCTGCCATTTGATTCTCATATGGCCCATGGGAAGGAGGTGACAGTTTTCTAATGGTTAAACTAGAAATGGAGGAGTTGAATAATTTGTCCAGGGTGAACTACTATGTGATAGGTCAGGAACCCAACTCAGGCTTCACTTACTCCAGAGGCCAGATTCTTATTCACCTTCTGAAACTGGCTACATATGCAGACACATGTACACCCCCATAGACACACATATAACTCACACACACTCCGCAGACAAAAGTCTCTCTTTCTCTCTCACACACACACAACCACACAGACCCTGCAGATACATGAGCTCCACAGATACACACAGAACTCACATGCAAATAAATCACAGAACTCATACACCTCACAGACACACCCCATGGACTCACACACCCTGCAGATACACACGTGCCACAGACACACACAGAAGTCACACACACACTCCAGACACACAGAAGTTAGACACAGATACTTAGACACATACAGAACTCACACACACCAAAGAAACACACACATGCATACACTGCATACACAGATCTCTCATATACATACTAAAAATATACACATAGAACTTGCATGCATGCACATACTACAGACAGAAAACTCACACATATAACATGGATATACATGCATGACTGACACACACATTACAGATATACATACCACACAAACACACATACACACACAGTTACATAAACACATAGAGCCATAGACCTACACATATGCAGGCTCTTCTGAAATCTTTTTTGTAATTCAATATATATGAAGAGCTAGTATTCATTTAAAAGCCTGAATAATATTCTATTGCATAGATCTATCAAAGTGTTTCTGATAAAATCCTATTGATGGCTATCTAAGTTTATGAAAAATATTTAAATTACAATAAAATGACAATAATGAAAAGTTACTGGGTTTTCATTATGTGCCAGGTTACATGCATTATATCATATAATCTTCACATCAACCCTATTTTGCAGATGCAGACACTGAGGTTCAGAAGGTATTAGGACTTATAAGTGACAGGAACCAGACCTAGGAAATCTCTCTAGACTTGCCCTCGTTATGAGCTGGCATTCAACAAACATTCGTGACCATACATGTTCCTGTTGGGAAAATTCCTAGAGGGGGATTCCAAGTCTAGAGTTATAGATATTCTCCATTTTATACACATCACTGAACTAGCCTTCAGAGAAACGCACCAATGAATATACTCACTCAGTTCATGTATAAATGCCTTATTTCTCTTCAGTTTTGCCAGGATTGGGTACTTATATCTTTGCCTATTTGTTAAGTTAAAAGTTATATCTAAATATTAGATAAATCCCTTTAGGGAATTGGGTTTTTACTGACATGGTCAGAGAAAGGTTTGTGATGAGAGAAGACTTTGAAGGATGAGTAGGTTTGAATTAGCAGAGGATATTTTTCTCTGAGACAGGGACAGTACAGTTAACCAATGTTCTGGTGTTCTTAGTGGTCTCAGGGATTCTAATCTGTTTGGTTGCTTGTAGAAGCTCTTGAGACTTGCTTGTTACAATGACACTCTGTCCTGAGGCTCAGTGTTTGGGAGTTTTGCTTCCTGTAAACAATGACACAGTGTAGTCTTGAGAGGTGGAGGAGAGCATGTGAAGGGGAGAGTATAAGGGGGGAGGGGCCACCCTCACCTGTAAAACATCCTCACCTAGACCATCTTCCAGACACATGGAGGGTGACACAAGGGGCCACCTCAGAAGCTCATTGGTGGTGATTTTGTACTCTGCGTGTGGGCTATTTACCCTCGGCCACTTCCCAGGCTCCCTGTGCCACGCAGGCATTTCCAGAACAGCTCCATGATGCCAACTGTTCCTGCCCTCCAGCTGGTTGAGCTGGTTGGTGCTGGAGGATTTGGTCTTAGTGTGTATTTTAGGCCTGGATCTCCCACAGGGAGCTAGCTGCTTGTTGCCTTACAAATGGTGGCTGTCCAGGTTCACGTTTATTGGATCATGATAGAATGGTGCAACTCTGGAGGTAAAACTAGATCTGTGTCATATCCCCAGGCTGCCCCTTGCTTCCTTGTCAGAAGCTGCCTGCACCAGTCCTGCCCTGTCTCCGTCGTCACCACCTGCCAACCTCTTTAGTTCAGCTCAGCACCCCGAGAGCTGGACAGCGCCAGGCAGCTCCCGGAGATCGTTCAGCCTTTGTGGATTTGACACAGGATCAAAATTGCGGCTATTCCTCTCACACATTCTACCTTCCTGGAAGTTTCTTGCAGCTTTTTCTTCCAGCTTTTTTTCCCCCCCTGAGGCTTCGGATTTCTAGTTGTGTTGTAAATTTACTTCTAAGTGAGTTCCTTTGGTATGGTGGAAGAGAAAAGAAAGAAAATGCTAGGGGGAGCTGTTCCTTCCATACTCCGTGTGGCCTGAATACTTCCGTTTCTACAGAGACTTTTTGTCCCAAGAGCTGGGACCCCAGAAAAGAAGCTGAATTAGAGCCAGTAGAGTAAATGTGGGATCTTTTTCCAAGTGTCTGAAAAAAAATATGTCAAGGTGCAAAGAACAGTATGCAGCGAGAGTACATAAAAATAAATAACTTTCCTTTCTCTTTGGACTTGTTTTATGAGGGACTTTGTGGTCCTTGACTCTGGACAGTGATCAGGCTTTCACTTTGTCTACACTAGGGGCTGAGAGTAATCAGTGGGTGGGGAGCTGGCCTGCTTTATCTCCATGTCCTAAGTACCTCTGGCCACCCCAGGAAGTTCTATGTATATGGGGAGAGCCCAGAAAGTATGGAGTTAGATACTTTGGGTAAATACAACAGATATTCATGTTCATTCACATGAATATAATTCCAAATTTCTCTTTTATACCATTCGTATTTATCATACGTTTTACTTTCATATATGCTATAAATAATACATCACTACTATTTTTGCTTTAGATGGTTATCTTTTAGAGCTATTAATATATGAATAAAGAAAACTTTATTTTTCCTTTATATGTATTCTGATTTCATCTCCCTTAATTTTCTTCATGTAGATCCCGGTTTCTGTTTGGTATCATATTCTTTCTGCCTTTAAAACTTTCTTAAATACAGGTCTCCTGACAAATGAGTTCCCTTAGGTTTTTTTTTTTGTTTTTTTGGTTTTTTTGAGAAAATATTTATGTCTCATTCACTTTTTAAAGAATTTTTTTTTCTGAGTATAACAAATGGGCTTTTTTTTTTCTCCCAATACTTTAAAATGCCATTTAACTTTTCTCTGGTTTGCTTGGTTTCTGATGAGAAGTCTATTATAGTTTTTATCTCCATTTCTCTATAGATGTCACTTTTCTCTGGCTGCCTTCATGATTTTTCTTTGACTTTGGTTTCTAGTAGTTTTTATATGGCATACTTAATTTTGTTTAATTTTTTTTTCTTGTGTGGTGTCATGAATATTATTAATTTTGGAAATTTTTCAGCCTTTATTTTTCCACGCATTTATTCTGTCCCATTCTTGTTCTCCTTTTGCCTTCTGAAAGTCAGTTATATATACACTATACTTTTTGATAGTGTCTCATAGTTTTTGTGTGCTCTGTTCCTTTACTATTATTATTATATTACTATTTTATTCCCTGTCGGTTTGGGTAATTTCTTTATTCTTTAGTTGTGTCGAATTTATGGATAACTCATAAAAGTCTTTCTTCATGTCTGTTATAGTGCTTTCATTTGCAGCATTTCCATTTGATTCCTTTTTTTGTTTCTGTTTCTCTGCTAACATAGTCCATTGATATTGCATGTTACCCATCTTTTTATTAGAGCCTTTAACATATTAATTATAGTTATTTTAAATTCCCTGTCTAATAGTTTCAGCATCTGTGTCATATGTATATCTGGTTATGTTGATAGCACCATCTTGACAGTTTTTTTTTTCTTTGCATTTTTGATATGCCTTATAAGTTTTTGTTGAAAGACACATCTTGTGCAAGATACTCGAGGCTGAAGTAAGAAGTGTATATACTTGAAAATGGGTGTGCCTTTTCTTCTGTTAGAACTTCAGTTTGGGAATTTGCATTAATGTACTTAGGAACTGAGCTAGATTTACATCAGATGTTGCTATGCTTACCTTCAATACATCACCTGCTTCACATTCCTTAAGCACTGACTTGTCTTGAGGTTGGGTTTGGTTTGCCAGATAGTTTTTCATAATTTCTAAAACACTTTTAATTTTAGGCCTTCCTTTTATGATATTCTTCAGAAAGAGAGAGTTGTCCCTCTAACTATAGTCAGTAGTCTACTATTACTTGTTATATATGCTTCTTAGCTTGTGGTGGGGAGCAGCTCTATCCTCTGTTCTTCTAATTAGCTTCAGTCTTATACAGGCACTGGGTCTCTGGGCCTAAGGGCTGTGGTCTTCTCAGTGCTTCTTCCCCTCCCCTGCGGGCAATTCTAGGTCTAGCTGCTTCCTGGGGTGGGGGGGGGGAATTCTGGGTTCTTGCTCTTCTCCTGGAGCAAAAGTTGTATTTTCTGTTTTCTTCCCCCAAATGGAAGGGGCTTTCACATTGCCCTAGGTGTGAAAGCATGTCTTGCCTTCTTCCAGCAGTTTAAAGATTTTAATATAAAGAGGCAGTAGGCATGGGAATCAGGATGGGATTTCATGCCCTTCCTGTAGCAGCTGCTGTCCTCTTTCTTTAAGCTTGTATGACAAGGAGATGCTTCTTCAGGACTCTCATCAGTCTTCTTTGTGATCGCTAGTTAGGTGCATAAAGAAGAGCCTCTGAATGAGTGCAGATTTCCATTATATTTGCATCCTCAGGAGTTCTATGTCCTCTTGAGATCCATCACTTGGCCTTAACAGTTCAATAACAATTGTAGCTGAATTCTTACCAATGTCTGGCAGCATCTGCCCCAGGTAAGCAAGTGCTCATATCTATTTTTTCTTGCATACATTTGTATTTACTTAGATTTTAGATCAGTTGTTTATTCTGCAAGCTCAGATCACTGACAAGTTCAAGCAAAGTTATGAATTTGTAGATTATGCAGCATTTTTGTTGTAAGAGTGGGAGTTATGCTCTTTCTAGCTTTCTGCATCTCAAGCAGAAGCCAGAAGTAGCACTATTCCTAATGCTCCCAAACTGTAAACTACAAAAATGCCCATTAACAGTCAGATGGATAGATATATCATGGTACATTCACCCAAAGGACTACTATGTAGCAATGAGAATGAATGCACTATAACTACATAAAACAATGTGGCTATAACTCATAAATATAATGTTGAGCTAAGGAAGCCAGTCACAAAGGAATACATGCTGGATATTCCATTTATATAAAGCACAAAACTAATCCACACTCTTAAAAATCAGGGGAGTAATTACCCTTGGTGGGCCAGAGATTAGAATGGAGGACAAGAGGGGCTTCCAAGATACCAGCAATGCTCTGTTTCTGGATATATTTGTTGTTTCTATAGCTTTATATTTCTGAAAATACAATAAGGTAGATATGTATAATATCCACTTTTCTGTATTTATATTATACTTCCTCAAAAGTAGTTTTAAAATTATACATTAATATAATTAAAATGTGGATTTATAACTAGATAGGAAAAAAAATTAAAAACCACTAAATCACAATCTAGCAAAAGACCAAAAATTAAAGGAATGCCAAGGAATCTTATAAAATGAAGTGTTAAAGCCTAAGGACATCAATTATGGCAATAAATATAAATGCTTAAAAATGTTCCCCATTAAAAGATAATAAAATATAATAAAGCTCATATATGTTTTTAATGATGTGCAAATGTAAAAGGACAATAGGTGAACACTTTTCCCACTAGTTCCCTTCTCTTCTTAAATTATATTTGTGCTATCACCATGATCTTGAGACAGTGTAGTAATTTATTAAATGGCGGATGGGACAAGGATGTTTAAAGATAGGCAGAAAAGAATAGGTCAGTGAGGGTGATAACTTGGGACATTTAAAAAGTGTATAATACCTGCAAATTGAGTTGGTTCTGAGCCAGACCACTCTTCGAATGTCTAAGGTAAATTGTTTTTGTTAATTTAGTGTCAGTATCCAAGCCTCCTAACCCTCATTTCAATTCTCCATGCTGCAGAGCAGTCACTCCCATGACTCTGGAGAATTCTAGCTCCACAAAAGAGATAGCATGAGAGGATAATGCTGCCTTTTCCCAAACGCCAAGAAGGGAACATTGCATAGGGTGGCCACTATGTTAGAGAAGTGTAAAGGGCGAGATGAAGAGATCAGGCCTGGAGGACTTGCTGGAGGAAGATGGAGGTATATAAGGGAATTAGATAGAAGAGTTCTTGTTCATCTAGCTTAGGGAGTCCCATGAAGGTGGACACAGCAACTATTCCTATCAAAAATTGTTTTGTGAAAATAGTGTGATTTTGATGTGTTTTCTCACAGGAATTGTTCAAAGACATTCTGGAAAATGAAGACCTGTAAATGAGGCTTTGAGTAATAAATGCATTCTTAGAATTCAACTACTTCATTTTTAAAATAAGATAAAAAATGATTTGGAGAAATTTTCTCATTATACATTAAAGCATCTTACTTTTAAGAAATTGTTCATTATAATTTTCTAGAAAATTCTACCTTCATTATCTAATTGAAGTTCCATGCATTCCTTGTTTAGGAATATACAAAGTAATGTATATTTAAGATTTTTCCTATATCGAATTATCGTATTACTTTTCAACAAATGTATTTGAGATCCCAACTATGTCATATATTATATGACTCTTTATAATAATACTTAGTTTCTATTGTCAGAAGTTCATTGTGATGGAGAGACAGTTATGGAGATAACAAGAACTCAGTGTTATAAATACTGTGATCACAGAATGTTCCATGTGCTGGAAGACAGTTTTTCATCAGTTTCTCAAGTTTCTGCATATCTTTTAAGTAAGGTATTAACTGTCTTTTGTTTCCAACTACCTTCTCAAGGATATTAGTATAACAAAAAAAATCTTGGAAGGTAATCTTTTCCTTTGTGGCAAAGGACAAGTGGGTTTACTACCCATTATAAAATATGTGGGTTCCCTGAGCTCAGACTTTCTCAGAACTTCACTCTTTGTGTAGATGTCTTCTAGCTCCCTCTGAGTTACCCTGTAGGAAATGGAAACTGAAGAACATGCTGGTACTCTGGCTACTGTATAATAAACTACTCATGTCTGACTCAAGAGTCTTATGTCTTCTACTAGCATTGATAAAATGGTGGCAGGCTAACTTATTAGTTTATATAGGTAGGATAAAACTTCAAACCCTTCACAGTTCTTAACACATGCTACTATGGGCATATGAAGAAGGCATACATACTTTAGTTAATAGAGTAGTATTGATATACGAATATATAAATAATATTAAGAAAATTGAGTTTGTGAGGATGTGAGTGAGAAAAGTCAGGGGGAGAGAAGGAAGAAAAGTAAAGTTCCAGGTAGAGGAAATAGTATAAGCAAGGACCAGGTTGGGGGAATAGGGATAGTGAGGTGTGTTTAATATTAACCAAGAACGTGGACATTTTCATGAAGGCAATGCAATTGATTGATGTTAAGTAGAGGATGATATCATCAAATTTAAGTTTTATAAATGTCATTTTGGTAATAGTGGAGAATGAGTTGGCAGGGCCAAAATGGAGGCAGGGAGCTCCATAGACCAATCAGGAACTACTGGAGTAATCCAAATGAAGCACGATAAAATTATAAAATAGGGGAAATGGTTAAAAAGGAAGAAGACTTCACAAAATATTATGGAAGGAGAACCAACCTGTTTTGTTGAAAGGGTAGATTTTTGGGCTTCTCTAGACTGGACCTATCTTCAGTACCTGAGTAAATAATAGTAACTTCTATCATGAAGATGGTGGAAGAATAAAGGGCCATAGCATCTGTAGGGGCATTTGGACTTAACATAGCATGTACGTATTTAGTTTAGAAAGAATAACCACTCTATGTAGGCAGGTAGGTATTATTCTTGTTTGACAATGAAGGAAATTGTGGTCCTGAAGGTAAAGTAGATTTCTGAGAGTTATATAGTCAGTGAATTAATAGTGGAAACATGGATAAAATGAGTAAACCAATGACCTTTTTATTCTGTTTACTGGGGCCAGTTGTCAACACTGTCATAGACCACTTATCCATTCTCAAAGGATCTTGGATTTACCTGGGAGATGAAGGAAGCAGAAAGGAGAGAAAATTAAGGAGCTATATATTTTTCTTCCATTTGACAGATATATTGGACCTGTTAGTTCACTGCTATAAGAAAAGCAGTAGAGGATTTGTGTTTGACAATGTGGGCCAAAGACAGTCTGCCTTGTTAATAAAATAGCTCCAAAAAGTTTATTCTTAGGAGTGCTAGACTTAAATGACCCAAGAAGAAATATGTTCTGCCAAAAGGCAGATATTCATCTTTGAACATCTAATCATTAGACTGTACTTGTTTACAATAGCACAAAGCTAGAACACTGGGATTGTGTTTAAATAATCCTAAAATGTCTCATCAACCAATTCAGTGGAAATAGTGAAAAGCCACATAAGTTACTTTTCTTATTTGAATTTTGCTATTGTAGACAGAGATGTTATCAGTAGTTCCAAAACTAAGTTGTGGTATTATCTAAGAAAATCAGTTATTCTGTCTTGGTCTCAGTTTGGTGCTTGGAACACAGTATGGTCTCAAATAATATCCATAGAATTTTAAGATCTTTTATCATTCTAACACTTTGAGAGTGGTTGAGAGTTCTAGGAAAGTATGCAAAAAGTATAGATGAGGATCAAGGTCAGAACATTAAAGAAATCTACATTTAGAAACTAAGATGACAAAGAGGAGTTTAAAAGAGGAAAAGAATCAGTGAAGGGAATAGGGAGGGAACATTTAAAAAGGATATTTCTGTCTTTTTTCTAAAGGAAAGTTTACTGCTAGGAATCAGTGAACTTAATGAATTGGTTAGTGTTGAGCTGTTTTCTATGTCTGTAGAGGGCCTCATTAAAGAAAATTAAAGCCTGGGAAATCTGAGTTGGGTATAAAAAAGATTAAATTTCTGTTAAAAATAAGGAGAATGGGAAGTCTTACCCTCAACTTTCTCTAGAATAAATCATTAAAAAGGAAATAGTTTCCTACTCTGTGTAGTGTTATCTACCTTGGAATTTCTTTGGTCCTAGTTGTGTCCATTACTCATTGGCTCTGTTTTCATTAGTGGGTATCTTGTTTTTCCAATCAAGATGTCAATTTCTGAAGACAGGAGTCAAACTTGGAGTTGAAGGAAGACTCATGGAAATGCTTAGAGTTCACTTGACTAAAGGCAAAGTGATTTCAGACTCCTTCAGGCTCTGAGAATGTCTGAAATATCTTAAGTGGACATGGGATTCCAGAGTCTCAGCTTGCTGCCTAAACTGCCTATTACTCTTTTGCCCTCTTTGCATCAGTACCTCTGAGAAAGGCAGCCTGCTTTTTTGTCTTATAGGAAACACAGTCTCAGAAAACAGCTGCACTCAACTGTTGGATCCTAATGGTACATATCACTCTTGGTCTTTGGCAGAAGATGTCTTTGGTTCCCAAAATAACCTTAACCACAGGGTTAAGATTTTCCCATAATTGAAGAGTACTGAGAGAAAGAATCAAATGCATGAGGGCTGATAGACATTTAATCCATCCCACTATACTCAACAATTTGGGCTTCTTTTGTAGTCACATTGGTGATGGCGGCCAAGGCTTAACCTCTTTGGATCCAGGCTCCCACTACAGAATGGTGAAGGGTCCTACAGAGAGCCCTCACTTTGGGATATGTCTCAGCCATTGATGGAGAGAAGTCACATGGCAGAATGTCTAAGCAGAACCTTTTTATTTGGTTCATAAGATATGGCTGTAAGTAGTGCTGTCCTATACTTGGTTCATTCCAAGTCAGCTCTCAGGGTTAACTGGAGCAAGACTCTCATGACAGTGAATGCCTTTTAGTTCTCCTTGCTTCCTGCTCCTAGGTCCCTTTTGAACACATCTCTCTCTCTCTCTTCTTGGACATTTGGCAACTTATATTCTTCTTCCCTACTTAAAAACCTTACATTTTTATCTTAGGAATAAATGCCTGGAGAGCATTGTATAGCACAGCTCCATGCATATATTTGTATTTTAATAAGAAGTAAAAGCTTTGAGCAAATAAATGCGTTGGCCTCTGGTTGAGTGTTTGTTTGTTGTCAGAGTGCTAGACAGGACATTTTGGGTAGGGGGACTTCTCAAATACATAGTTACTTACCTTCTTAACCTTTTTTGGTCTATTACTGTTCTATAGGTAGCCTATGACACATTCAAGGCCTTCAGATGTCTGTGCTCCTGCTGGAACTATTCCTTTGGAGAGCTCTTCTCACCCTCGCTAACTCCTGTATTATACCTTTCAAAGCTAGTTCATTTATCCAATCTCAGCTCAGATGCAACCATGAATGATTTTCAAATTTCTATGCTTGGATTTTATAGTTTATTTCTCTTAATTTCCACAATAGTGTGTTCCTCTCTCAGGCTTTGCATCACATTCTACCTGCTGATCCAGTTCTTTGTATCACTGTTTTGTGCCACAGCACTTATAGTCTAACACGGTTTGGCATATAGAAGCTTTTTCAATTTTCAGGTAAAATTATCATCAAGCTTAAAGTGCCAAGCATTGTATTAGGTACTTTTGGACCCATTATCAGCAAATATGTGTTCATTTGGGAATTTTTTTTGTAACATTCCTTATCTTTAGGAAACTTTATTTTCTATACTACATGTATTTGCATTTGTTTATATTCAGTTCAATAGTCATGCATTGTGATGATGGTTAAACGAATATAAAAATTTTCCAAAACTCATCAAATTTTATACTCAAAATGGGTGTGTTATAGGTAAATTGTACCTTAATAAAGTTACTTTTAAAAATTGAGATAAGCCTTTGAGGCTAACTTGTCAAGGGCCAGGAGATCATTTCCCCCTGACAGCCCAGCAGTCATCCAAGCAGAAGACATGCACGTCCTGACTTGGCATTGGGGTACTCAATTTTACAGTAAAGACCTCTGCTTGAGAGGCCTTAGAATCAGCCTGGAAGCAAGGGAAACCCCCAGGTTCAAATATCTGAAATCTGCTATCATTAACTAAATTATGTATTTGTTTTTAGAATAGAAATGTTTTCATTTATAGTGTACATTCTATATAATATATAACAATTACAGTTACAACCACTTAATTTTATTGTAGTAAGGCAATTAACTATAAATCATCTGTTTTACTAAGGATACTTAAAATTATCGAAATAATTTGTTTATTAAATCCACCACATTCTAACCATTGTCTTATCATTTGAAACTCAGATTCCATTTCTTTATAGAAACAAAGCCCCATTCCAGAAGAACCTAAGTCCTAGCTTCTGGAACCCAGCCCAGGGTCTCTATCCCCCACTAGTCTGGGTCGTTATCCTTGGAGTTATTCTCCTGCAGCCTACCTGAGGTCAGTCTGGGGACGTTGCACCTGGGAGGAGCCTCTGATACCTCCGCTACTCTCTAAGGGTAGTGCCTGCTGACTTCCCTCCAACTGGATGCTGTTGGCATCCAAACTTTTCAATCTCCAACTTCCTGTCCAAATTTCCTCTTCTTATTCACTTCTGCAAGGTGAGCCACAACCACCTGCCTGTTCTGACTTATCTTCACAACTTTCATTTCCCATTTTTCCTATTTGGCTTATTCCAAAACTGCCAATATTCCAATTAATCCCCAATTTAAAATGATGTGACTTCCTAGTCAGTTAACTACAGATATTTTCTTGGTAAAAAACAATCCTAGCACTGTCATTTATCAGCTGTGTAGATGTGAACAAATTAACTGATCTCACTAGTGATGATTATATTAGCTCTCCCTCCATTGTTTATTGTGAAGATTAAATGAGTTAATCTTTGTAAAGCAGTTAAAACAGTGTTTGGAACCTTGGAAGTGTTATATAAGTCTTTTTTGCTATTTATTATTATTATTATATTATTATTATTATTATTATTATTATTAAAGTCAGTATTAAAAAGAAACACCAAACATATAGTCCACCCCATGATGATGAATAAATACTAGCTTTCATTAGATATCTCTTGATGCCCATCTGAAGTTGGCCACATGAAGGTTTTTGGAGTCTTTAAGAGGTAAAAAGGAGGAGGTGACTTTGGAGAATGGGCACTAGAGAAGGGGTACTGGCAGGGGTGATGCCACAGAAGAAGGAGAGGGCAAACAAGTTTTATGATTTCGTTTAAGGTCTTAACTTCAGTTATTTCTTATTTATGACTGAGAATAATTTTATTTTTTACCTTTTTCTATTAGATTGAAGGGTTACTGATGCCAGGTGCTTCCTTTGCCTCTATTAAAAGTTCCCCCCACCAGTCTCTGTCCTTGGTACCGAAGGGCAGGTTCCCAAACTGGGCCTGATTGACAACCACAACAGCAAAAAGATGTGACAAAAATGAAATAAAAGGATCAGTATTTGGTTGGTGTGAGCAGCTTCACATATGATAGGTAAAATGCAAAGCCGAGCCCTGAGCAAAAGGCCACAGCATAAGATGTCTTGGAGAAGGAGAGGGAGGCCAACGCCAGGAGTGACCTGCTAAACTGAGAGATGCTTCAGCCAGCCCAGCCATGTTTTTCATTTCCTTAAAGGAGAATGCATGTTCTGGGAAGGATTGGATTGCCCTTTTTGGGGTATCATCAAGCAATAAGTTGGGGATATGATTCATGATGCTTCACAGTTATCAGCAGTTCCTACAGGAAAGAAAAATAAAGGCAAGTACCTACTGGCAAAGATACTTGGATACAGTTCAATATCTACTACCTAGCAATGATCTACTAGATGGGACTTGGTCTGTGGCACTGAAGAGAAGGGGAAAGCAGGGCTTCTGCCCCTAGGAACTGTCATTCTAGTGAGGAGTCAAGACTCCCATGTATTAACAAGGACAGAATGGCAGAAACCTGGTGGGCATTTAGTAATAGGACTCCCTGGATTCCCAGGGAGAGAACCAAGTTCAGAGTAGCTTAAGTGAAGAAGCTTAATTTATTGGCTGATAGAACTGGGAAAATCAGAAGTAGTTGCCCTCAGGGACTCATGAGATGCATACAGTTCTCTCTCTGCCTCTCCATGTGTTGTCCTTATCTTATTCTGA
This sequence comes from Eidolon dupreanum, assembly GCA_028627145.1. Lineage (NCBI taxonomy): Eukaryota > Metazoa > Chordata > Mammalia > Chiroptera > Pteropodidae > Eidolon > Eidolon dupreanum. The sequence goes on from CM053504.1 coordinate 64,708,494, forward strand.
TCAGCTAGACTACTTTTATGCAGTGGGGGCAGCCACTGTAATTTCAGGTTCGTATCATGCCACAGTAGCAATATCAGAGGAAAGAGAAAGTTTCTCTCTATCATAGTCAATACATAAAATTCGGGGAAAATAACCCATATTGGTGTGGCTTGGGCCATGTGCTTATTTCTAGCCAATAATTGTAGTCAGAGGGTTAAGCTACTTTGATAGGCAGGCCTGGAGCATGTGGCCACTCTTATGAACTACAAAGTAGGGTTCTGCCTCACGAGAGCCACATAGAATGAGAGAAGGACAACTCTCTAAAATAAAGATGGTAGTAGGTACTTGCTAATGGAAGGGGCGAAGAGATCTGGGACATCCTGAAACAGTGGGTGCTCTGTTCATGGGCCCAGGCTACTCTGCCCTGCTCAGAATTGAAGGCTGTAAAGGGTCAGCAAAGGGGACCAGGCTGTGGACCAGCAAAAGCAGGAAGTCTCCCCATGAAAAGTGGGACTCTAAAGGAAGGTGGTTTTGGAGGCAAAACTGCATTCTTCTCATGCAGGCAGAGCAGAGGCAAAGCAGGGAACTGGGCCCGGCTCCTCTTCCCCAGCACCCTCTCAGTCAGCGAGCGGTGGTTATCTAATAGAGGCCCCTGACGAAGCCACTTAGCGACACTCATGCTAAGGAGTGGTGACCTCCAACCCTGGAGCCTGGGTGCTCTGGCAAACGCAGCCTGTCACCACCCAGAGTGTAATTTGCCGGGGACATGAAGGTTAACATTTTTCTCCACAAAAAACATCTTTAATGACCATCAGCAATCAGGACCTCCGATTTCCGTTTCATTTGAAAGCTTTTAATGCTTTCAGAGGGATAGATGGGGTGACCTAATAGGTCTTTTTCATCTCCGATTTTCTATGATTAATGAAGTTCAATTGTGCAGAATAAAATGGTGAGTTTCTCGGTGTCAGTTGAGCTGTATTCCTTTTCTCCTCCCTCTTTCTTTCCCCATTTTTTTTTTTTTAGACAGATGATAATCATGCACATTTTCTCTTAATGCTTCAGGAAAAAAAGGACTTTTTTTCCCCTGAGCTTTGAAAATGTCAAGGTGGGTGTTTTTGTAAAATGTTGCCAGATGCCACAGCCACTCCTCATTTTCCCACCCCCAGGATAGATTGGGTGCCTGCATTAAAGACAATAGAAGCATTGTAAATGTGAAAACATTTTATGTTTGCAGAGTTAATTAGACTTTTTTTCTAAGTACCTTCATAAGGTACATTCATTCAATAATATGGTGACTTCTTGTTTTCTGGGGTAGATGTGATGGACTTTATTACCTTCTTTTGCCTGAAGGGAAACTGAGGCCCAGAGCAGTTGTTCAGACTTGTTCTGAGCTGCCCAGCTGGGTGTGGGGAAGGTTCATGCCAGTGCTTGTTGGATTCTACTCTGCTGCATCTGAGGATTATAGTGCAATTTTTAAAGCATCTCTTGAGGAAAATTCTAGAGGAATTCAGTGAGTCTTGTTCTCTCCTTGTCAGCCTGAAGATGTTCCTCGGTTGAAAGTCCTCTGAATTATGAAGAAGCGGACCTCCGGAGAACTGTCTGGGGAGCCGGGGGTTTTTCACCCTCACACACTTTGCATTTAGAATGAAAGGCTCTGGGAATGGGATTTCTATGGGTTTGTGTATTTAGCTTTTCCTCTGGTTAAAGAGCATTTCTGGATATGCTGCTCAACACGAAGGACAGTAAGGAACCTTAGACAGAATTCCCTTCCAGAGGAGCAGAGACTCACTGGCTTTACAGTTCTGCTGCTTAAGGGTCCTGGATTGGTCCCAGATGGAGACCACATCTAAAATAGATCTATCCAAACAGTCAATCAAAGACCCCAAAAGACAGATTACTTTCTCATTTCTGAGATCCTAGAAAGTCATAAGAGAAAAAATAATTGCCAACACTCTCATCAGTAATGGCACTCTGGCCTGAGTCATTGCAGGTTCCAAGCGCACAGAGCACGTGTTGTGATGTTTAACCATAAGTTTCTCAAACCTCTTACCTGAGCAAAACACGCATGACAAGGGACCAGCACCAGGTTGCTCCTGCAGCTGGCCTATGGCCTGGAGATTGCTCTTCTTTCCCAAGTGCTTGTTGGATTCTACTCTGCTGCATCTGAGGATTATATGCCAGGTGAAAGTCCTCTTCTGGGTTCAGATCCTGGGAAGGAGTCAGCTTGTCTGCACCCAGAGCTCACTCCTTTGTTTCATGGCTTTGGAGTCACCTGCATGTAAGCAATATACAATTGAAAGCTCATCTCTGAGGCTCTGTGTCTTTGTATCTTGGAGGCCCTGGGGTTTCGAAATGAAGTAGATAATATGACTTGAAGCTAGGCAGTAGGATGGGTTTCATTTTAAGTTGGAAATCTACTTAAAGGTGCTCCAGTAGAGTAATCCTCTGGTGGGCGAGGTCCAGTGGATGGAGCCCAGTGTCCACGAGAACCTCGGTGAACCTTTTCTAACTGAGAGATTAAGCAGGAGGTAAAGCGTGAAGACCAGTTCTAAGGAAATAGGTGTGTAGGAGAATTTTCTCACGTTCTAAGCCCTAGTTCAAGGAGTAGTTCAAATGTGTTCCTTCTGCAAACCTTGCCTGAGAATTCTAGTCAATGCTCTTCATTGTTCATTCCTGCCAATGATGCATGAGGCTTTCAATAGCTCCACATCCTCTCCAACACTTATTTTCTGTTTTGTTTTTGTTTTTGTTTTGTTTGTTTTGTTTTTGTTTTTGGATAATGGCCACCTTAATGGTGTCAAGTGGTATCTTATTGAGGTTTTGATCTACATTTTCCTAATGATTAGGGATGCTAGGCATCTTCTGCTGGGCTTGTTGGAATGACCAGGAGTTTTGACTATACATTCCAGCTCAATGTTTCTCAACATTGGTTGCGTATTAAAATCTCCCTTGGCTTGTTAAAAAATGGTGATGTCCGTGACCCAGTACTTAGATTAAAATCTTGCGGAGTGAGGGCTAGGCATCGGCATTTTTTCACAGATAGCACTGGGGTGCGCTCAGTCTCAAAGCACAAGACCTTTGGACTTCTCTCCCGGTATTGTTCTAGTTTGGGCACGTACTTTTTTTTTTTAACCATTATTCTCATTTAACCAAATGAAAATAATGATATCTACCTTGCAGAATGATTTTGAAGTTTAAGTAAGATAATAACATGACATAACAATAAAAAGCATTAGTCTTAGCAGATGAATACTGTGGGAGGAAAGGGAAGGGGACATCTGTGCTCCTCTCTGCACTTTTATAATAACCATGAGAGACGTGCTCACCCTGGGAGAGAGAGCAAGTCATGAGGAGACTGACGAGGACCGGGAGCAGTGGTTCTCTGCCCTGGCTACACATTCAAATTGTCTGGAGATTGCAAACTCACCTGTAGAGTCGTTCACCTACCTGCTTTCCACAGAGGTCTAGAGTTCCTGGTCTAGGTTCCTAGGGTCAGTCACCACCTCTCAGGCCTGAAGAGGGAGAGCTCACATTCTCTGCTGTCAGAGGAAGCAAATCTCATTGGAGAATCACAGGAGGCAGAGAGGTTGCTTCAACCTCTCCTGAGGGCCTCAACTTCAAAAATAACCCAAAAATAATATGAAGGAAAAACAGTGCTAAATCTTTTCTAAATTTCCTTGGCTTTAATGTGTGTTAGTAATAAAGCATGTAGGTGATTAATTTAAACATATGATTTCTCAGTTGATACAATGTCCCTTTAATTTCCAGTTCCTATTCTGCAATGCTGGCTCATTATTATTATTATTATTATTATTATTATTATTATTATTTTAGTCTTTTAATATGACAAAGAACCAAATGGCTTGATTTAAATAAAAAATTAAGTTTAGGTTTTTTCATCTATCACATGCATTCAGGAAGGATTTTCTTTGATCTGATAAGGCAATTATTGAGTTTTAATTTAGTGACTAGTGATTATTAATAATTTTTGGCATAATAATTTTTGGAGTTTATACCTCGATTTTACAAAGCTTAAAAAATCTCCAATTTTTTTGGCACACACTACATTTTATATCTAACCAATGGAGAGTCTCTTTCAAATATATATGTATTTATTAAATATATATCTCTATTAAATATATATCAAATATATATATATATAATTAGACAACTAATCAGCATTAATCAAGCAGAAATGTGCTCCAAACTATTTTCTTCTGTAGCTCTATTTGTCTTTTTTCTGTGTTCCTTTTTAATTAAAAACATGCAAATGAATTTAGGTCAGAAAGATTCTGGAGATAGAAGTTGTGCCCAGGAACAACTCTTGATAAAATTAGAAAATAGGCCCTGCTGGCCTTCATCAAACTCAACCTAAGTCAAATTCCAGCACCCTTCATTCCTTGTTACCTACTCACTTTGGACCCATAGAGCCCTAATTAGTGGTTTGCTGTTAAACTGCTTAAAAAAAAAAGCAAGTCTCAATTTATAGCATTTGCTGATTTCTATCGTGTAAATACTCCAGTATCAGGGCTGACTTCAAGCTACTAATTTGCCTTCACTGTAGAACAAGAAAGAGATATGCATATTTGGCTTCGGCAATCTTATCCTATAGGAGCTGCCTAGAGCATACCACTGGCCCTATTGCTATGTTTCTCCTGCCATCTGTGTCAAAACTATCTGAAAAGGATTGTATACCAGTCATTTACATCTTAGTATGAATTTCGACCCCTTAGCTCCCTTAAAGAATATGCCTTTCTACTCGGGAAGTCGAAGAGTTCTTTCCCTGTCCATGAGCAGGTAGAGAAGATATTCCAGGCAATCTGAGAAGACTAACTTTCCAAAGCACATATCCATGTGTGAGAAGAAAAGAGCATATAAAAAGTCATAAAGGCTGGATTCTTGTCCTGAGCCTCTTGCCTATGTGTCCTTGGGCAAGGCATGCGTCTTCTTTGGTCAAGTTTCTCATGAGGGACTAAGTCAACCGGCCTCCAAGGGCTCTGCCATCTCTAAGTTACCATTTCAATGACATCTGACTCCACCCGTGGTTAATCACATAGCTAGCAGTGGAGATGCACTGTGGCAAAAGGAACCAACCAGATTATTTCATTATGTTTGTGTAACCAATTGAATATTTTGATATGAAAAAAGTAAAGAAATGTGTGAGGGAGTAAATGAGAGAAACTCCACAAACTGTAATATTTTTAGCCTGTCACTAGCATTTGTTAATGCTCAGAGAATCTATTCCTTGCAATCAAGTGGCATGTATTTATCATATAATCGTTACCTTATTAAGCTGTAATAAATGCCTAGTTAAGTGCATACAGGCCATTTCTGTTGCAATTTAATTACCAGCACAGCTAATTAGGCAATATACTCCATCACCATTTTTATTCAAAGGGCTTCCTGACTTTATTAAACAGTTTTAAGGAAGGATCAGTGGAACCAAAACGCTTAGTTAGGAGAGGTAAAGAAAACCATTAACTACTGCCCCTGTTTATTGATTGCCTACTATGTGCCAGTACTTTATAGAAACTGTCTGCAAATTCTCATGACTTATTTAAGGGCCTTGGATATGGACACTGTGTTCTGAGTGCTCATGATCAGAGGGCCATTGGTATACTTTCCTGTCAAGACGGCACCCATGCTTAGGAACCACAGGGCAAAGATGCTAATACTTTATGATGTCACAGTTATGTTACTTAGTGGATACCTTAGAGAAACTCAGACCCAGGTGTAGAAGCAAATATCCACAAAGGTGTCTTTATCAGCATGATTCGTAGTAGCAAAAAATCAGAAACAATATGTATGTCTATCAATATGAGAGTGATAAATAAATTGCACATTATAAAGTGTATGTTCATCTAATACATCTAAACATCCATTACAGCAAATGGGCTAGGTGGCCTGCATACATATGGATGACCTGAAACCTTAATATTGTGTAAAAAATGCAGTACATATAGATGAAAAGCTTGTAAATAATGTATATGTTATGGCTCTGCACATAGTAATCATAAAGTCACAGAAAGAGTGATGGGGTTACATCTGGGGATACATTCAGGTGAGTGGGGCTGGGGAAAGGTGTAACTATCTGTTTTCTCAGAAAAATAACCATCTGAGGCAAATAAGTCAAAATATTAATATCTATTAGATCTGGATGGTGAGAATGCAAGTGAAAATTTTCGCTGAAATATATCACAATTTAGATAAAGATGTGGTAAGTGAATAAGCTATAGAAATTTTAAAAGAATAAAACAGTGAAGTGAGGAGCATGTAAATCTAGGCAACCTAGCTCTTGTTAGTGCTTTCTTATAAGGCTTGCTGTCCCTGTGGGATGCTGGGAAGATACTAAATGACCCTCTATCACAGATGCTAGAGGAGGAATTCTTGCTTTGGATGAGCTTGTTTTAGATGACCTGAAAATTTCCTTACAAATTAAAAGTAGGTTTTTGACACAAAATATTTGTTGGTATTCCAGATGTAAATACATAGTGGCAGTGGGCATGATTCTCTCCAGGGTGCTGTGAGGGCAGCAGCTGGCTTGGAGTGGGCACATGTAGGTGTGAGGGAGAAGTCTGTTAGAATGAATAGGACCATCCAGAAGAAAAGGTCCTGTCCTGGTCCTCTGCTCTTTTCCTGGCAGTCAGAGCCTCTGTCCTCTGAGGTTTCTTCTTCAGTGTCTTTTGCTGACCCCCAACCTCCCCACCCCACCTTCATACCCCAAAGATGGGTATTTTCAGGTGTGAGGTTATATGGACCTTCAGGTTATTCTCCATCAGGACCACACATTGCCAAGCGAGGGGGTTAAAAGCAGCTGAGTTAGGGATAGGAAGCGGTCCAAGTTACTAAATTCATTAGCACTCTTTGGTTGCAAATGACAGAAAACCACTTAAACCAGCTTAAGTCAAAAATAAAATGTGTGTATGGGAGAGGGAGGGGTTCCGCCTCTTTTGGCCCACATCACCAAACCACAAGGAGAGGCAGGCCTGAAATAGAGCTAACCTCAAGGATGGCTGGACTCAGGATCAGACCCCATCAGAGCTCTCTGTCTTCTTTCTGTTATTTGGGGGATGGCCCAACCAACCTTCTCCTAAGGTGAGAATTACTGCTGAAGGCAGATCCTGACTTATAGCCTCCCAGCCTCACTCTGCAAATGGACCAATGATACCCTCACACTGGACAGTATAGCCCATGCAGCTTTTCTTTCCTTGATCACATCTGGAAAAATCCTAGGAAAGAATTCTAATCAGCCTGGCTTAAGGTACATACCATACACTAGCTGTGAGTCCATTGATTGGTCTATCTAATTTCTCTTTGCTTTAATTTCCTTTACAAAGGAATAATAATAGGTAATAATAATAGAATATCCCTCATAATGTTATTGGGGTGGTCCATGCAAATCATTTAACACTGTGCTGGGCTCAGAGAAAAAGATGTTTCATAAACAACAACAAAAACATCTTGGACTGATGTGACAAAGCTGGTGAAGAGCTCTGATTGGCTGAGCCTCTTCGAAGATGCCCCACCTAATGGCAGGAGGCTCTGACCTGTTAGAGAAGGATACTGGGCATACCCAAAGGTGGCCAGGGCTACTTACTCAGGATTTTCCACCTCTTCGGCTGGGTATGCCCCCTCAGTTCTTGAAGAATGTTCAGAGCTCCAATACTACTCTTCCCTCCTATATATGTGTTCATCCCTGGTTTGGACAGGATTTCAGGGGGCTTGATGTACCATTGTCATAAACTCTTTTGCTTTGAGTACATAGCTTAGTGGTTTTTAGGCCCTGACCTGCTCCCCTTACATGGTGGCTACAAATGGTCCCTGGATTGTACAGTTGTTAAGGCATCTCTGCCTCTAAGTCTCCTGAATGTTCTACCAACCATACATCTCTGGAAAGATAAAGCAACAGGTAGAAGAGCATCGATTTTGACAAGGTACCCTGGCTAGACAAGAATTTCCTTGCTTAACCAGACAAGTACAGACATTTCTGTGTGTCCTCGTACTTAAAAGGATTACAGGAAAAAAAAAAAAAAAAAAGATATAGGAGAAAAGCTGATGCAGGGGAAGAAAGAAAAAGAGAAGGAAATTAATATTTAGTGATCATTTTCACTGCATATCTTATTTAGCTTTACAAAGAGCCTATAATGAAAGTATGTATATTCCCACTTACTGATGGGGAAATTAAAGTACAGAGAAGATAAGTAATTTGCTCAAGGTGTCACACACTCTTTGGAGGCGAAAGAGGAGAGGAAGATGAGGATGAGGATAAAGAAGTATGGTGGTGCTGGCAGCATAATGTCCTTGCCTTCAATTAATTTGTCAATTATGCAATGTTTGCTGAGTGCTAATTATATGCTTGGCTTTGTGCTAGATCACATGGACTATACAAACTTTTTCTGCTTCAGGAAACTGGGAATCTATTGTAAAGATAGTTCACTAAATAAAAAAAGATGGGGGCATGTTTCAAAGTAATAGATAAAATAGTACCTATCACAGACAGGACTTCAGGATACCTGCAGTGGGTCTCATGGGCCGGGTAGCAGCCAGGTAAGCTCCAGAGGGAGGAGCCTGGCTCACCTGCCCCCCAGGGGTTTCATCTGGTGACTGGCCTCTGTGGGTCATACAGAACATAAAGAAGACAGCTACTGTGTTGAACTCTTTGACTTTGCAGAGGAAACCCCTCTCTTGCTTCCCTTCAATGTCTCTCTGGCGACAGCCCAGCCTTACAAAGCAACAGAATAAACTCATCTAGAGTCAAGAATCAGGAAAGAGGGAGGAGATGGCATAGACATTCCATTTCACTGAGCTTCAAACTACTGTTTTGTAAAACCAAAGGACAACTTTCATGGACCAAGAACTGTTATTTTGCTGAGAAAGTGGTTCTTAAGACTAAAAGTGCTGACATTCCATGGGAAAAAAGCCCAATTCATGCCATGCCTGGAAGCAAATTTGCAAAAAAATAAATTTTTGTGTTGCTAAGCCAAGGCAGAATTTTCTCTCATCTCTCCACCCCCTTCCTCATTTTCACCACAAAATATCATTTTCTTTAGGGAAAAAAATGATGTTAACTAATCCCAGATCTGATTAATGAAAGGTGTATTAAGAAGAAAAGTGACTCATCATTTTTGGTTGGGGATGTGTCTTTCCTATTCTCTTAATTTAGCCATGTGATCATGTACAGAACATGTGGTAGCTGGAAGAACAAACTTTATGTAATTGCTATTTAGCTGCTAACTTGGGGGGATCACTTTTCTGGGCCACTCGCCTCAGTTTACCCATATGTAAAGTGACACTCGGTAGTTTTCAAACCAGGCTCTGCAGAGTCTTCTTAGGGGTCCCCTCAGGGACAGAAGCAAGATGCAGAAGTTTAAGTGCATGGGGCTCCAGCCTCCTTCACCCCTAATTACTACTTCAGGCAGAGCAGATGTGCTTTTATCTGCTTGATAAATTCATGCGTTCTAGTAAAATTCATTTGAAGAAAGGATATTGTCTATCCATCCCTTCCTTTTAACATCCCATGGCTTTAGGTCTTCAAACTGAGTGCTTCTAACACATTTGAATCTGCCACTAATCTGAAACAGATGCTGTTCCTTCCCAACTGAATTCATCATGGAAGACTAGGTGGGGGCTACAGCTTGGGTTTCAGAAAAGAGAGGGAGCCTCAGGGTTCAGAGCAGTCCTGGACAGTTTTATGGAAGAGGTGGAGATGTGACTGTAGGAAGTGATTTGATAACTAACACAAATTGCATTCCTACCGCAGCCAGCTTAATCACAAATGTAGCCCAGGTAGCGTGATGTGAGAGGCTTTAGGGAGTCCACGCTGCTCCAGAAAATGTATTATCCTGCCCACCTATGCCTGGTGACTGACATGCCACTGGGGGGAATTGGGCTTATAAATTTAGGTTTTAAACTTATTGAACATGCTAATAGCCCTGTGGGTGAGTCCCTAGAGGGTGAAGCACATATGTGCTCTTTTCTAGTTAATAGGATAACTGAGAATTGGGTTTTTCAGGGGTACTTGAGCCAGAAGAGTATTATGGGGTTTGGGAGAGAACTGAAAAAAAGATGTCAAAAATGGACATTTCTCCAGTTTACTGGTTCCTTTTATACAAACTTCAGCAATAAGAGAATCATGGAATCTCTAACAGAAATGCCCCTTGGGACATGTGCTCTAACCTCTGACTAACACTGAATACTGTCCTGATGTGTAGTGAGCTTGATTTTGCATACACTAATGGTGGCATGGAACTCACCATCTTGCAATCAAGGCTAGTCCCTTTATGAAGCATTCTGGCTAAGAGGGAAGTTCTTCCTTATACTGATATAAAACTTTCAGTATTTTAGTAATTTCCACACTTTATTCTGGGAGCTATGCAGGAATAATCTACCACTCCTCCCAAAACTGTCTACCGTGGGTTCAACGGAAAATATCTATCATGTCCCCCTCTGCTATTCTTGTCCATCAGTGTGGCTGTTTTACTCTAGTTAAACATCTCAGTTTTCTTCTGTTTTCTCTCACCTCCATGGCCTCATGTCCAAAGGCACTTATCTTAGTTCTTCAGGGGCCCATCTTAAGTTCCAAGCCCAGAACAATACTGAGTGCAAGAAACACCTGCTTGTTCCTCTCCTGGGCAGACAAAGTAGCTATACCCTGCTAACCTAGACTTCATTAGCTTCCCTGGCTTCTGCATCTAGCTGTTATGAGGCTTGTATTTAAGAGGGATTTCTTACTCTTTCTTTATGTGAATGGCTCTTAAATCAGATTTTCCAAACCTTTTCCCAAGGTTGATTTTCAAAACTTAGATGAAAGTGGTGATGGTTAATCGCACGTTGCCAACTTGACCAGGCCATGAAGTGCCCAGATACTTGTTTAAACCTTGTTTCTAGGTGTGTTGCGGGAGCATTTTTGGAAGAAATTAGCATTTGAATTGGTGGACTGAGTAAAGCAGATGGCCATCCCTAATGTGAGTGGGCCTCATCCAATCTATTAAAGGCCCAAATAGAACAAAAAAGCAAAAGAAGTTTGAATTAACTCTGCCTGAATTGAACGCTTGAGCTGAGGCACCCATCTTTTCTTATTCTTGGCATTCCCTGTCCTCAGGCCTTTAGACCCAGACTGGAATCAAAACTCCTGGCTCTCAGGCCTGTAAACTGGGTTCTCAGCTTGTAGATAGTCAGTTGTGGGACATCAACCAATATCTTATAATAAATTATATATATCTTCTATTGTTTCTTTTTCTCTGGAGAACCCTGGCTAATACATAACAGCTAGATGCAGAAACCAGGTTTCTCTATGTGATCCCCTGCTAATCTTAGTATTGTTGATAGTCAGTCAAGGTCTTCAGTGTAGGGTTTTGTTATGAAACCTGCTCACTACCTCTCTGGATTTATTTCAGGCAAATCTTGAGGCACTCACTTTCTTTGAATTCACTCTGTCACACCCTGGGCCCTTAGAGCAGTGGTTGGTTCAGGACAGGCCCTGAGTAAGTAATTTATGAAGAAATGAACAGATGAGTGAGTGAATGACTAGGTCTAGAAGAGCCTTTATGGCCCACCGCTAACAATCTCTAGGTATGGTCAAAACATACAGCCATGAATACACTTCTACATCCATGAACTATCCGCCATCCCATATTTCTCTCTCTTATCTTTAAGAACATCATGAGCTATTTTGTTAAATCACTTTAAAAATTACGATATGTTTTATCTAAGAAGAAAATGAGACTATTTTTACATGGTTTTTAGTTAACTCACATAAGATCCCTGTGATCACTTTCTTACATAAGAGATTCCAATCTCTTTCCCTACTCTGGGGTAGAGTTTCAGTCTGTGTGCAAAGATTTGAACTAATTTAAAGGGGCTAAATATTAAAATCCTAATTAAGTGCACACATAAGCAAATATAGACACACACAGAACAATGGAGTGATAAAGAAATATGACTTGTATTTAATAATGTTCAGCACTGAATGGTGGTTTTTGGATGTTTATTATTTTGTTCTTTCTACTTGTCTCTTTTTTTCCTAATTGTTTTATTACATGTATGAATTACCCATTTTATGATCAGACATAGAGATTTTTAAAAATTGGATATGTGTTTTACCACCGTCCTTTTACTTATATTGGGCTTTAATTCTTGCTTAGGCTTATTATTCTCCCTTTCAAATTGAAGTTTATTAACATTGTCAGGGGAAACAGGGCAAAATAGAAAGTTAGTAATTGAGATTTCTTACTGCTATCTCTTAACCTGATATTATCTTCTGAAAGCAATAGGCTTATCCCTCCCCTATTGTCTTTAAAATCACACTTGCCATTTTTCTCTAAATCTTAAATATCTTCAGTCTCCTCCAGGCTGTAGCCTTCCTGATATCATTCATATACCTTGGTGTATATGAAACTGGTCAGGGGAAATAGTATGGATCATGTGGTTTGCTAAGCTCAAGGCTTATATAGATGATCTAGGAAAAGCTGTGGTTTTTAATTTCAAGAAGCATCCAGATTAATTTGGTGGTAGGACTTTCATATCAGGAGCCATAGTGGGGCATCATCCAACAGTGTAAAATCAAGTGTGAGGTCATGTAAGGCAACCTATAAATTTTCCTAAGAAAGCATGATAAAGGTCAAGGAAAAAATATTAAACCCCAAGACTATTATAGACAAATTTTAGATAGTCTTTTACTAATATCCTGATGATTATTCTGATTCATTATATGGAGAAACTGAGTCTCAGAGAAAATATCTTAATCAGTCAGATATTACACACTGGCACATCCTGAACTAGAATTCAGGATGACTAGGGTAGGACTATTGCTGCCTCTCTCTCTCCTTCTCCTCGTTTCTCTCTCTCTCTCTCTCTCTCTCTCTCTCTCTCTCTCTCTCTCTCTCTGTCTCTCTCTCTCACGCGCGCGCGCACACACACACACACACACACACACTCACAGCCTACACTCGCTCCCAATTCTGCTGCTTCTCCTTCAAGTCTTGTGCCCTCCTGCCACATGTTGTCACCTGTCTTTTCTCAGAAGGCCTTGGTAAAGTTACACAGCTGAGCCTGGCAGGCGCCTGCCCCAGGCCAAACAAATAAACAGAAGAGAAATCTTTCAGGCTGGGCACCAGGGAAAAGTGATCTTGATGTCGGTCTGTGGCATGAGCTGAGGCAATTGATGACTTGGCATTCTGTCCCCGAGTCATCAATCATATAGAATCAATCTCAGCTCCCTCAGGAGCTGGCCCCTGGCTTACATAATTCTCTCTCCCTGCCACCAACCTGAACAGTCTGATCCCAGTGGTGAGAACTGTTTTGTTCTGCATTCAGCTTTGATTCACTTGGCCTTCGGTAGTATTTTCTACATTTCCCAGAAATGTCACTTAATTTATCCTCTCCAAGGTGGCTAAGTTGCCTGGGTCTACTGTATCAAATGGGGTAGGTAAGCAGAGAAACATGTCTGGCTTTTCACATCAAAGACATGGGCCTCAAGCCCCTAGATCTGGAAATCAATGCTCCATTCTTTGGCTCCTGTGCTTTCCATGAAGATGGGGCAGGAGTTGAGCATGGAGGCCAGGGCCTGGGGCTTTCATATCTGATGGCCCTGAGTTGTTTCCCTGACACTGCTACTCAAAGCTATGTGATCTTGAATGTGTCACCTAATCACTTAATGATTAGATTTTCTCATCTTTTAAATAATGATAATAGCACCTACCTCATAGAGTTGTAGGATTAAATTAGATCAGGGGTATAAATGCTTAGGATAGTACAGGGGCAACTGTAATCAGTTAAATGCAAACTATTAATATTGTGATTATTAAGGCACAATTAGGATTTGTTGGGTTGACCATATATATAAAGTTAGTGGCCATGAAAAAAAGGCCTTGAGAAATGGCCTGTCCAGAAAGAACTGCTCTTCTAACTTGTCTCAGAATCAATATCTCACCAGCACTCCAGTATCTCAGAATATGAGCCTGCTATAGACAGAATGTTTGTGTCCCCTTAATTTCCAATGTGATGGTATTTGGAGGTGAGGCTTTCGGGAAGTAATTAGGTCATGAGAATGGAACCGTCATGAATGGGATTAGTACTTTCATAAAAGAGGCCCTAGGGAGCTCCCTAGCCCCTTCCATCATGTGAGTGAGCAGCAAGAGACAGCAGTCTATGAACTGGGAAGCTGGCCCTCACCCAATGCTTAATCTGCCAGGACCTTGATCTTAGATTTCCCAGGCTCCAGAACTGTCAAAAATAAACTTTAGTTGTTTGCAAGCCAAACAGTCTATGGTATTTTGTTATAGCAGCCCGAATGGACTAAGACAGAACCCTTCTTTTAAGCAATTGGGTGTGAGCCTTATATAAACTGGCTTAACAGTTTGTGACATGTAGTAGATGGACTAGGAAGAGGTGGAAGATGTTAAAATGAAACTTTGTGAACTCAAGACATTTTCTTTGCAGACAAGATCAGAAGAATGTGCACAGATGGAGAAAGTCCTCATTCCCTCCATGCAAAGACCTTTTCCTTATTCCTCTTTGCAAGGGGGAAGACAAAGGAGTCTTCCTGGTAGGTGATATGGACCTTGTGAGACCAACTGGGGAGGAGAGAGAAAACAATGGGCCCAGGAATAGGTCAGGCTCAAACCTCTGGGAGGTGGCACTGCCCTGGGAGGGCCAGCAGGGTACTTCCCTCTCAGACTTGACCTCTGTGTATTTCTACATCTGTCTGTCTCTCTCTCCTAGCAACTGATTCTGAGATTCTAAGGGCTGCTTTATTTGTTAGGAGACAAGGAGGCACTAATAAATTCCTCTGTGTGAGGTATTTAATTACATAATAATGTGTACACTAATCAGGGTAAATGTGTTTGTGAAAACACCTTGATATGGGAACAGTTAATCACCCAAGGCATTGCTTCTTAACACACCTTGGAAGTTAACTTAATTAAATTAATTAGAACAATGAAAAAATTGAACTGTTTATTGGTCCACAATGGCCTTAAGAAATGCTCCACCTCAAATGCAAGAACATCTCCCACACTACCAACTATTTTTCCCCAAACCCTCAGCCTTATGGTTATGGCTACATCTCAGAAGATTGCAGCCAGCAAAGCCTCCTTCTGTGCCTTGCTGTGGATTGATTTTCTGTTGGAAACAGAAGGCAATCTGTCTATGTGCCTACGTGCACACTTGTGCACACACATACATGAGCATACACATGCACATGTGCACATATACAAACACACACACACACGCCTTTTATGCACCAGAGCTCAGGGAAATTAAGAAAGCTTTTAATCAGGATTCTTCGAATATACATTTTGTAGTCAACCACAGAGTGGGCCAACCTGTGCATTCTAAAGGGAGAAAGGAAAGAATGTTTCTGAGGGATTATTATGATCACTATCATTGCCATTACCATCATAGTTATCTATTAATAATGGTGTTAATAATCTGAATTTGCATAGTACTTTAAAAAAGAAAAAACCTTAGTATTTCTTAACCCCACCTCCCTTTCTACTTGGGCTTTGTATAAGATGACAGATTACTCAAGATGCCTGCTTCCAGGGAATTTATAGGCTATGACATCTAGCCCTGACAAGAACAAACTTAAAAGTTTGTTTTTAACTTTTTGACAATTGAACAAACAGTGAGTAGTGTGCAAATAAAATCAATTAATGAGTGAGCTTGTGCAGCCTGGAAGCTGAGGACCACTTGGGGCAAGAGTATTATTTTGGGAGGGGAATGCTCAGAAAGATGAGGATGATGGGACTCCTAGCGATTGTCCCCCAAATCCAGGAACAGGAGGCCTCAACCTTCTAATGAGTTATGTATACCACAGTCAGCTTCTCCCTTAAGGAGCATTAGGTCAGGAGCCTCCTTGACTTTGGCACTGCCACCAAAGGACTATCTGGACTACCTATAAGAAAACCACTTCCCTAATGGGCAGCAGCTAAATGCAAAGCTACTTCTGTAGCCTGAATTTCCTACTCTGAAAATAAGATACTTGAAGCTATATGGCCTGGAATTACTCTTTACATGTGTCTTTCCTTGCCCTATTTTAAAAACATAGAACAGGAATAAATAAAAAAGCTCTCATACAGCATCAACCTTCCTTTCTGAAATTCTTGTTAGCTCCAGGATAAGACCATTGGCCAAGGGTGAGTGTGCAGAAGAGGCCTCTTCCCGCCAAGTGCTGAGGAATAGGGCCTATGAGTTTACATCCTCTGAGATTTTCCACTGTGCTCATCATAAACCTATTGATGCAGCTTGTCATGATTTTTATTTGATTAGTCAAGATGGAGGCTTAAGATTCTGAGCAAATCTATAAAAGTGTGTCGCCAACTAACCTACATACCCAAATAACCCAGCATTGCTTGGCACACTCAAAGATCAGGCCAATCCTGGATCAAGATATAAACAGAAAAGTGGGCATCATTTTTCCTCCTGAACATTTCTTGGGTCAGTGGGACTTTGTGTCTGTCAGTCAGGGTCTTTGCAGGAAACTGGAACAGGAAGTACCCAAGTGGGGTAGGGTGTTGGCACTGTTACGGAAAAGCAGCAAAAGTGGCCAGAGCAGAGGAGGTGACATTATCAGCATGAGCAGCTCAAGGCCTGAAGGAGCAAAGCAGTTGCTTGATCCAGAGAGACTTATGGCTGCAATTGCAGAAAAGATTTTGGTGGAGAAACACAGCTATAGCCAACCTCCAGACTATAGGGAGGGAGCTGAAGGAACAAAGCCTGACTGCTCTCTTCTCTCACTGGCTAATCTTTGGCCCGGGCCTGGGAAAGGCAGAGTGCTAGAGAGCCTGGGTGATTCGGAACATGGAGGTCAGCCTGGGGCCAAGCAGTATAAAGGAGTGTAGAGAGTGGAGCTCAGATCATCTGATATGAGTGAAAGAAAAATGTTCTGTAAAAGGGAAATAAATAAATAAAATCATGAATTTTATTCAGATGATTCCTTCTATATTGGAATTGCAAAGTTTCTGTCTTATACTATTATTTAAACTCTCCATATATTGAAATAGATACCCATGTTTAAGCTACTGCCAGGCCATAATTTTAGTTTTCACAACTTTTCTGCAAATAATTGTCTATTTGTGTGTGTTTGGAGATGTGTGTTGGAGAGGAGCTTGCAGATAGAGATTTCCGGTGAACCAGTAAGAAAGCTGACCCCAGACCCCAGCCTACAAAAGACATAGAAAAAAAGGAAGAAATTCGCTATTCAGGAGGGGGTTCTGAACAGCAAGACACCATGGTGATGCACATTTGGCTCTCTCCAGATTTCTAGGTTTTCAAGTTCCCGAACTTAGATCAGATCTACAAAGAGCAGTCAGACCTCCACCTGCCAGGCAAGCCAAACATACCCCTATTATTCATTAGTCACTTAATTAATCAAACTCACCTACACTAAATGTCTAATCTGAGTGAGGTACATAATGGGACATTATATAGTTTAGAGTCTAGTAAGAAATTTACATCAGGTAAGTAAATAACCTCAGGTAAGGCAATATGAGATGCATGCCTTTAAAGACATGAAAGCAATGGGGTATTAGAGTTGAGTGGAAATAAAAGACACTACTCACTGGGGTAATGAAGAAAATCTCCATGGAAAAATGAGTATTTCAGGGGCTCTCAAAGGAAAGAGGTCATCAAAGGAATTTGTTCTAAGCATCCTCTTCCCTTGCCACACTCATGTCAACTTGTATGCCTTTGTTTATTGTCATACTGCCAGAGAGGCCCAGCTCCATGTCTTCCTTTCAGTGTTCAGGGCCTAGAAGAAGTGCTACCTTTTCCGGGGAGTTTTTTCCCTACTGTTCCAAGCCACACTGACCTCCCAGATTTGTGACCCTCAGAGGCCGAGCCTTTCTCTACTATTCTGACCTCTTCATGGGGTGAGACTTGTTTTTCCTAACCACTTGATCAGGCACCATGCTTTTTTCATAAGTAGCTTCAATGTTGCCCATCTGTATTCTGGAAGAGAAAGCTTTCCAAATGGGGTCCGAGTGGGGGCAGATACTTCAGATTGCTGTCATTTTTCTTGGAAATGTGCCCCAGGAACTGGAGAAGTACACACACAGAAAGCCAAGTCTTCTGATAATGAAACAGGTGGTCTGGATAAACTCAGCCCAGTTGCGGGGACTCCGCACTCACTGAGCCGATGATCTGAGTTTCCCAGCCATTTATCCATCTCCAAGTTAACATTTTTCTCAAAGATGATTATGGAGGAAAGATGCGAACGTAAGCAGAAAAGGTCCTCCGTGCCTCATCAGCTCAATCCTCATGTAATTACAGCCCCATCAGATGGGAAGGACAAAAGTGTTCCTGGAACGTGATTCCTCAGCACTCCTCGTTCATCATCACCTGCGCTCTTCGTCCCTGGGCTCCTGCCCTTCCCCAGCAGCCCCTCCTCTCCTTCTTTGGTTCCTGTTCCGGTTCCCTTTCCCCTTTCTCCAGCCCCCAGTCCCTCCTTTTGGGCAAGTTAAGAGCCTTAAGGCTGCTCTAGATGTTCCTTCTGTGTTATCGCTGTCCCTTCATTCGTGAATTCTTGATAGCTCTCCAATGCGTTATGCCCCTCAAGGAGCACAAAAGGCAAAAGGCCAAAAAAGAAAAAAAAAAAGGATAAAGAGAAAAATATCTTTTATTTCTTTCATTCCACAGTTGGTTGACATTCCCCTTAAAGTTCATACATAAAACCTAGAATGGCATGTGGTGCAGGGAGATAACACACACCCAGAGGGAGCTGCAGGCCAGTGTAGTGAGGGCCTGACTCTGGTGACCCTAGATGGTTTATCTGGTGCTCACACATCTTTATATGTCTTCCACGATTACAGAAATCTTTGGATAGCTTGGTTGTGTCTTTGCAACTCTATGCCTCCACCTGGCCAAAGCTGATTTAAAAGTCCATGTGGAAGTTCCCACCTTTAGTCGAATTTGGTCTAAGTCTGTTTACTTCTCCATCTTGCAGTTCAGTTTGTTCATTTCATTTGATTCCATTCAGTTCAAATGTATATTCAGGTCTGACCTTAAGAATTTTTTGCATCATTTCACACAAACTGGTTCAGCGTCCCAGGAAGGACAGCAGCAGCAACACTCTCCACCAATCAATCTGGTCTTTCCCTTTTACTCTGGACAGAGCTTGAGTCTGGCTTTCTGCCTGTCCTTCCAAGCTAGAGAAGTAGCTGAACAAATACAAGGGGATCAGGATTCTTTCCCTGACCTTCTGCTTTAAGCTTATACCCAAGGTTGGCCCAGAATTCATTCATTGATTTTCCATATCCATTAATTGATTACTCATTGCTTCATGGATCTAGTCAACTCCCTCTTATTAGTGGCAGTCACTGTGCTAAGTGCTAGGGGTATAATGATGAATGTGAAAAAGTTTTCCTTTCACGGCATTAGGACAAATCCATGGATTTTCTCTTCTTTTAATTAACTTTCCGCCTCTGCCTCTCCAAGGGACTTGCCAGCCAGCCCCAACCTCTTTAGCTTCTCTAGCTCCCCTGGTTTTTAACTTTCTTATTCCTACATGAAGTTGCATGTCATGCTCAGGGCCTGGAATTTGCCCCTGAGCAAAAGAGCAGCTGATAACTTCCTTTCCCTTAATTGAGGATGCATCCATTTTCTATCTTTAAATCTTAATTGATTGATAGCCAGATAAGCATTTTTTTTTTTTGAGTGGACTTGTATACTGTCTTCCTCTTTGCAGATTTCTTTGTAGATTTCATGAAAGTACAATGAGATGCTGAAACTCTGGGCTTATATTTACTGAGTATGTCTTATACCAGATGCCATGGAGAAGGGGATTTGAGGATAAATAGGACCCAGAGTCTTCCTCCAAGAACCTTATAATTTAGTTGGAGGAAATCACACATACACATCAAATAATTAAAAAATAAAAGGAGAGTTAGTAACATGAAGAGTATAGTTGAAATTTTTGTTACTTTAGTATAAATGGTGAAGATTTTCAGGATTTTGGAGAGGGAGGATTTGCTCAGACCTTGATGGATAGTTAGCATGGAGGAGAGAATACCTTTATCCTTTCATCCTTCCTCTAATATCAGGCCTGCCCCACTCCACCAGTCTCTTCTTACCCCCTTCTCTAACCCAGAAAAGAAAAAGGAATAGCCCAATGTCATCAATTGAGTTTGGCACAATTGGTTGATTGTATTTACTGGCAGGCAGGGTCCCTGAGTTAAAAGTCATAGATCCATGTGCTGCTATTTATCTCTTCCTTAGTATGAGACTGGGTAGACTTGTTAAGCAGTCCTGGTCACTGTCCTGCTGGTCTTTATACCTCATTGGTGAATGCAGCCAGCAGGGTTAGTTATGTCCCAGCTTATACTGCAGACCTAGTCTTCATACTTCCTCTCCTTCCTCAAGTGACTCCAACCTTATTCCCATCCAGAGGGCAGTAAGATTTCCACCTTGGTACTGTTATTGCTTGGTAGGGAGGTGGCTAAGAGGTGCACATAGTTTTCCAGGCCAGAGCTATTTGCTTCATTGTAGCCTCATGGGCGCTTTGCATCTGGTATAGACTGCTTTATTTGGTAGACATCTGTGAATATCCTACTCCACTCACTCCTGCAATGTGGTCAGAATATTGTTTTGTACTTTGTTTTATTTGTTTGTTTGCCCCAATACAGTATGGTAGAGTAGCAAATGTGTCTTTAAAAAAAAAATAAATGGAGTGTTCAAGTATGGATGATGTATGGCTCTTGTTTCCAGCATGCCTTTAATGCCCTTCCTCCCTACAGACTCTTTGTGACCTCAGCAAATGGAAACATATTTCTATCAGTTTACCATGTTCCCAGTTATCCAGGCTTGCTTCTGCTGGGCCTTTTCTCTTACACTTCATTTAGGGTTGTTCTCTAAGATTTGTTAAGTCTTTCTCCTCTTCTCATTTCCACTGGAGCCAGTCTGGGAAAGACCCTCATTATAGTAAGTCTGCATGTTGGCAAAAGCCGTCAGTCAAGATCTCTGCCTCCAGGTCCCTGCTCAAGGCACACACGTTTTGTCTACCTCCAGGTTAAGCCCCCTAAAGTCGCACATTCACAGTATTCATGGACTCCTCATTTTATGTAACATTCTCATATTTGGGATTCTCCAGAATATGTATTTACTTTTCTTACCCACGTTTACCTCTCAGTATTTCCCAATATAAATGGCCAGTTCTGATTCACCTGGTCATGAACATTCTGCCAAAATCAAAGTCCCAGTTGCTGAAAAGTCTTCAAAAGATTCTGTACAAAACATGCTTCTTTTTTTTCAGTTTATTTATTTTAATTAGTTTCAAGTATACAGTACATTGGCTAGACATTTATATAGTTCATAAAATGATCCCCCCAATTGCTCCTTCCCTCTTTAATTATAACGTGTCTTGGTGTGGGCCTATTTGGATCCCTGGTTTTTGGGATTCTCTGAGCTTCCTTTATGTACATTTCCTTCCACCAGGTTAGGGAAGTTTTCCATCATTATTTCTTCAAACAGCTGTTCATCATCTTGATTTTCTTCAGATTTGCCAATCTGATGGATATTTTGACCCTTAATAGTGTCTCACATGCTCCTTAAATTATTTTTATAGTCTTGGCATCTTTTTTCTTGCCATTGTGATTGAGTGTCTTTGGCTTTTCCATCCTCTAGATAATGCATTTGACCTTTTTCTTTATTTACTTTGTTTATTCCTTTGTTTATTCCATTTAATATACTTCTCATCTCAGATAATGTGTTCTTCATTTTGGACTGTTTCCCTTTTATATTTTCATTTTCATTATATTCCCATTTTCATTTTTATGTTTTTATCTCTTTGTTGAAGTTCTTGCTGAATTTATATACACTTCCCAAAGGTTCATTGAGCATCTTTATAACTAGTGTTTTGAACTCTGCATCTGTTAGATTAGTTAACTCCATTATATCTGGATCCCTGCTCTGTTCATATGGTTTCTGCTTTTTTATCTTTCCATTATGGCTACTTTTCCGTGTCTGTTTCTACATACTAAGCAAAGCTCCTAAGTCTCGCAGTCTTATTAGTGTAGATTTGTGAGGTAGGTGTCCAGTGGCATAGTCCTGAGAGTGGTTCAGCTGCAGGTCAAATTCAGCTCAAGCCTCTGCCCCTTTGGGGTCACCTATTAAGATTCAGAAAGCAATCCACAGATGCTGTGCTTATAGTTTCCTCAAAAGGCCACACCAGAAACTGGTCAGCTGAGGACACAACTGGATGTGGCTTGGGTGGGGCTGCAAGTTGGAGGAAGCAGGGTTTCAAGGAATCTTCTGGGCGGAGTGACCTCTGTTATCCAGCTTGATGACATCATGGCTATGGGGGTGCTGTGTCCACGCACTGGGAGGGGAGAGAGCTCAACAGGGAACAATGGATACCATTGGCACTTCTGTACAGAGTGAATATTGCCTTGGCCCGCACTCTGACAATGTCTCCCTGTAAGTCCCTGGTGCCTCCTGCATGCAGCTGAATTGGCACCAGTGCTTAGAGTGAGCAGGTCTGTCACCTCAAAAATCCACTTGGGGCGCGGCCCCTTTATGAGGTGTCTGCTGCTGCCACTGTGGCAGCCTCCGTCTCACTCAGTCACTTGTGACCTGGCAGCCCTACATCCTCACCCTGTCCTACCTTTTTCTGTTGCAGGGTGATTTCTTGGATTTCCCCCTAGTTGTATGGCTTGTTCATCAAGATCCCAGGTGGTTTTTCCTTGCTGCTACTCCTTGTTTACGTCACAACTTTGATTTGGTCACCAGAGGGATAAACAGAGCCTCCATCACCTACACCATTATTTTTTCCTCCAAAACATGCTTCTTTAACAAAGACTTGATACTCTTAAAATAATTGTGAAATCATTACTTCTAATCAAAGACATAAAATTCTTCAGCAGAAAATGATTAAAGCATAATTAGGATGGGTTATGTATTGAGGTGAAATATCAGCCAATGAGAGGAAGAAGGTATTATGTATGAAGTTTGATGATAGTAATGTTCATGATGATAGTAGTGTTCATGATGGATGAGCTCAGCAAGTAAATGCGTTTTTCCAACAATCTAGACCCTTTTCCTTGTTTCTGCCCTATTTAGCAGAAGTGTGACAGAATAGATATGTAACAAAACAAAGCACATCATGATAGAGATTATTTTTGACCAGTTTTTCTAGTGCTAGAAATCTGGAGATGATGGCCAACCGAGGCCAAGAGTTAAAGACACAGAAAGTTAGATGAGGTTTATTGGACCTCATGGGGCTCCATAAATCCCTCTGTTAATTACAATCACTAATTAGCAATAGATGCTGATTACCTCACTGTGATTAGTACCCATAGTTTGTTACACCCAGTCTTTATATAGCTTGATATTTGGGTTTATTCTTATCATCTTAAATGTATTTCACCTGTGGAAAGTTGAAAGCTGGAGCTATTTAACATGAAAGAGAAAAGTCAAAGAGCAGGAAAGCTGTAGTGAATGTTAGCTGTCATCAAAAGAAGAGGAGAGACTGAGTCTTCAAATATGTATGTATATATATATTTTTTAATTGTTTCTCTTCCCGATGGGGGAAAAAAAGCAGAGCACTAAGGGGCTGTAGAAGCACCTGTACGGATCCTAGCTATCTTAAAACAACTTGGGTGTTTACTGAGAGAACATGTTCTCTGCCATGGTGACTAGAGCAGAGGTTTGATGCTGACTGGAAGGACTATCGAAAGGGCACTAGAGTTCCAGAAGAGAGGCTAGATTTCTGGAGTTCTAAGTCCTTCCAAGCCTACAGAGTTTGCATTTCTAGGCATTGTTAGTGTGCTTTTTACTTTTTCTGTAGTGTGCCTGAGGCTGAA
>CM053504.1:64732767-65046848 GCA_028627145.1 Eidolon dupreanum
ACTTGGTTTGACAAATATTTATTGGACATCTAATGTTTCTGGTAACATAAAACAGAGACACGATCCTTGCTGTTAAAGAATTGGATATAGAAAAACACAGTCATCTTAGTATAAGGTAAAGCATATTACCATTAAAGTTTGACCATACTAAAACGATAGGCAAATCAGTAGATAGAGGTCAAGGAAGGTGTATCTAGTGCTAGAAGATGGTTTGGATCATCAAAACTTCGGAGGAAAAGATGGGAAACATCTTTTTATTTTAGGCAATGGGATCAGCAGATGCAAGCACAGGGATAATTCTTCTTTGTTGAAAGAATAAATGAATTAATGCCTAGAAGGACTCTGACTCATATAAGGAAATCCTTTAAGAGACTCACACGGGCCCCTTTGATGATTTTCAAGGTCTGGCTAGGAACCATCTTCTCCTAAAACTCACCCTTGACTTTGCTCAACCAAATCCTCCACCAGAATTTATTTAGAACTTTTGATACTCACTGTACAAATGTTCCCTTTTTCTTTTCAAATAAGTTAACAATGATAAATAAATATCATTTTTATATTTTATTTAAACAACCTTGGAAGGTAGATATCACCATTTCCATTTTAGAGACCAAAACAACTGAGGCTCAGATTGATTAAGTAACTGACTCAAAGTCAATCAGTCAGATAGTGTTAGAGCCGGACCTACACATACAAGGAATGTGCTCTCTGCTTGTGGGCTGAAGTGTGTGACAAGGTGGGAACTCCAGGGTCAGGGGGAGACTGGAGCAGTTGTTCAGGTAGTCTTTGTTTTATTATTATAATGTATGTAGTCAGTGAAAAAGTCAGTTTTCAGGAGTACCAGTATGTGTTACTTCTTTCTTCTCAAAGTAATGGTTTCCAATACCAGAGAGGGGAATTTATCCCCATCAACCTTCTGAGTGCATCCTGCAAGTCTCATTACCCCAAACCCACCTCCAAACGCAGTATAGTTTTTAAGATAGTGAAGTTGTCTCAACTATACTTAAGTTTGGGCTTAACTATAAGGAAAAGCATGGATTTATGTCTGATTCCTCTTAACTCTCTATTGGGCCTAGCATAATGTTGTCATATACTAGAGAGCCAATTAAATCTAATGAATGAATGGGTGGATGAGTGAATGAATGGACTTTAGGTCTCAGCAGCATAGGTGATTTTCTATGAACCCAGGCTCTGCTGGGTCTACAGCCACCTGCTCCACACCCCAGAATGCATCCAGCATAACCACAGTTTTCAACTCCCAGATCAAAACTCACCACTTCCAGGAAGGCTTTCCTGATTAGTCTTGAACTTTCTCTTACTTCTCCAGTCTCGTTTCTTTGAGACTTGTCTGCCTGAAACCTTTCCGTTCTCTCACACCCTTCTCTGTTCCCTTTAAATGTTTTGTTCCAGTCTCACTGAACTCCTGCAAGCTTTCCATGAGCCTTTTGGGGTGCTCCTTCCTTTGGCTGGAACACCTGCTCTCTATCGTTCTCTCCTTTTCACCAGATAAATCTTACTTTTCCTTTAGGTCTCCAGCTAGAAGCTGTCCCTGATCCTCTTGTTCCAAGTCTGAGGTACATGCTCCAAACCTGAACCCCCAGGACCCAAAGACTTTCCTGCCATTAATTGCCTATTTGCTCCTTCATTTTCTTCATTAAACCTTAGGTACCTTCTGAGCAGGGAACTTCACTTATGGTCCCAGTAAGTAGGACAATACCTTGGCATACTCTTGGTCCTGAAAATATACCTATTGAAGTAACAGGTGAATGAATATATGGATGAATACTAGCAAACACTGTGTATGCATGAGTATGGGTGCCACTGCGTTAAGGTAACACCTTCTCACAGAAATGCTGCTCTCAAGACATGAAAGTGGCTGATTCAGAAGATATGAAAGATGCTTATGAGGCTCCTATGTAATTTTAATGGGCCTTTTTCCATACTACTTTATTAATAAAGGGAAGAATGGAGTACTCCGGCATCTTTTATCTCCCATATGTATTCAAATACAACAGAATTTCTCCCCAATAAAATTTAGGGTAAATTAATGATTTTCATTTCCTTGGAAAATTTATTTTTCCCTGAATAGATAGACTGCTGACCCAACACATAAATGTGATTTCCTGCTTAATAATGAGTACTGGCTTATATGGTACACTATAAAATGACCTTTGGTCTTATCATGAATCTGTGGGCTTTGGGTTAAGTGGGGTCATCTTCTGTAAGAACAGACATAGGACCATGATGTAGGTGTTCCTGCTTTGGGGTCATCACTCCCATGGCTTAATCAGTTCTTCCTGGCTTTGACATTCTCAGTCAGCCCATGGTAGGTGGGAACTCATCTTGACCTGTTAGATGACTGTCCTCTTTGCTACCTCTCAGCTGTGGGTGGCTCAGTCTTGAAACATACAACACTTGCCTTGAGAGCATCCCTATGTAGGTTTTCATACACATTTAAACATCCTTGACAGCCAATAAATTTAATGAAGGTGCTTTTGGGAGACACAGAGAAATGGAAGAAGTGGTTTGAGGAGAGGGCTGGCCAAGGATACCTGTGAAGGAAGGGCAAGAAGGAAGGTTGCCACATGAGTGCTGAGTACCCTGGAGAAAAGATCAGAAAGTACTTTCTCCATGCAAGGGAAATTTCCTTTAAACACATTGCTCCAATCTTACTGAACTACTGCAAGCTTTTTATGGGCTTTTTGGGGTACTCCTTTCTTGGGCTGGAACACCCTGATCTCTGTCATTCTCTCATTTTCAACAGGTAAGTCCTACTATTTCTTTAGGTCTCTATCTAAAGGAAGATTATGAGAGGCCCATAGGGAAATTACAACTAAGCCCAGGGTCCCTAGAGTGATCTGTAGCCAGCAAAGGAACCCTGTAGGGGCTATGGGGTAGACCAGGAACCTCTCCAGATGTTGCAAAGTCTTCATTTCATTCAACCTTGAGCTTGGAGCTCCATTCAGTGAGGTGGGGTTGAGGCAGAGGAAGAGGGACCTATGGCCAAGAGGATTCCACAAACCAAACTGCCCTATGGGTAGAAACTTCACTGTTGTTAACACAGCAGCAAATGCTGAATACAGGTCAGTTTTATATGTCAGTTCCAGCAGGTAAAAAAATGCAACTATTTATATATTGGATCTGGAGGGGAAATGGGCAGTAGTCCACACTCATGTACTATCTTATTTAATCCTCACAGAAATCCCACCAGGAAGGTATTATTATGCCCATTTTACAGATGAGGAAACTGTTGCACAGAGAGGTTAAATAACTTGCCCAAATATACACAGTAAATGGTAGAGCCAGGTTTTGATCACAGGCAGACCTCTTCTGGGGCCTGACCACTTAGCCACTACTCTAAACTAAGAAATCAGCAGTTGAAAGTATTCCTTTGGTTGGGGGCAGAGCACAAGGTTTTCTTTTCCTTAATTTCTGAGTAACATGCTTTTGACCATGCCAGCCTTGTCTTAACTGAGTTTGAGTTGGCCTTTATCTGTTTCTGTCTCTCCAAGTGCTGGAGGGAGGCAGGTATGAGTATGAAAACAACCATCTTGGTTTAGAATCCTGGTAGGAATTGAGGTTCTGCACTGCTCAAGTTGAAGTACATAATAAGAATAGATACCACAGGTAAGAATAAAGTAGAGGAAAGAGAACTGGCAATCATGCCCTGAGGTTTCCCAATTTTTGGAGTTCACTGATTGGTAGTGATTGGTTATAATAGATTCATTCTACTGTGAACCAATAATTCCCCCTTTAGGATTGTGGTAGGCAGATTTCTAAGATGACTCTGAAGATTCTCAGCCCCTGATATACACACTTTCTCCTAGTTATTCAATCAAGCATTAATCTAGGTACTGCTGTGATGGGATTTTACAGATGTAATTACATTCCAAAATAAGTTGACCTTAGGATGTAAAGATTAGTTGTATGGGTCTGACTTAATCACATGAGCCATTAGATCTGAGTCTAGAGATCACTGACAGAGGAAGTCAGAGATTCAAAACATAGGGGAGTTAATCCAAGGGAGATACTCCACTGCTAAAAGGGGCTGCTTGGCAAGGGATGCAGGCAGCTTCAAGGAACCAAGAGCAGACTCTGGCTGAGAGAAAGGAAATGGGGACCTCAGTCCTACAATTTCAAGAACCTCAATTCTGCCAACAAGCTAAGTGAGCTCAGAAGTAGATTCTTGGTTACAACTCTCTTTGCTGAAAAACCCACTCCTCCCTTGGAGTATACTCTGTCTTATCTTTCCACCTCCCAAATTTTACAGGGCTACAGACTTCCTTAACTTGGCTCATCTCCTTCAAAAATATATTTCCAATAAATCTTAGTTTTTCTAAAAACAAACAAACAAACAAACAAACAAACAAACAAACAGTAGATTCTTTCTGGAGCCTTCCTGTAAGAATGCAGCTCAGTTACCACCTTGATTTCAGCTCTGTGAGACTCTAAGCAGAGAACTTAGCCAAGCACGACCAGACTTCTGAATTACTGTACTGTGAGCTCATGAGCATATGCTACTTTAAGCCTCTAAGTTTGTCTGTCAATAACTTCCTATGCATCAGTAGGAAACTTATACAAACAAGGTCCAAGTTACTCATTTCCTTGGCTTCCTGGAACACTCAGAACCACATATCTCTCCAGAAATGTGTATCATCCTGGAGTTAGGAAGCTGTCTTGGTCAAGTTATATTCCCTTCTTGAGGGCAGCCTACATCTGATAACTGACTGATACAGGAATACAAAGTCTTGAGCCCCTTGCTTCATATGGGACAACTTTGAAGGGCCATCCCAGCTTTTGAGTCGCCTGTAGGGTGGTCTCAATTTTAACTTCTCTCTCTGCCTTGTCTTGCTTTCCTTACTCCTTCACAGATTGTCTTCCTGAGAGTATATACCAATAAGCTTCTGTATGCAAATCCTTATTGCAAACTCTTTCACCGTGGAACCAGATTTAAGACAACTCACTAGGTAAATGTGGAATGAAAGAGGAAAAACAAGATGAGTCTTGTCCCATAGGAGTCCAGCTAGGGAGAGCAGACTCCCACAAGGAGCAGTAAAATAATATTAGATACCACATGGGAATGTATAACCCAGGCTATGAAGGTTCATGCATTTCAGTTATCTCAGGACAGACTGTTTATACCTGTTTCCTGGTGGCTATAATAAATAGTTACCCATTTGACTCTGAAAGGTGTTCCAGTTTGGATGGTAAATTACTTGGTCAGTGTTCCCAGAGTCCATGAGTTATGGAAGTACAGAGGGTAGAAAGTCCAACACAGCTGGGGTGGGCTAAAGGATAGAGAAGTCTATATGAAGTGGCCTTGGTGCTAGACCTTGATGGATGAACAAGAATTTTGTTACATGGAAGTGCCCAGGTATCTCTGTGTATAGGAAAATAGAAAAAACATGGACAGGAAGGCCAGACAGTTGGGAGTTTGTGTGTGGGGGAAGTGGGAGCAGCAGCAGCAGGAAGAAGAAGAGGAGGCTTTCATTATTGGAATGACATAAGGAGTTTGTTAATGGTTGTCATTTTATGAATATATAAAGCAAGGAAATCAGCACACATTGGTCATAGAGTATATGAGTGCCTGCATGCAGAGTCATATGATATATCCTCATGTCTTGGGGAAAATCAAAAGGAGAAAGGGAACAGATGGCTTGCCTCCCACTGTCTGAAGTGAGACCATTTTGCTTATCTGGGCAGCACTATTCTTTTATCTCTACCCCAGTTTGCTTATTTGTTCTGTACAGATGCCTTTGTGGATTGATGATGAAAATCATGATGCTGATAGTAATGACCTTTCCTTACTTTTGCAGCCCTTGAAATGCTTTCTTGTTTCATACTCATTTTTTCATTTCATATAATCCAAGATTCTCTTTTGTCTTCATCGCTGTCCTATGTAAAAGGCAAGGCGAGTATTATTATTTTTTCATTCAACTAAAGAGACACAGTCATTAGTTGAAAGAATTCTCAAGGGTAATAGGTTAGGTGTGGAGCCCAAACTGGACTCTGAGGGTTGTGGCTCCTACATTAATGGTCTTTCCACCACACTGTGCAAAGATAATGGTGGGTCTTTGTCCAGCAGTGGCCTGATAAAACTGTTACTGCATTGATTCCTCCTTTGGCTTCCTTTCCTGTATTTTGGGTACCCATTAAGATGCTCCATTGAATGGTGTCCCCCATCCCTGAAGATGCACACAACAGAATTTGCTGAACTGTACACTGAAAGATTTTTGTGGAAGTGCGAGGAGGCTGTATCACTTCTGAGTAAATGCTGTTATTTCATTCCAGTTTAGATAGGAATATTAAAGGAGGAATAGTTTTATTTAGTGCCTGCTACATGCTTTACCTCCAGTCTTGACTACAACCTTGCAAGGGAGGGGTGTGAAGCTTGTGTGAAGAAATTGAACCAAGTGTTGCAATTCTTTGCCTAAAAACACAGATGATATTGGTTAAGCCAGTGATTAAGCTAGTTCTGCCTGTATCCACATTCAGCACCTTTTCTACTAAGCTGCTTGGGCTTTCTGGACTCCAGTGGCTTCAGTAGGAGTCAAGATGAGGACCGCTTAGAATTCTGACTCTTTTTGCAGGCCTAGAGCCTTTGAGGATGTAATTATTTTAGCTATAGACCTTCTCCCTGGAAAAATGTACATTTATCCAGCACATTATATATTTCAAGGGACTAATGGACTGTCAAAGCTGTTGTGTAGTCTTCAGGTCAGGTCCTTTTGAGCCTTAAGGGAGGTTGAAACTCAGGAAAACAGAAGCAGAAAAGTTTCAGTAGCTCACACAGCCACATGGAGCTCCTCATTTTTAAGCTCATCTCTGCTGGGGATTAAAGGGTTTGGGTCTTTGTCTTGATAAAACAGGTTATTACCTAAATAGCTATTAAAGCAGCAGGAGAGAAGGCCGAGCCAGCTGCTGGACAGAGTGGCAATCCACTGTTCTCTCTAGCAAACCTAAACTCTGGAAAAGTCTCAATAAGGGGTACTAAAGTTTTGTTATTTCAGAGTGTAGAGTTGACAGGAATGAGGCTTGAACATTTTCTATGACTCATGCACCCTCCCTCACCCTCCTTCTTTGGATTGTCTGAGAGAAGTCAATGTAAAGTCCAGTTTTCCCTGCATGAGGTTTTGTCCCAAGGCTGTGTCAAAATGATGAAATATATCAAATTGAAAAACAGTGGAGTTTTTATTGACTTGGATCAATTTTTAAGATGGCCAGGAAAAAATATATCTGACTATGAAGAGTCTACTGATGTCCAATCACAATTTCAAGATTAGATTTTTTAATATTTAGATTAACATTTAAATATTTATTTAGATTAAATATCTAAAAATTTAGATATTTCTGTGAGGGCTCCCTATTACCTCTTCCTCTAGTATTATGGCTGTATCCAATCTCATCCCAGGCTTTCCACTCCACTGTATCTCCCACTGCTTCTGGACAAGCATCCTTGGTCCTATTCAGGTCCATTTTTCTATCTCTGAAAATGCCATTCCCCAACCATCTAGAGCTCCCTTGCCCCATCTGTCAATCAAACCCCATCCATCTGGCCTTTTGAGGGGGTCAAAGTCTGGGACAATCTGTAGATCTGGTGTGCCTCCTACTCTTTAACTCTCTGAGCCTCATTTGTAATAGAGAATGATAGTTCCTAAGTTATGTTATTAAAATTCAATGAGATAATATACATAAAGCAAATGGCATTTATAGCTATTATCAGCTTCCTTCCTTAAGGCCAGGCAAGTACTGCCTCCTTCAGAAGGTCCTCTTGGAAACTTAACCCAGAGTTATATTTCTTCCTTTCTCTTCATCTGCTTGAGTTGCCATAACAAAATAACACCAGCTGGCTGGCTTAAACAACAGAGATTTATTTCTTATAGTTCTGGAGGCTGGAAGATCCAGATTAAGGTCCGATAGGGCCGGTTTTTTGATGAGAGCTAGAGCTCTCTTCCTGGCTTACAGACAGCGCCTTCTCACTGTGTCCTCACATGGCCTTTCCTTAGTGCCTGCACATGGAGAGAGAAAGAGCCAGCTCTCTGGTGTCTGCTTGTAAGGATCATGATCCTATTGCATCAAGGCCCCACCTTTATGAACTCATTTAACCTTAATTACTTCCTTACTTCAAATATAGCCACACTGGGGGTTAGGACTTTAATGTATGAATTTTAAGGGGGACACATACACTCAGTCCTTAACACTCTTCAGTGTGGCACTTGCTTGGTACTTACAATGAATACTCTCACATTTTAGTATTTAAATATTTCCAATTTCTTCCTTGCATGAAATGTGTATTTACATGTAAGATAGTAGCATCTCTTGACAGAGATCTGTTTCTACTTTTTGTGTATGATTGGCAAAAAATAGGGCACTTTTTAGTGTTAATAAATACTAGTTAATGAACTGGATGGTTGCTTTACTGATGTGAAGCCAATCAGTTTGACCTTTGCTTTATGAAATTGTAAGGATGTCATGAGTAGATATATTATTCAGGATGGCTAGATTATTACGCATTAGTAACAAATAATCTCCCATTCTTAGTGACTTTAAAAAAAAATATTCTTTCTCCTCATGTTATATATCCATCATGGACATTAGGGAGCGGAGTGCCATCTCAGAGACTGCTCACTGCTGTACCAGAGAGAAGAAAGAGCATTGTAGTGTCTGGCACTAGAAATCAAATGCTCACTAGCCACAATTCATTGGTCACGACTAGTTCCATGACTCCATCCAACCACAGGGGTGGGGGCAGAAAGTGTAATCTCACCATGTGTCCAGAGGGCAGAGGAGGGCTGGAAATATTAGGTGAATATCATTAGTGACCACCATAGTGAAGAAATGAATGTTTGTTTTTCCAGGAAGTGGGGAAGTTGACACTCATGTCATAATGTTTATCTTTTGTATGACCAGAAGACTGCCTTTAACCTTCTTCCCCTTTCCCATGCAAAATCAGCCAAGAAGTTTTCCATCATCCATGAAACCTGGATTGGTGGTTCAGAGTCATAGCATGTTGCACTTGAAGGAAACCTTATTTTCCATCTAATCTGGGGACTTGCACGGTGACCCTGAGATGATCCTATGAGCGATTCCATAGAGATTTACGCAGGGAGATCTGTAGGAAGGGCTTCCATCAGAGTAGGAGAGATCTTAGAACTTACCTTGGCTTCCTCTCTGTCTGACTTACGTGTAGGGCTTTTTTGTAATATATATGTTTTGAAAACATAAATGGTGCTACAGAAAACAATTGAAAACTATGAATTTGTCCAGCCATATAGGCAAGACATAGATGATTCCTTAATACTGTTTCCAAAACCTGAAGTCAGACCTAATGGATTGACTTGACACCTGCCTCTGTCTGCCTGGCACAGCCTCTCTCCTTCACTACAGGACACTCTCTCCTGCTCTTAATCACTGTTGCTGAGCTGGATTTCAGGGCACCCTCCTTGCCTGGGTAGTTGCTTTCCCTCCTATCAAGCTGTGAAGTGGCCCGTTAACGTTGCAAATAGGGGTGCCTCCTCTCTGCTTGGACTCCAGGCCTTTGCTTGCGTGGACCAATATATCATGCAAAGTAAACTAAAAAGGAATTAGAATATTTTTGTCTGCTGTGTCTCCAAAATCACAGAATCCCAAAATGCTTAGGATCCTTTTAAAGTTGTTTTCCTTTTGTTCCTTTAAAAACTCTCTTTCTGAGCAAACCCGGGGCTGATGAGCTGTCCCCAAACTGCAGCACTTACATGCAAATATGGGAGAGTGACAAAGACCTTGATTACAGCTTCATTTGCTTTATGCAAGACTCCAAAAGCCAGTTACAGCCCCAGAAAACACAAGGAATGGACTCCAACAAGTGGTGGCGGAGCCAGTTGGGCTGTCTGGCAGGCCCTCTGCATAGTCACACTCCCTCTTTCCTTGGGCAGCATTGGCTCTAGGATGGTAAAGGAACTCTTGTTGGCTCCATGGATGCTGTCCCCACACAAAACATTATCCCTTCCTGCTGCCTGGGGTTTAAACATTAGAGTTGGTGTTTATCCTTTAGGTTTTGCATTCAGTCCTTGTTGAGATGCCTCTTTCACCAGGATCTTGCATGGACAACCTGTCATCACGCATGGCCTCCTCGGTGAGAATGAATGTGTGAGAGCAAGTGTCCTGATGCGAGAAGGTGGAAGAGTGAGTGAGCGCTCTGAGGGCTTGGCGATGGGAGTTGGGCACTGGGTTGAAAATGGGTGAACTAGGCAAGATTAAGTTCAAAAGCAGAAACTGGTGAAAATCCTCAACTTTGGGGTCACTAGTCCCCAAACAGTGGCCTAGTGGGAGAACAGGAAGCAAGTCCCAACTTCATTCTTGAAATCTATTTGTGGTCAGTTTACTGAGTGAAATCTGGGGGCTAAAGAACAAGGAGGTATTTGCCTCTGGGTCCTTACCACCAAAGACCTTAATTCATATATCTTCCTTAGTTAAAGTATGCAAAAACCACTGCAAGTTCTCCTGATTTATTAAATCAATTTATGCAACTTAATCAGTAAAGGGAAAAGTCCCTGAGCTGGGAGCAGGGGTACCTCTGCCTCAAAGCAAGAATAGTCCAGATAGGTTTATTAGGCTGAATGTAAGGAAACACCTAGCTAAAGGATGGTGACCAAGGGCTTAGGGTCTAGGGCCAGACCTCTTGCTTGTTTCAGCTCTCTCACTGCTTTCCCTCTGTCTGGCACAGAACGGGGACTGCTGGTATCTTTTCTAGTTATAAAAGAACATATATTAATACTTGAACAAGTGGTGATAATGGCAGCCCAGTAGCATGATATCAAAGGCTGTTGACCCCCAAATACTGCAGATGCTCCTCTTGTTCTTGACCCTTAGGGATTTATCAGTAAGTCTTAAGTTTACCACAAATAGATTTTGAGAAAAGAATTGGGACTTATTTGCTCTTCTGATGCCAAAATAACAGGGTCTAGTGAATGCAAACTCTGTACTGGGTATATAGGAGGGTCTCAATAAATGTTCACCATTAAGACATCAGAAGTATTTTTTTCTCCATAGCTTGTCATTAATGAATATGATCTTGTGGACTTAGAGCCCAGGTTGGGGGTACTGATAAAGAGCAGGAGGAGAAAGAGAATTGAGTCACTTCCTAGTAAAGCTCGGGTAAGGGGACAGAAGCCAGGTGGCCTGAGGAGAGAGCTGCAGGACTCAGAGAGGAAGGCACGCAGATCTCACAGCATCCTCCCTTCAGTGCCTCTCACAGCCCCTGCAGCTTTGAATTCAGTGACGGGAAAACAGCCTGGTTCTCCTTGGTCCCCTCTCCCTCTGGGCCATAGAGATATCTGCATTTTTGTATTAAACTTCAACAGGAAGCTGATCTCCTGGTGTGGGCACAACTTGGTGTAAGTGCCTACAATCCTGAGTGTCGTGGATGTTTAAGTAACCTTTTGAAGCATGGCATAACTGGGTGGCTATGCCACTAAGGTCTTGGAGCAACTTCCCTGGTACCCCTGTGATGCGGATTAGCAATGCACTTTATAAGCCACTTCCCCACTGGGTCCAGGTTAAATGCATCAATTATAGCTCCAATTTGGAAATATTCAAATTAGCTCAAAATAGTTATAATAATTTTTATACTCATTGTTGCTTTTCTTCTTCCTCTTCTTCTCCTTCTTCTTTTCATCCTCCCCCTCCTCCTTCTCCTCTTTATTCTTATTCTTATTTTATTGCTGAGGCATGTAGTATTTTGAGAATCTCTCTTACTGGGATTCTCTTCTCTGTTCACTCCCTCGAACATACTCCAGCCCTTTACCCCTAAGCTTATATGTTTATTACCCATGAATTTGAAAGAAGAATATATTGGATGAGGAGAGTTATTCTGGTAACTATTTCTATTATGCATTTGATTATACTCTTATGCCCACATCTTCCCAGTGACCATGATTAGCCTTTCCTTTCTGGCTTACATTTTACCTCAGATTCCTCTTATTGTATTCTTAACACGATAAGAATTGAAAGACATCTTTTTTCTCCATTCCCAAATCAGTGATATCAACAAAATTGAGCTTGGAGACTGAGAGCCTTTCATTATTTCTACAAGTTATACCTAAAGTTACTGCAAATTAATAGAAATTACAAAGGAACACAGTATTCTTGCAAAGTAATTGGAACTTCAAACAAGATCCCCTAGTACCCCTTTATAATTGGATTATAACCCCAACACTTACTATAGTTTTTGTTTTCCTTTGTTACATTTCTTTGTGGGTTTTGGTGATACCTGAGATTCTTCAGGATTTACTTTGTAATAAACAACCTTCAAGAGACATGTGCATTTTTAGTGGATAAGATTCTGTCTCATATTCACTGACATTGATTGACTTCCCCTATGTATAATTAGTGGGCATGCAGCATAGAGCAGGATTTTGGGGGATCAGGCTCAGGACATACATAGATGATAGGTATGGGAAAGGGAGGAGGCAAAGGGGATGGAGGAGGAGAAGAAGGATATCTATAGCAGAAGTCTGCAGGAGGGTTCATGGAATGTTTAATAAAGGATTACGACTACCCATAGCATGAGAGAGTCAGGATATTCTAAGGAGATGGCCAAGATCAGGAGGCTTTGATGGCAGGGACTGGGATTTATTAGGCCATCCTGCTAGATGCTTCTGGAGATGCCCCAATGATCAAGACCAGGAGAAGCATAGAACCATAAAGTTTCAGTCTTGATAGAATCTTAGAGTTCATTTGGATCAGTTTCTATCTAAAGCCTGAATTGTAACAAGGACAGTCAAGGTCTAGCCTCTGCTTTAGCACTTCCCAGCACGCAAAAGGGTTGCTAGGGAGAATGAACTAATTCCATTTTTGAAAAATTCAGAATGTTGAAATTATCATCCCTGTATTGAAACATAATGTGACTCTAATAATTTCCATACAGAGGCCCTTGCTCTGCCTTTGGAATTGTACCCAAAATGCATATGACCCTTTCCACATGGCAGGCCTCAAGTATTTTGGTAAAAGCTCTGATGCCCCCAGGATCTTTTTGCCAGCCTGAGCACTCTCCACGCATGCCTTCCAGTCTTCCCCTGTCCCACAGAATGCTAGTGAATTCTGACCAGCAGTTTAATGGGGACAGTGGTGTCTCTTCTTGTTTTAGCAAATTTATGCTTTAGCAGTTTAAACTGAAGTCATATATTTCACATCTTATATTTGTTTAGAACAATTTATCTGTTAGATATCACTTACTGCTTATCGTTCAAATATCAAGAACTTTCTTTAGAAATGTGTTATACCCTTCATTCATTCTTTTATTTAGTAAATAATAATATTTAAGCAACAATTATCTGCCAAGCACTCTTTTAGGGGCTGGGTATGTGGCAGTGAATAGAACAAAGTGCTTTCTTTCTTGAAGCTTTCATTCAAGTTAAAAGAGAGATAATTGACAAATAAGTAATACACGAAATAAAACAGGCTAGGGTGATAGGCAGAGCTGGACAAGGCTGCTTTTCACATATGTGCATGTATGCGTTGCTATTTCATAAATTATATCTCAGCCTCCATATGCTTTGTGCCATTCACAACTAAGGGGAGATAGTTTTTCACGGCAATGATACCAACTGTCACTACTGCTAATGCTTCCACTGCTCATACCATCAGCCTCATGTAGTCATGTCATCAACCACACAGGACGGAGCTCTAGAAAGATCATGGACTCCATGTGGCCACTGCTATCGGGTCTAAAAGCACTTCTTAGCTTTGTAACTTGGCTGAGTTTTTTTTTTTTTTAATTTTGTGCCTTAGTTATTTGTACAATGGAGACAAAAATAATACCTCCTAAAGTGGTAGTGAAATACTGCATGTGAAGAAAATTCTAGGTTATAGAGACAGAAGTTATTTAACAAACGTTTTCTCTTATCTCTTTCCCCTTTCTATGTCTCCAAGCCCATATGCTGACAAAAATATCGAATTGAGAAAGGCTGAAACTTAAACCACTAGAAATCTCACATATTGACCTTATTCAATAATTTAGGGTCTTAGAGCATGGTAGCAGCTTTGGAATCCATCTAAGTATGGTACCAATTTCTCCACGTTTATGTGTCTTTTTCCATAAATATACCAGCTCAGGAAAGTTACAAAATTATTGTTATATATGTAATGAGCTAGTTTGGGAAGGATATATATAGATTTCAGGTTGAATTGAATTATAAACATATAAGATAGAACAAAATAGTTGTAATCAGCATAAGATATAGGAATAGATTGAAGTGAGATGGATTGAGTGGAATAGAATGGGAGAGAGTGAGATGAGATGGAATGATTTGGAATGAAACAGGATCCGGGGGCAGAATAGTATGGAAGGGAAATGGGTTTAAACCAGGTGGACATGTATAGTAATCAAAGAACAGAGGCGTTTCTTAGTTTCTTTGCTCTTCCACATTCTTTTTCTGCAGTCTCTGTGCATAACCATAGTGAGCATCTTGGACCTTTGCGTGTTTTGTACAACCTGATGCCAGTGTTGACAGAGACTTAGTGCTGCCATCAAGGGATTTACACTGCCTCTTTAATGTCCCCCTTCTGTGGTGGCTTTATAGCCCTGCTGTCCAACTTAATATCTGCAGCTTGTTATTTGGCACATGAGTCTCTTTGTCTCAAATGCACGAGGAGAGGGAAGGGGAGTGAGCTCTCTGTGTGCAACAGCTGTGTCTGTTTCTGGGCTGGCTCTGGTCTGGGGCCCTGCGACCATTCTGGCCTTAGATCTTTAACATTTCTTGCCCCAACAGGGTAGTTTTTTTCCAAGGGAATGCTGTGTGCAGCATCTAGACAAGCTAAAGGATATGTCTATGGGTCACTGGAGAGCACAGCTTCTCTTACAGATGTTCTGACTCTAAAAGTTGATATATTGAGAGCTAGTGCTGTTCTCCCCGCTCTAGTTCCAGCAAGGACTACATCATACCCAAGTGTCTCTCGATGTGTGAGAGTTACATGGCACCTCTAGGAGTATTTCTGGCTGACAATGATTTATCCATTTTTATTTTCCTGCTCTGCCTTGTCTGAGCATCATCTGGGATTATGGTTAGTATGCAGCTGGAAGCTAAGATTCCCAGGCCAGTGTTTCCCTGGGAATCATTTCTCTCTATGGGCTCCTAAGGGGCTGATGTGACTGTTGAAAAGCTGACCGTAGAGAATATGTGTGTGATGTAAGAGATGTATGGGTTTCGGAGTCAGACAGCTTTGTGAGCACTGCCAGAAATAGGGTGAAGCAAGGCACTCACTCTTAGGCTCATACAGGTGCAGTATCAGCACCTGAGAGTGAGAACCTTCTGAAATTCTGCACCTTTGGTTCTTTGCTTACCTTATCTTGCTCCCAACTCTTCTTGCAGAGTTCAAATTCTAGTGCAGCCACTTCCTACCTGGGACTTTGGGAGAGTTACTTAACCTCACCGACCCTCATTTTTCTGACCTATAAAATAGACATCCTGATGCTTACCCCTCAGAATTCTAGCGAGGATGAGATAACTCAAGTTAGACAACAAGTAGAGGAGATGTCCAGCATACACCCCTCCCTGAAAGATGACAACAACAACAACAACAAAACAGACAATTAGATAACAACAAAGACCAAAGTGCAATAGTTAAAGGCTATGGTTGGTTTTCTCATGAAGACTGTTTTTGATCTGAGTCCCAAGAGATCCCTCTGACTTGAGCAGACCTGTCACACATAGTAGGAACCAATGGGCTACAAAAGCTGGACTGGGACATGGGACAAAGATTCCAGTGTTTTGCTATACTTCCAGAGTAAACCCTCCACACTTCCTAGAGTTTTATCATGGAAGCAAGGTATTATCATGGAAAGCAGAATGTGTCTGATGCAGCCAGCTTCACCTCTGAGTCTTTATTTTCAAAAACAAATGGTGTCAGCCATCACATACAAATCTTTGTGTCTGATAAAGGTTATTCACAGTGAGGTTAATGTGCTGGTCTTTCCTCAGGACTCTTACTCCATCTGCCATGCCCTCTCCATCTACTGCTTCCAAATCCTAACTTTTCTTTGATGTCCATCTTAGGCTTCTCCTTCTCTTTGAAGTTCTCCTAGGCACTCTAGCTCACTTTTGTTCCTTTGCTCACTCTGCTCTAAGAGATAGTCAGTTAAAGATCTTCTAGGGCTGGGATTAGTATAGATCTGGAAACTAAAATATTGGTGCTGGCTTGGGTTAGGCACTGTGCTAGGCTCTGATCGCTGTCTTTTCTGACATCATTGAGGGCATTCTGAACTTCTCTTCCATCTAGAGATCACCCAATGGTAATAGAGGGCATCATAACCAGAGCAAATTTTTGGGAGCAAGTGATATACAAGGTCAAACAATGCCTTAATGACAAAATCCAAGCCAGATCCCAGCTCTTCCTAACCAAGTCCTCTTTCAAAAATTACTACATAATTGTAACTTACTTGTGTGCTGCTGCCTTGTAAATATCTGCTTCAGCGCTGAGTTACTGGAAGCCTCCTACAACTTATCAGATAGTGATGTTTTTAAAGGAGAGGATTTGTTTGAACAATGCACCTCCATGTTGCCCAGCACAACATCTGGTACACAGGAAAAGTTCTCTAAAGGATTCCAAAAAAACTCCAAGTCCCCAAATACTTATTGACTTGGATTCACCTGTATCAGAGACATTCAATTCCAAAAACAATTTCTGCATAGGCAAGAGTTGTGCTATCTACTGGGATTGATGTCCAATGTTAGCTACTTTGGGAGTCCAGCTGGGTGCAATATTCTGGGGTCAGAGAGGCCTTTCTCATGTCTTTCATATCTCATAACATAGACTGCTACCCAATCCCCAGTGTTGGAGTCTGATGAAATCCAGGTGACTGAAAAAATCTAATTAATATGGTTTTAATTATGCAGTAATAATACCTACCTCCCAGCATGAGAAGGTAGGATATTAAATTAGTAATACTAAATTTCCCAAGGGTGCTAAGACCCTTTAAGATGAGTTAATTTGAAAGTTACTGATATGATTAGAGAACAGAAATAGGCATATTTGAAAGATTTCAAAAGGGTAAGCAAACATCAATATATCAGTCAATTGTGCTGTCAGTCAGTCAGCAATCTAAAACAAAATGTTAGGCTCTGGCTGTAAAAAATAGGTGATACTCCTGTTTTTATACCATGTATAATGGAGTAGAGCAAGCAAAACATGAACCCCGGCCCCTCCCTTAGTTCACTGATCTCTCCTTCTTTCCACTTAGTGGAAGATGGGCTTGGAGTCTGGCAGACCTGGCTGGAATCCTGGCTCTGGACTGCTCAGCAGGACGACTGTGAGGAGGGCACATAGAGATCATGAACTTCAGATTTCCTATTACTTTGAAGAGCTGGGAAGGATTCAAGTAGATAAGTGTAAATTGTCTGATTTATATCTTATTTATAATAGACAGTGATTATGCTTGCTTTCTCACTAGTGTGGGATTATGCATATGTGTGATATCTAGGAGATGCCTATACACAGTTGGGAGTCACCTAAGAAGAGGACAGAGCAAGAGAGGACAAGGGTGTGTCTCAGAGATACCACCATTCTGAGTGTGGCCTGAGTGACAGAGGCAAAATGAGACCAAGGCAAGACAGGGACGGGAGAATGCTGAGAAACAGATGGACACCAGTGTTTTAGGCTGGAGGGAACTCAAAGAGGAAAAGCAGGATCTGTCAGAAAATCCCTACATGCCCAAACCAGGGGCAGACATCTTCATGAGAAGGATGTGTGGAGGGAGAAAACAATGGCAGGGGGTATGCATGGTGATATCCAGAAATATGTTAGTAAAGGAAAGAAGAGTGAACGTTTGAACCAAGCTGGATCATGAAATGGTGTCTTTGTTTTTTTCATTTGTTTTTTTCTTTGTGTGACCCTCTGTTGTTGTTGGATGTGGACTACCAGAGTAAATTTCCATTCGGGAGAAAGAAGCCAGCAGAGAAAGATGATTTGAAAATGCCAGAAGTAAGACATGGCGGCTAAGTGCTATTAGGTTCTGGAGTCTGAGCTCCAATTGTGGTTTTGCTGCTTAGTAGCTGTGTAATTTTGAGCAAGTTACGCTAAACTCCCAAGCCTCAAATGAAAAATGAGGCTAAAAAGGGCACAACCTGCACTGGTTTGTTGGGAGGCATGAATGAGAGAGTTGGTGAAGCCCAGCATGTTGGGTGATGAGCAGAACTCTGAGGAAGGAAATATTTGGAGATGGCAGGGAGAGACATGGCCCAGCTTCCTGTGTGGCAGGAGACAGCCTATTTTGGAATCATGCATGAATTTTTTCTTTTGCAAGAGAGAGGGATGAGGTGTGTGGCTTGATGTGAACATAGAGGCAGCTTGAAAAGCAGCTGAAGGAGTTAGGATGGCTGTTGACTTACCTGTTAAGTGTGAGTCAGCTCATCTGCAGCCAGGGTGGTTGATAAGGGTAGGTGTGCCTGGGGATGGAGATACGTGAAAAGAATCCAGAGATGTAAGGAAAATGGGAGGCACTGGGAAGGGTCAGCATCATGGCAGTCATACAGGGCTCTACAGTTGGGGTTTAATGTTCTGCCACCTTCATCTTGAAATTTTAATAATTTTATCTTTGAATTGCATCTTGTAAGTGAGTCCAGTGGAAAAATGGGGCATGTGCTGGGGACTTGGAGCCTGGCTCATGTGACAGTTCCAGGCTCCCCTGGATGGCTTCTTTGTCTCCCACTCCTCAGCTTCCACCCACCTAAGCCTGGGCACACAGGAGTAGAAGGCTGTGGTCAGGCACACACTCATGCACTGAGATGTGAGGTAAAGTGAGTATCTGTGAGGTTCTGCACTTGCCTAGCAAGTACCCTTGTACTGGACAGAGCATGACATCGGATGGCAAATAAAAAGACAGAAGAAAAAGAGTTTTCCTTGCTTTTTTGAATAAGAGAACCTACATTTTCACTTTACACTGGACCCCACAAATTATATAGCTAGTCCTGGGAAGAGGAGTCGCCTGGAGAAGTAAGAGAGCAGCAGAACGGTCTGCAAGGAACAGCAGGATTTGGGGCTTACCAGTTTCCAGTGGGCACAGCTGGACAGGATTCTCTAAAGGATCCATCAGTGCAGATATAGGAGTGTAAGAAGTAGAGGGCAAGAATTAGTGAAGGGTGTGTGTGACAAAGGGAGAATGGTGGAACTTTAATAGGGTAAAGGGACTATTGGCGCTAATGAAAGAAAAATTCAAAGGACTGTGGTGTGGGTTAGATTGGGTAGAGAAAGAACTCAAACCAGACTAAGGAAAAATGTGAAGATGTAGGATGAGAAACAGATTTAGGAGCCAGGCATGGAAGAAAGGAGGTTCGTGATGATTTGGCCAAGAAAGGGCATTTGAGAATTCCAAATTTTCAAAGTAGAGTATTTCCAGAACAAGTTTCCTTACATCTCATTAGTAAAGTTTGTAATTTGCCTTTTTTTTTTTTTTGCCTTGCATTTGCAAACAAAACATTGCTCTCAGATTCAAGATTTAGACTTCTGAATCATAGTACAACTCATTTTTTTGTATAAGTAACATATGTTTGGCGTCTTTAAACACAATTACTTTTGTATAATAAAAGTGTTGATTTGATGATGCGACATTTTCTGCAAGTGTGTTTAAGAGAGTTTATGTTTTCATAAGTTGCAATGAAACTCAATTATGTATGTGTAATAAGGCTTCTGATTGTTACACTTAGACTTTTCTGTATAATGAAGCCAGCAATTAGAATTTGCTTGCTCTATGGCTTAGAAAACACACTTGTTTTGGAGACAAAAGACTCTTAATGAGCCCCCTTTTTTGTTAATTTTTTTGTTGTTGTTAAAAACCAGTCTATAACTCAAACATATAATTAGATTCATTAAAGGTTTGGATTTTTTTGTTGTTGTTATTTTTTTCCTCTAAACACAAAACAAAGCAAAAAGCAGTAACTTTAAGGGACACATGCTTTCAAAACAGTGAATCTTGCCACAATCTGAAGTTTTACCTTTGAAGCACCTACCTTCCGTGCAGGTTCATGTCTAGCTTTGCTCAGGAGGCAGAGGCCTGAGCATGACAGCTATCTGATTGAGTAGAGACAGATTCTTCCTAAGTGTTACATAGGAGCTAGTCTGGACATTACTCCTGGAGTTGGGCACTGGGGTTCTTGCATCTCAGCCTCAGGGTTAGCCTGAAGCCTGGCTCAGGAACAGAGTCCCACCTCCCCTCCCCGAGGCTACTTCTTGCTTCAGAAGCCATGCCCTGGGCTGCTTGTCAGTGCTGGCAGAGTTTTCTCAGTGGACTAAAGAACTTTGCCATCTCTTTTCCATCTCATAATCTGTGCCCAACGTAGCAGCTGCACATAGTCTTCTCTCCTCTTGGTCATTTACTTCACTACTGGCCATTCATGTCATTTTCACAGAAGGCCGTTTCTCCCCTGGTTGTTCAGACATGTGGGGAAGGGCCCACGGGTCAAAACTTCCCCTATCACGTGTCAGTTTAAAAGGAAGCCCTTCTCCTTTCAGAGGTGTTTTCCTTTAAGTCTACTATTTAAAATTTCAACTCTAGAAGTGCTAAACTATTTTGTTGTTATTGATCATTAACAGCTTAATGAAAACTTGTTTTCATAATTTAAAATATGCTGGAAGGTTTTCAGTGTTGTACCAGTGTCTGGTGAGAATAGGAAAACTCTAGGTATTTCAAGCAGAAGGGGACTTAGTATAGGCAACTAGTTACACATGTGCTAGAATGGCTGGAGGAGAAACAGGAGAGCATAGGCTTCCCTGTGCACAAGAGCGTGCACTGTGCCGATGCGGCTG
Source organism: Eidolon dupreanum (assembly GCA_028627145.1). Taxonomy (NCBI): domain Eukaryota; kingdom Metazoa; phylum Chordata; class Mammalia; order Chiroptera; family Pteropodidae; genus Eidolon; species Eidolon dupreanum. Next base: position 64,753,546 of record CM053504.1, read on the forward strand.
GAGCTCTGCAGGTTTTGCAGCCTTTGGACTCACTGCTCTCTGCTGCCAGCAGGACCCAAGGAGCTCACAGTCCTGATGGTCAGACCCTCAGTGATATTGTCTGAGCCTTCAATCCCCCCCAAATCCCTTGTCAAAGGAAAATGTCTTCCCCTTCCCTCCTGCTTTCCAATCTCCAGTGACTGCCTCTCAGCAGCATCCCGTAGCTGGCCAAGGATTCTGGGCCCCACAGTTTCCAGAGAGAAAAGCAAAGCAGAGTAGAAATGGGTGTGAGTATCAGCCTTCAGCATTTGGCACATTGGGGGCACATGACAAGAATGGTCTAGAAAATACAACCTTATAATCACCAGTGACGTCTCCCAGCAAACCCCAACCACAGCTGTGGATTTCACGTTCAATCAATTCTGAGCAGTGGAGGAGGGAAAACATAGTGGGGCAGTCTGTCGAGAATTATCAACATAAAGGAAAGACAGGTCAAGTTTGTTTGCTGGAATTAACAAACCTAAGACCCGTTCCATTCAGCCTCTTCTCAGAAGCAGACTTTAAAATTTTAAACAAAAGATCCAATTAAATTTGATCCAATTTAAATCCATTCAGTTCAGAAACCTTTATTAAATATCTGCGATGGATTGTGCCCTGGGCTAGATAGTTGCAAGAGTTACAAATTTGTAGCTGGCAGGCAGGAGCTGTGCTGCCTGCCACTGTAGATCTAAGTCGAATAGATTCCTAGCTCCCCCAAAATTTTGGTTTTGGTTTCTTTGCTATTTAGTTGCATAAAATGTATACCTTTTTGGAAGAGGTGTTATCACCCCCATGTTTTATATAAAAGATCATTTATATTGAGAATTTCTTATGTGCTAAGTACTGTGCTAAACACTAGAAAAGCACAATCTCATTAAATTCTACCAGAATCCTGGAATTTAGCTATAATTGCAAACTTTGTTTGTTTGTTTGTTTGTTTGTTTGTTTCCAACAGATGAAGAACCTCAAGCTCTGAGAAGTTAAAACGACCTGACCAGTGGAGCCACCAGGTTGTTGGCAGGACTGCTAGTCCTCAAGCCTGTGGTCCCAATGCTTAGCCATGCTGTTTCTCAGGTAAGTTCAGAGCCAATGAGCTAAATGAGGTGCTGCTGTATTGTCCAGTTCCAAAGATTTTTCTGCTTGGCTACACAGACCTGAAATTCTATGGCCTGACTTTTATTCCCACTTTGCCATTCTTGAGCAACATTACTGTCTTTGGGCTTCATTATCTCATGCATAGAATGGGAGGTTGACTAAAAGACTTTCCAATGGAAGCGAGGCTTACATGGGCAGGTTTAGTTGCCTAGACTTCCCTGTACCATTCTCAGTAAAATTTTCCAACTCATCAAACCTGTCTCCTCATTGCCTTTTTCACAAGCCATTTTGCTTCATATTCTCACCACATGATTGCATTATTGCTCCACTTGGAGTGTGTTCCCTTTCCTTCCTACTTGCTCAGCTTAGAACCATCCTCTAAGCCCCTCTTCCTCCACGTAGCTACCGACCTGACCTCCAGAATGCACAATGTTCTCACCCTCCTCTGAGCTTACTTGGCACTTTTATTAGCTTGTAAGTAACTTGGCACCTTTATTAGCTTTTCACATGGCCAGCTCTTGTCTCCCCATTGTTTGACCCTTAGGGCAATTCATGTATCATACTTTTGTTTTATCTCCATAGTGCCTAATATGGGTTAGAAAGGAGTCTCTTGAGAAGGGGGAGTAGAGTTTTAAAGAGTAGAGTTTTAAAGTTTGGAGAAGATTTAGAAAGACAGAGGCGATTAAGATAGAGAGTATAAATGGCAGAGCATAAATAAAGAGGGTGCAAGAAAAACAACATGTTATTTGGGAGAGGCTACAGGGAGAACTGGTTAGTTGAAAGCAAATTAGGGTGTGAGAAAGGGGGTTCAAGATGTGGAGTCCATGGAAAATAGACTGGCATCAGAGAATCAGAGGATGGTTGATTTAACCCAGAGTTACTCAGCACTTTCTGTATGCTGTAGAGACAATGCTGAGGAGGATGTAATATCTTCTTGATTAAACGGGAGTTTATAATCAAGTCAGGGGTTGAAGACCAGATCACAGTGACTTCTCAAACCAAGTGGAATATAATTTATATCAACAAGAGATGTGTTCCTGGGGCTCAGACCTGGCTTCAGTAAACCCTGGCGTAGGCAAGTTTTAGGCATGGGCCCTGGATGTAGAGAGCTAGGCCTTAATCTTAGCTCCAACACTTACTCAATGCCTTATCGAGGGGAAATTCCTTGATTTCTCTGGGCCTCTGTTTAATCACCCATAAAATTGGATTAATAGTAGCACCTAATCATAGGGTTATTGTGAGAATTAACTAAGATCATGGATATGAAATTAGCACAGTATAGGGCCCATGTATATACTCTATAATTGCTAGCTACTTTTAAATATTTATTTAAAAGGAAGAGAATATGACCTGTGCTTGAAAGAGATTGTTACAAACCTCATGAAGGTACCATGTGGGCTGGACTTTGAACAAAGGGTAGAAGAACTCAGTAGGTAGAGACTTGAGACTGGACATTCTAGGAAGCTCAGGAAGCTGTGTGGATGAAAAGATATGCCTGACTCCTGTGGAGAACAATTGATAGCCCTGTTTTCTAGAAGAAGAGGGTAAGTGACAAAGAGAAGATGTGATAATTTGGAAAGTCAGGAATGGGTTATGCAGGGCCTTACATGCTGGGTGGATAAACTTATTCTTAGTGGTGCAAACAATGGAATGACTCTAGAAGTATGAGCGTGGAATGCTATGGACAGAAACAGGTGGCACCAAACATGGCCCAGGATGAGACCCAGGGCAGTACAAAGGTCAGTGGGGCTCTATCCCTTGGGCCTGCACTGGTTAACCTAAGGAGGCAAATTCACTTTTTTTCAAAGTCAGTCTCAGAGAGAGAAAGCCACGTGAATCCAAATATCCGGGCAGCAATCCCCAGCGGCGCCCAAGGTAATGAAACATTGGTATCTGCCGCTCCTATCTGTTATTGCTGATATTCAGATAACGATGCCAATACCCAGCCTGGGAGGGAGCAGAAAATGCCGCTGGGCCAGCTCGTTTGTCTCATCTCCTGGAGGGTCAAGAGGAGGGGAGAAAAGACAGGGAAGGAAGAAGGTAACCCCAGAAAATAAATCTCTTCCTCATTCTGGTATAAGGTAAAGGCAAAATAAGTTACTCCTGACCACCAAGAGCCATCTGAGAATGCTGGAAGTCTCCCCACCTCTCCAGTCAGCTGCAGTGCTTGGGCTAATAATGATTACACCTCATAGCTGAATAGTGTTTTATAATTTTCAAGGTGCTTTCACATCTAGTATCTCATTTAGTGGTCGTCATGAGAGAACCCAGACTTCAGGAGACACTAGGACTCATGCAGGGAACTTGTCCAAGCCCATTTTGCCACCTCCAGCTCAACTGGTACATCTTGAGGGAATTAGGTCAAAATTGGAAGGGTAGAGGTGGGGAAGCTCCCTAAGTGGTCTCTGGTGGATTCAGAATCAGAGCTGGGGGGTGAGGAGCCATCCACACCTATGGCAAACATTGACCATGGATCACGACAGGCTTTCCTCTGGACCCAGACAAAGCCTCGGGTCCTTCTCAAAAAAGTGCTGGCTGGCCACTACTAATTGATCAGAGCTGACACTCAGGATGGAATCTATTTGCTCTCTCTGCATTAAAGCATGTCCAGAGCCTCTCCTTGTTAAAATGTCAATACTTGTGGAATGTTAACGTATTAAGTCATTATCAGCCCCTGGAACCTTCACGTGGATACATTTGTCAGGTGGCTGCATGCAAACCCTCAGAGGAACTAGTCTGGGATGGAAGAGTTGGTTTGCTAAGGAATGCAAGGCCTGCTGGGCACATGGAATGACCACTGATGGCTCCTGCAGCAGATATTCAGATTGTTTAATCATCTCTTGGGAATAAGTATTGACTATACTCAAGAGTTCAGAGTCTGGGACCTTGGACAAATCGCTTAACCCCGTTAGGTTCTATTTTCTCACCCGAAAGATGAGAATAATGACATCTGCTCCTCCCAGTACAGAATAACTGCGAAGGTGACAGGCCTCTGAATGTATTTTGTATTTTATAAAGTATTGTACAAATGCAAGGTCCATTTAGCTACATTAGGAAGAGACAAGCTCTCATTCCTCATGTCACATGTACATGAAGGGTGAGGAAAAGAGAGGGAGAGAGGAATTAATATTTATTAGGTTCCAAATTGCCATTCATCTTAAATATATTAGCTCATTGAATTTCCACAACCATCCTGTGAGGTCAATACTGTTGAGCCCATAGCCTTGCAGATCACACAGCCACTATTTGTCAGAGGCAAGATGTGAACTCAGGTGTATCAGAGCACTCTTCCTACATCACAACCCAGGGCATCACCTGCACACACTGGCACTCTTTCTTTTCCTAGATGCTTCTTGCAGAATGATTTGGGGCTCCAGGTCAAAATGGTACAGGTGGAGAACAGGCAGGTGCCCTGTGACCAGAACCCCTGCAGATAGGTGATGTTGACTGGGAGATCTCCAGAAAATGATTTGGAAGACACAGTGGGAAAGTCAGAAACCTCTTCCATGGGCCTGGGGCTGGGTGAGGGGCAGCCAACTAGGGCAGAAGGAGTAAGAAGACTTTTCACGCAGGTCTGTCTGGCACAAAACTAGTGCTCCATCCCCATGGGGGTAAAGATCGAGTCATGGAGGGACAAGGCTGGATTTCAGGCAGAAGCAGCATGTGTAGCTGTCAAGGGTGTGAATGTAAATCCTGAGACAAGGTCACATTATCCAGATTCTCTGAAAACATCTTAAGCATCTTATCATCTGTTCAAGTTATTTGCTAGCATTGTATCAAAAATGGATATTGTAGTACATGACCCAAATGATAAATGTTCATTGAAACATTCAGCAGCGCAGTGGCACAAATAAATGCAATTGTTTAATATACTTTTAGTTTGGTTTTCATGTGTTTGAGGAGTTGCATGGAGTTTGGAACACTATGATAAAGCAAACACATACATTTTCCACAGACTTCGGGTATGGCTGTGTGGGGTTTGATGGTTTGAGGATAAGTGACTTTCATCCCTTCAGTGTTCTTGAGGGAGATAGAGGCACAAGAGATCATTTCAGTGTAGCAACTGATTTTCGTTGTTGCTGCTCTTGTACCTTATACTTCAAATCAAACGTCTTCGACATAGCGAAAAAATAATATGGAATATATATTTAGCACAGCTTCTACCAAAGGCCAAAGCTAGGATTAGAAGTTAAAAATAAACACTATAACCAGTGACATGGAGCTGGCCCATGCTCTCTACCCTGTGGTTTTGATTCACCTGAGAGAGAGAAAGCCCAGAGTAGTTACCTGAAAAGGAGAGGCATTGAGTCCTCTGCACACTTCTGCAGCACGGAAGAAGGAATCCGCAGAAATAGCATCTCTTCGGGCTCCTTTACTGATGTGCAAATCTGTGCTGCAGGGAAGCTAAGGGGAAAAAAAAGAACCTTGAAGAATGTGGGATGAAAGAAGGAAAAACAGCAGTACAAACAAGAAAAAGAGATAGGAGAAGGCTGAGTTAGTGGATCGTAGCTCAGCCTCGAGGTTGAAGAGTTGTTATATTATATATGGATGCAGAATTAAAATAATAGCCATGGCTTCTCCAACACTTCAAAGGTGTTCCAAAATGATATTCAGAGCTCACCCAAAGCCATGTCCCTGGTAGAGGATAGCCAGGGTTGCATTGGGCTGGTCAGGGGATCAGAAGACTTTCTGATTCTTTTATGGATAAGATCACTAATCATTAAGAAAAAGGATTCTGTGTGTTCTGTGAGGTCCCAAGGGATAGAAGCAGAACTCAGAGATGGACATTGTGGAGAGATGCATTTTGGCTCATTATGAGGTAGATTATTCTAACAAAGAAGAATAGTCCAAAGATGAACTATTTTGCATTAGCCTCTTATGTCCCTGTACCTAGAGCAGTGTCACCTTGGACTACGTTTGCTGAGATGTTAAAATTAGTTTCCAAACCTCCTGTATGTTAGGTAGGCTTTCCTGGGGAATTTCTTGAAAAATACGAATTCCTGACCTTTACTCCTAGAGGTTATGCTTCAGTGGTGAAAACTGGGAATTTATATTTTTATTTAACAAGATTTTCAAGTAACTCTTGTTCATGGAACAATATCTGGAATAATTTTTTATGAATAATATTAAAGCATTGTTTGACTAATTGTACTCAATGCTCTCCATACCCATTTTCTAATTTAACTCTAAGCCAATAAGAATCACAGCCTTAAATCCACCGCAAATTTCCAGCTCCTTCCACCTGAGCAAGTCAAGTTCTTCTGTGGCTCCTCTGTTGCCTTCAGCGCTCCTCTCTGAGTTACTTTCATGGTCTCCTGCTGAACTTGACCCCACATCTCTAGCTTCCCCCAGGTCTCTGTCCAGCACATCTCCTTCAAGAAGAAGAGCTTGATCACATGCAACAGAAATTCCCAGGTTAGATAAACTATATGAAAATATTCAGGATTTTACATAAAAATGCTAATATTCATCCAGGGAACACCTATGTAAAAAGGAAATAATAACTTCATTACTTTTATTAGTATTAATAATGGTTCTTTCTCAATAATTTTATGAGATAATTTTGTTTTAATTCAAAGAAGTGACTACCCAGGGTCTATGTCAGTTTTTAAACAATTGGTCAAAGACCTCCTTCATCATCCAGTAATCATCTTATCTTGCACATATGTGATGGGGTAAACTGAATCATTTTGTTGTCTTATGTATTTGGATACAAAATAAATAACAGGAAGAAGAAATTGTCACTTCACAATTCAGTCATGCTAGAAATTTCTATTCTTCATGGCATGACAAGTGACTTGTCAGAATGTGACTCTGACACATATAGGATAACATTCAGGGTTGGACATTACCTCCTACCCATGGAAGGCTTCTGGGTGCTCTGAGCAGAAAGGACCTTTCTAAATGTCATGACTTTTTTGGGTCATTTGGCTACAACTCCTGCACACAACGTGTGTAGACATAACTTGTGGTTTAGATATTGCCTGACAAAAGCTAATTACAGAGAAGAAAAACAGGACAGGACAAGGGTGGTTAGAAGAAGCAATCTGGTAATGTGAGGCTATACTTAAACCCATCCTGACCCAGCTCTCCTTGGACACTAATAACTCCCTGGGAAGGGGACAGCACTGGGCTACTTTAGGACACCTTCTAAAAGAGCTGGTCATGAGAAAAAGTGAGAGTTCCAGAGTTAAGGTCCAAAAGCTTAGGGTTTCCCCACTGGCAGCAGCAGTAGTGATGCTAGTCAAAGGTCTGGATGCTGTATGCAAATGTCAAGCCAGCCACACACTGTAGGGAGCCCCGCCGTCTAGGGAGTATAGCTACACGGAGACAAAGAGTAATAAGCAAAAATGTAGTGACCCAACAATATGGAATGTGAGACATGTGCCCTTTCTGCATCCCGTTTGGGACCCATGGAGAACAGGACAGAGGTCCCCTCTTGGAAGGGGGGACATATTAATTCTCTGACCTTAAAGGCAAGTACAGTACAATGACCCACCTCAGGACCCGTGAGTGACAGGCCCCAGGGAATATTTAAGGTACACAGTTACTCAAATCATTGTGTGTGGCACTGGGAAGTTCATGACAAAAATGAGAGAGATGTGGTTTCACCTGAAAAATGAAATGGATTTGGAAGGAGAAACAGAGATCACACCAGTCAAATCATGTTTACCCTTCTTCCTTTCCTTATTGGCAATTCTTTAAATTCAAAACGAAATCAGTCATCAATATCAATGCAGGCACCTTTAAGTGAAGTAACAAATATCGAAAGCTAAGTGTCCAGGTACTGTAAATTAGTTAAATGAAGTCATGTTTTTAAGTTCAGTGTTGATCTATCCCCACATCCTCTCTCTTTTCTAGATCTCATAATGGTTGGCATTCCCATTACTGCACTTACCGCTTTCTGATTTGCATTATAATTGATATTTATTGAAGGAAAGCCACAGATCTACAGGGAATTCCACAGATCCATAGTTGATGCTGTTGCCTTGAGGACAAGTGGGGTATTTGATTTTTTTACACCTCCCTTTCCCAGCTCCACACTGCCTTTCACATACTGAACAGCATGTGTTTTATGAGAACGCCGTCAGAAGCAGGCACTTGTGCTACACTGAGGAGCAAGACAGTCGGTGCTCTACTATCTGGTAACTATGACTAAGCAGCGCTTTTTCTGGAACAGCTAATACTGCTAGTATTAATAGTAACAGGTACTATTAGCTCTCTTCTGATGTAGTGTGCAGATAACTTACAGGTTAGTTGGAGAAATAAGACTTAAACATGTTAGACAAGAAAGTGTTTAAGCAAGATGGCAGAGAAGGTGGATTTTAGAGACTATGGTGGAGGCAACAAATGAGCTGGTTTTCAGAAGGATTAACTGGATTTATATAAACAAAAGTCAATAGGTATGTGCTTGGGAGGAATTTCACCTCAGGCTCTATAGGAATTAAATATACAATCTCTAAATCAGTTATACTCAGTTGAAATTTTGACTCCATTAATATTCTAGGGCATTGGTGTCTTTCAGTCAAGTTGTGTGACCTGGAGCAAGTAAGTTAATCTCTAATTCTCAGTTTTCTCTTCTGTAAAGGAGGATAATAATATTTATCTGATCTCGCTGTATGGGTTCTTTAGGTATATGTCAAAACACTAAAGAGCCAGGTACTTTGTAATCACTTAACATGGATCAGTCAGACTTATTACGAGCAGTATTATATTATTAGTATTGCTTTTTCACTTGTATGAGTTGGACATTGAATATCCTAGAGGTCGGAGCCATGCCTCTTTTTCTTGTGGATTTCATGGCAGCCAACACACAGTAGGTCTAGTAATTTCTTGTCAATTGCCCTTCTTGGTTCTTCTTACACATTCTACTGAATCGCCTTGCCTCCTGCTATGCTGTTATGATATGGGTCCTTTCATACCCCTCCACAATTTGTGGGAATAAAATGTAGCAATGAATCTAGTCATAGCATTAATTACACATGGTTCATGCAGCGTCTCGAGTGAGTGAGTGAAGAAGGAGAATATGATGACTCTGGGGCATTAGGGTCTTTCAACCAATAGTAATATACTGTCTCCACTAAGTACCTCTAGATGTTTTCTGTAAGGGGACACACTGTTTTATATACAAGCAGCATAATCCATTCCAATGAGGTTGTGTGGCCAGAGAGTCAAACACCTGCACACGAGTGGATAAAGGGCAAGGTTTTTCTTTGTCAATAAGGTCACGGTTTTATTTCATCTTTTTCAGAGCTGTGAGGCAGGGCACACAGGAGGCAGCAGTACTCTATGAGATCCTAAAGGAGGGGAATGTATTGAAGCAGGAAACTGTTGGCTGGCCACAGATGCAGAGGTTGGAAACTGATGCTAACACTCTGAATCAAAGCAAGGTTATATATGCATGTATGTGTGTGTTTGTGTGCATGGTTGTGGGTGTGGGTCTGTGTGTACACATGGTGCTTTAATGTGCATATGCGTAAATGCATAAGTATATGTGTTCTGATCTTTCACCTGGTCCTCTGCCCCTTTCTCTTCTGCTTCTGCTGGGTTGTCTGTCTGTCTATCTATCTGTCTATCTATGTATCTATGTATCTGTATATGTATGTATGTATGTATCATCTATCTATTTTTTTTTCAATAGCCATACTTTATTAAACACTCTAGGGCAGACATCCAGTTAAGTGTATCTGTGTAACAATCTTCTAAGGTTATTTTTATAACCCCAGATTACCTAGAGAAACCAAGACTTAGGAAATCAAATAATTTGCCCAAGGCCAACCACCTTGTGAGTGGCCCAGCAAGGGGTCAAATTCAAGCAAGCACAGCCCTATATAAACAGTCTACTTTAAAATATTCTGCCTTTGGACCAATGTGTCTTCTCTGAAACACTCTCATGTTTTTCAGCCTTCCTTTTAAATCATTATATGCAGAACCTCAGCCACAATCCTCCTGCAGTGGTCTGTCAAGTCAGTACCTAGTCCTACAGTTTGGTCACCTTCCTTCCCTTATGTTGTAGCCCAAGGCAGCATGTTAAGCCCTTGCTTCAGAGCAGTAAGCTTCTACTTCCCTGACCTTGTATAGAGATCATTCCTTTTTAGACCTTTGGGAATTTCCAAAGCTAGTTTAGAAAGCATGGAGATCAGGTATGGACCAGAGGGTAGCACTAATCAACTGCTCGAGAGGGAAGGGGTGAACAGGTTTATGTGACAGTAGGCTTCCTGAGTGCTTCAGGGTCATCTTCGTGTCAGAGGCAGGCCCAGCAGTCCTAGGAGGATCTTATGATCACAGAGAGCCATGTAGACTTAATGCCTCCAAAACCACATTGTAAGCACGACCTGTTGCAGGGCTGGGGAGAGAGGGGAAATTTTAGAGTGTAACAGGAATTTCACATGCAAGCTTCCACTCACTTTCTGGTGTGAAAGTCAGACAGATTCTCCCTGCCCACGTGGTCTCTCTCAATAAGCTGCCTTGGAATGTGAAAATTCCCACTCTAAGATAAAATATCACCTGAGAGGGCTGATGTAGAAAATAGCAGCATCAGGATGAATCAGTTTATTGGACTAGCCTTCGAAGGAAGCAGTGACCTGAGAGGTCTGGTAAGTCTCTAGAGCTGAGCTGTACAATATGGTAGCCATTAGCCATATGGGGCTATTGAGCACTTAAAATGTAGCCAGTCTGAGTTGATATGTAAAATAGATGCTGGATTTTGAAAATGTAGTATGAGAAAACAAATGCAACATACCTGATTAATACCTGCTTATATAGTTATTGCATGTTGAATTGATCAATTTTGGATATATTGGGTAAAATAAAGTATATTAAAATTAATTTCACCTGTTTCTCATTACTTTTTTTTTAAAATATAGCTACTAAACAGTTAAAATTACATATATGGCTTGCCTTTGTAGCTTCTGTTATATTAGTATTGGATAGTGCTGCTTTAGAAGTACAGTCCAATGAGGGTCTTTGAACTATGGGGGATGAGGAGGCTTGGGAAATGTGAAATTGCTGTGTGCAGAGGTGATGGTGAATGCTAGAAGTATACCTTACCTATATTCCACCCTCTCTTAGGAAGAACCCACCTGCATTATCTTATTAACACGGTCTCTTCTGATGAAGCAAATACATATCATACCTGTGTATGACTTGCCATTTTCTTCTCTTAATGGTTTAATGTGCCATTCACTTCTAAATCTAAAACATCTAGGGAATCCATATTCTGTACCTAATAGCTATCTCTAAACTGGTCTACTTTGACAGGCTGATTTCCTCTTCCTATTGCACCCATTCCATGTTTATATTGATTTCTCTCTCTCTCTCTCTCTCTCTCTCTCTCTCTCTCTCTCTCCATCTCACTCCCCCAACTTATATTATCTCACTTGTTTATAAACAGAAAGCACTCTTCAAGTCTCATGAAACTTTCCTTGACTACATGGATCCTCATTAATCTCCCGTCACTAACCTTGAGTACTTAGTTCTCAGACTGTAGCTTTGATCACACTTCCTATTTTTTTCTTCTTATGTCATGCATGGAAGTCCTGTCTTCTAGGTCCTAATTTATCCTCCACTGAGTCAAGCAGAGTAGATGCTTTAATAAATACTTTAATAAATGTTCTGCTTTGTCATGTCCTCCCTTTAAATTTGTACCCCTTTTGGGGAAAGACACTGTTGGCAAGCAGCTCAAGGCCAGGTTCCATGGCTTCTGAGTTTAGGGGCTCATTTTTAAGCTTGGCATCATTCAACCAAGATGTGTACAACTGTTACAAAAATAAGGACTTGACGGCTTCTGACCTACCATTACTTGTGAACGTTTTGGTGGACTAGCTGTCATAAATGTGTTCCCTGTGAGCCTGACATGGTGCCTGTGATTCCTTAGGTAGAGATGTATTTTCTATTTAACTTGGTCTCCTTTAAATATGTAAAATTCCTATGAGAAAGAGCACTGATTAACTCCCACATTCCAGAAAAAAGTACGCCTGTTAAAAGATGATAGGTGGGAAAAATGAGAGCTCTAAGAGAGAAAACATTAAGGAAATGTGGGACAGGTAGCTAAAAATACACTTGGCCTTCTTCCCAAATTTCCTAAGAGCTTGCCATTTCTTGGGCCTAGAAAGAGTTTACATCCTTCAGAGTAGGGGCTGGAGGAATAAACACATCAGTAAATCAACAGTGCTGAGAGATCAGTCAGTCAGTCAGTCTTAAGAGCATTCTTGAATTTGTGGGTGCCTTGAGAAGGATCTTAGAGAAACCAAGGATAGGGCAGTTATTAAAAGAGATTAAAGGGTATTAGCTAGTGCCTCAGCAAGTTATAATTTTTAAAAAAGGGAATGGAAAGGAAACAAGAGACAAGTTTTTCCAGTCGCTGAAATTTCAAGGAGGAGTGAGCTGGCCTGTGAACCATTACCGCTTTATATTAATTCTCCTGTATGGTTAAATCTGACCCAAAGACGTGTCTATCTCAGTGGGAAATGTCCCCGTCAGTTTCACCATATAATACAGAGAGGAAGCAGGCCTGGAGTCCAGGCAGTCACACAAACCTCAGGCGGTATTATTCTCTGAAGGATTTTAAATCCTATTCTGAAAATGAGTGAATCGTTCCTAGGACATGTCCTTGAAATGAGGAAGGAGAACTATCATGATATCTATCTGGGGGAAGTTGAGTTTGGGAGAAGTAAAAGAGGTAAAAGAAGAGATCTCACTAGGATACCCGGCAGTCAATTGTATTACCAAACAGCACGTTGTGACGTCCCTTTGCTGGTAGTTAAGACTGCAGAAGAAAGGTGGAAGGTCACATACCTGATGAGGTTTAATGAAGTCTTTTTACTTCTTCACTCTCAAGAATCCTGCCTACTTTAGTTAAAGGGTTATGATTCCCATTACAACTTCTGTTTGATTACTGAAGACATCTCTGTTAACATGCAAACTGAGGAGCACCATATTTAATTGATGCCATTCATTTACCCTTAGGTAAGAATTAGAAGTCTAAAAACTGTTTTTGGAGAAAGAGACTAAATCATTAGCTTACCAGATAACTGATGCAATAGAGGAATTTACCAAATTTACCGCCCTCAAACTTTTACAGAAGTTTAGCCTTGATCATGATTATGTGAAATTTTATTGTTTTAAAAGATCAAACGACAGTGGATCTAAAGCTCTTGTTACTCAAAAGGAGATATTTTAAAAACTAGCTACACATCAGGATTTACATGAAACAAATGTCTGGTTATATGGAGACTTCTGGATTGCTGATTGACTTTTTTCATCTTTAATCCCTATATTGAGGCTTACATGAATTTGGCATATTCTCACAGTGGTTTCCTAGTCCATGGCAGATTAGAAAGAAACAACACAGACAAAAATGGCAGAATCAGAAAGTGGGAGATGACAGTCTGACAGGAGGACAAAAGAAAATTTAAAAAATCAGACATAAGATTTTCCAAAGGCACAGCAAACTGAGATTAACTGCCATAGGAACAAACAGTGCTTTATATGTCAAGGCCCCCTCAGATATTACTATGTGTCAGTGAAACAACCATTGATTTTCATTAGGAATGACTACAGGACATAAGAAAACTTTGGAATAAGATTCAGCCTCCTTGCCTGAGTTGAGGATAGATGCAAAATTCTATGTACTGAGCTATGAACTGAAGTAGGTGATTTACATATGTCATCCCCTTAATTTCTCAACGTTTCTATGTAGTAAGCATTTTAAAGAAGAAAAACTAAAGTTTGGTGAATAAAGATTAAGTTCATTGGTATCTGTACTATATGACTGCCCATGTCTCTCTTCTCTCTAGCACATCCTCTCCTTGCCACCAGGGATAAGTCATTGCTGCTCTCCCCTTCACTGTGATCATTTCCTTCTTTATCTCTTTTTACACATTTGTTTTCTGAGTTCTTTCTTTCTACATTTCCAATTAATTATCTATCCAAGGTCTAGATGAAGACCCATCTCCTCAGAGTGGACTTACCTCATGCCACACAGCTTCCTCTTTGTCTGATTTCCATAACACTTGTGGCATCTCTACTGATGGCTCAATGTTTGTTGCCTATCCACCCCTGGCTTCCATCATTCCTTATTCTGCACAGCCTTGTGGTTGGCTTTGTCTCCTTATCTAAAGGCTTGCTTCCTTAGGTTAGGAAACTTGTCTCTCATTTTTCCTTTTTTTCCTAATTACACATAAAACACTTATTTAATCCTAGTAAATTCTTGATTATTTAGAATGCCCAGGAGTGAATTTAAGCATTCTCTTCTGCACCCGAACTTTTTAGGTTAGCTGATATCCATCTGTGTCCTACTCTGTGAAATACCAGCCTTTAAAAACCTGCTTCAGAAGTGTCTGAAATAGTTTTACAAATTTTTTCTTAACCTTGCTGGCTTGGCCCATGGCATATCTGATAATCTTGTTGCCTAAACTCTACCTAAGTGGAGAGACATTTTTTAATAAGGCTTGGAGTCCGCAAGGATAGTAAATATGTTAAACATTGCATCGATTAATTGTTGCAGTCCTAAAATTAGAGTAAAAGCAAATTTCTCCCCCATATTTTAGACTCATTGTTCCAATATCTTTGGCCAAAGTAGTTTCATACACAGTTTTTTCTGCCCTCTTGCCTCCCCTTCTCTCTCCTTCCTAGTTCATAGTGAGTTTCCTGCCTGCATCTCTCTCCATCCCCAGGAGTCACTGTCCATTGTGAGTATAGACCCTTTCCTCCCTTCCATTCTCTGCCCATAAGGTCACTTCATCAAACTAAAGCTCATTAAAAGAAAAGGCAGAGAAGGCGATTCACTATCCTGACCCCAGATATTGTAGCTGAAAAAGCCCTTTGCCTTTTATATTTCAACCTGAATAGGTGTATGACTCAGTAGTGGAAGGATTTGTAGCTGACACTCAATAGAAGCTGCTCTCGAATTTTGACAAATCCCATCTTGAGCCAAGAAGAGAAACAGATATTGATCCTAAGTGTACCTAATTCATCTCTGCACTTGTAATCCCAAAAGAAAATGCCTTCTATGACCAGAGGGCAGTCAATATTTTTTCCATCTTGTAAAATAAATAGCAGTTATTTTGGTGTGTCTTCATGTGTCCGGGGCACCAGAAGTAAACAAAGAGTTGATTTTCCTTTTTTCTATAGGTGAGCTATAATAACTACTGGGTCTCTTGTTTGGGCTAATTAAAGTGACATCAAATAATTTGGATTAATGAGCGACTCAGGGCAATTGTTTTATACTTCGGCCACCTTAACAAGGAAGCCTCATTCCCCAGGCTGGGGAGTGGCATATCTGCTGGGACTTAGCTGGAGATATACAATAGATTGCAAGAGAATTCATTTCAGGGGACTCTGACTGACTCCAGCAGTATTACAGTTTTAGACACACAGGGGAGGTGTTCATACCAGCCAGGGGTCTACTTACAAGCATGGTTTTATTTATTGTCCTTACTCTCCCTTACCTGTGAGACTAGAGTTAGTTATGGGAGAACTTCCAGAAGGTCGACAGATCAGGCCAAATAGAGAACTGTTCTGTTTCCACAATCATTCTGTATATTCTCGACTCAGATGGAGGGTCACAAGTTGTTGGAAATACTGAAAAACTGATTTGTGTCTATATTGATCCAAGCCCCACATCATTTCCTAACCACCCCAGGTCAATTCCAACAAACAAGCACAGAATCTGTTTCACATCAAACACTGTGCCTACATGTGGGCAAACCATCTGCTCAATTTCAGTTTTTTCTATACATTAATAATTGTTTTGATTATTACACCTGACTAGCTCACTCAGATAAACCAACCTTCTAGCTTCTTGAAAATTAAGAACATATCAGAAATCAAATTTGGATTATTCAAAGCATATTACAAATCATTTTATTTTGGCAATCTACGAGAACCATATGGATTTTCCCCAGATTTTCTCAGTGCCCTGAGAAAATTCTTATTTGAATGATATATGAGTCTTACCCACAGACAATTCTGATTTCCTCATAATTTGCCAAATTTCTTGGATGTTGGGCAAATAAGTCCTCAAGACACAACAATCAGATGTTTGGGAATTGTGCATATATGTATTTCACTCTCCAGCCAAGCCAGCCTGTTCTTTCTTCCCACCATGGACCACAGACTCTCCTACTTAGGCCGCTGTTTGCTCCTGGAATGCCTTCTCTGCCATCAGTTCATAGCAAATTAGTGTCCTAATTGGTTTTTTTAAGCCCTGTATGAATAGGCCTGCTGATTTTATATTCCAGCTTTGAGATATTTCCTCTGAAGGCATGGAAAGTTCATGTCCAAGGCTGATTCTGTTCATCAACATGGAAATGAGTAAAAAAAAAATATGCTAGACAAAACTAAACAAGGTCATTATCAAAATTATAAAATTTCTACCTAACATGATTTTATAACCAGATGTTATCAATCTTAGTAGAAATATTAAAGCCATAAAACTCATTAATGTGAATGGGCAAATGATGAAAGACTATTCATGATTTGATGAGGAGTTACAAGCCCTGAAAACTATCTTCAGACTTGGTCCAAAGTAACTCTGTGTCCTTAGTTAATTTAAGTCACTTAATATTTCTGGGTTTCAATGTTCTCATTGTCAAATGAGGGGGTTGGGATTAGATGGCCTTTAAACCCCCTGCCGCTTTAATATTCTATGATCTTGTATCTCAAAGGCATTGGGAAGATTTACATTGTTTTCTTCACAACTTAATGTAGAAACAGAGATATTGGGCTTATCTCAGCATGGTTACTACGCAAGAAATATCAAGCTTATGTTGTGAATCTCCTTAGTGGATCAAGGCATTTACCAAGGTTCTTCAACACCATCATCTAGGGTCCTAGGAATGAAAAAAAAGTGTTGCACATTGTCAAAACTAATACTCTAATGAGGAAATTGCCTGTGGCATTACATTTCATAACATGGCTAATATGATGACATATACATTTATGCTGTGTACATATTTGTGACCATGGGTTCTTGTGTTTAAAACAAACCACCCCCCCTCAAAAAAAAACCTCAGAGATAATCTCATTTTGTCCATCTTTTCACAGATGAGACTATAAATCTCAGAGAAAAAGAATTGCCTATAGCTAGCTAAGTAATTTAAAAATTTGAGATTTCAATGCCTTAGCTAACACTCCTCTAATTCTTTTTTTGTTTTCTTCCACAGTTCCACAGGTTGTACACATTATAAGCATGTATACATTTATATCATCGAGGGAGCATGCAAATGTGTCGTTAGTTATTTGTAAACATATAGTGTACCCCAGCAATAAGAAAAAAAATACATTCTCTAGACCAACACAGAATTTTTAAAGAACATCCACAGACTTCAAACCTCTTTCTCAATCTCTCTAGGAATCTAACATAGCCAATATCCCCCCTGGCTTGTAATTTATCCAAAGTCACACAGTAAACTCAGGCTAAATCTAGATTTCTCTCCTGACTGGTTATTTTCAGAATTGGACCTGGAGCATGGGGCTTTTAGTTCTCAGTCTGTGTTTCTTCTCTCATATCATGCTGACATTTATTCAAATATCATCACTTTTCCAACACCTAGATATTTGCTTGAATACTTTCAATAAATAGAGTCCACTACAACCTGAACCAGATAATTCTGCCATAAGAATGTTGTTCCTGATTTTGACCTTAAATCAGATTTCCTGTGACTCCCACTCATGTGTCCTAGTTTGTCCTCTGCTCCTTTGTGTAGTGACACCCACACCATGACACCCCTTATTTATTTGAAGGCAACCATGACGTTCCTGTCCTGCCACCCTCCAGTCTTCCATTACTGGGCTCAGCTTTCCTATTCTATTCTCCCTTTCATTCTTCACACCATGTTTCCCCTCTGCTGGGTATTTCTCATTGTCCTCAGGAAAATATTGTGCCCCAAATAGAACATGATTCCCTAGGTGTTCTCTGATCATTGTAGAGTATAGGGAGTAGTTATTCACCATGAACAGGATAATACCTTTCCATCAAACACAGAGACTCATCAGTTTTCACTTATTGCTTTGTTAAAGGGTGATGAATTTACTCAATCCTTACCTTGTTTCTCAGCAGAAGGCAGGCAGAGGAGCAATGGGCTTGATTTCAAGAATCTCTTTTCTGCTAGAACACTGAAGAGCTTGTCAATATCTTTTCTAGGTGTGTTTTGTCAAACCGATATTCCAATAGACAGCCATTAGCACCTCACCCTATGCTTCAGAATCACATTTGGGGAAATTTACTTTGACTGATCACAGCTTGCAGGGATCATTTGGTTGTATGGATCCAATCGTATGTTTCAAAAGCCATTTCCTATCAGGGATGATGTGTATACCTCTTGCTTACACTGATTTGCAAAGAGCAGAAGAGAAATGCCTCCTTTAATTTTCTTTGAGCCTTGCCTGAAGGAAAGAACAATCTCTCTCCCCACCTCTCCCTCACCCCAGTAAGAGCCAGCCACTAAAGATAAAAGATATCACACCTTCTAAGAAATCTGATGAAAGCAAATTGTCACCTTATTGACATATTGAGATAGCAAATCACACAGTGCATTTCTCAGGCCTCAGCAATATGGATGTTTTTCTTTCCAGAAATGTATCTGATTGGGGAAGTTTATTGTCCTATAGATTGTAATGTGGTGATCAGTCAGATAAAACCATCAAAAGCGGAGTAACTCTGATTTTTATAATAAGTTATGGATGCATTTTCATCAGGGAACCAAAGAAAGATAAAATACCTAAGCAGGGGATATTCAAGGATATGATTCTCTTCTATGGGAAGAGCAGTAAAAAAGGGGGGGGGGACAGTTTAATAGGCCAAGGGGAAAAAGTCCAATTGGTGACAAGAACAGTAGATTTTACAGGAAAATATGTGATAAGAAAGAAACATTGCATTGTTTGGGACACCTATAGTTAATTATTGCAGCTAAAGACATTAAAATCAGTTTCTTTGCTCATATATCTTCATAGACTGTTTGGCAATATTAAATGACAAAAGCTTAATAATCAAAAGGACTGAGTTAGCAAATGTTTTCTAATTTTAATAACTTCTTGTTGTAATTACCAAGTCTTAGAGTGAAATGATTTAATTAGAAAGTAATCAAGAAGTGTCTACTGTTAATTGAAGGAATTATAAAAGATCTACATTTTTAATATATTTCTGGGGTAATAAAATTAGAATTTACCATAATTATTTTTAAACCACCCCAATGGGGAATGTTTGATGTGGGAACAAAGTATTGGATACTTCCAAGAATGGCACCCCTCACTGAGAACATGGCGAAATTCCAAAATCTCATTTTTCTTGTCTAGAAAATAATAATGATATTGATAATAATAACAGTTAATATCTATTGAGAATGTACCATCTGTTAGAAAAAATAGTGGTTCAGAGCAAGAACCATACCTATTTTATTCACCAGTGTATCTTCTGTGTACATAATAGACTTTTGATAAAGAATCTGAAATCATGTTGAATGAACATGGTGCAAATCAGAAATAAAGAAGGTCTCTAAGCTTAGTTTTAATGGAGTTGGTCAGCTTATTTGCTTTTTTTTTTTTAAAAAAAAAAACTAGTTTCAAATATCAATACAATGGCTAGACATTTATATAATTTATAAAGCAATCCCCTTGATTACTCTAGCGTCCATCTGGCATTACAGACAGCCATTACAATAATATTGACTGTATTCCCTATGTTGTACTCTACATTCCCATGACCGTTTTGTAACTATGGATTTGTATATCTTCATTCTTTCCCCTTTTTCACCCAGCCTCCCAAACCTCCTCCCCTCCAGGAATCATCAGACTCTGTGAGTCTGTTTTTGTTTTTTGTTTTTATTTTTTTGTTGTTGTTCCTTAGATTTCACATATAAGTGAAATCACGTGGTATTTATCTTTCTCTATCTGACTTATTTCACTGAGCATAATACCCTCTAGGTCCATCCATGTCATTGCAAATGGTAAGATTTCACTTTTTTTTTTTATGGCTGAGTAATATTTCATTGTATACATGTACCATAGTACATGTCTTTTTTATCCAGTCATCTATTGATGGGCACTTAGGTTGCTTCCATATCTTGGCTACTGTGAATAGTGCTGCCATGAATAGATCTTTATGAAATGATATTTTGGTTTTCTTTGGATAAATACCCAGAAGTGCAATTGCTTGGTCAAAAGGTAGTTCTATTTTTAATTTTTGAGGAACCTCTAAATTGTTTTCCATAGTGGCCACACCAATTTGCAATTCCAACAACAGTGCACAAGGGTTCCCTTTTCTTCACATCCTCATCAATACTTATTGGTTTTGATTTATTGATGATAGCCAATCTGACAGGTGTGAGGTAATGTCTCAATGTGGTTTTAATTTGCATTTCTCTGATGATTACTGATCTGGAGCATCTTTTCACATGTCTATTGGCCATCTGTATGTCCTCTTTGGAGAAATACCTATTCAAGTTTTCTGCCCATTTTTTAATTGTATATAGTATGTTATCTGCAAGTAATGACAATTTTAGTTCTTCTTTTCCAATTTGGATGCTTTCTTTTTCTCTTTTTTTGTCTGATTACTGTAGCTAGGACTTTCAGTACAGTGTTGAAGAGGAATGGTGAAAATGGGCATCCTTGTCTTTTGCTGATCTTAAGGGAAATACTTTTAGCTTTTCCCCATTGAGTATGAAGTTAGCTGTAGGTTTGTCATATATGGCCTTTATTATGTTAAAGTATGTTCCCTCTATTCCCACTTTGCTGAGAATTTTTATTATAAATGGATGTTGGATTTTGTTGAATGCTTTTTCTGCAACTTTTGATATGATTGTATGATTTTTATCTTTCAATATGTTAATATGGTATATTATATTAATTGATTTGCAGATATTAAACCAACCTTGCATCCCAGGAATAAATCCAACTTGATTATGGTGTATGATATTTTTAATATATTGCTGAATTTGGTTTGCTGATATTTTGTTGAGGTTTTTTCATCAATGTTCATCAGGGTTATTGGCTTATAGTTTTCTTTTTTTGTAATGTCTTTATCTGATTTTGGAATCAGAGTAATGGTGGCTTCATAAAAAAAATTAGGGAGACTTGAAGTTTTTGGAATAGTTTGAAAAGAATAGGTGTTAATTTTTTTAATGTTTGGTAAATTCACTTAAGATGCCATCTGGTCCAGGACTTTTCTTTTGGGGGAGTTTTTTGATTACTGATTCCATTTCACTGGTTGTAATCAGTTGGTTCAGATTTTCTATTTCTTCTTGACTCAGTCTTGGGAGATTGTATGTTTCTAGGAATGTATCCATTTCTTCCAGATTGTCCAATTTGTTGGCATATACTTGCTTGTAGTATTTTCTCATAATCCTTTGTATTTCCGTGGAGTTTGTAGTTTTCCTCTTTCGTTTCTGATTTTATTTATTTGGATTCCCTCCTTTTTTTTCTTGATGAACCTGGTTAAAGGTTTTATCAGCTTTGTTTATCCTTTCAAAGTACCAGCTCTTCATTTCATTTCATTGATCTTTTGTATTGTTTTTCAAGACTCTATTTCATTTATTTGTTCTCTGATCTTTATTATTTCCTTCCTTCTACTCACTTTGGGTTTTGTTTGCTGTTCTTTTTCTATTTCTTTTAAGGGTAAAGTCTGTTTATTTGAGATTTTCTTGTTTCTTGAGATAAGCCTGTATTGCTATGAATTTCTTCTTAGGACTACTTTAGCGGTGTCTCATAGATTTTGAGTCATTTTTTTTCATTTTTATTTGTCTTTAGGTATCCTTTGATTTCTTCCTTAATCTTGTCACTAACCCATTAATTGTTTAGTAACATGTTATTTAGCTTCCATATGTTTTTGTATTTTCCAGTTCTCTTTCTTGTAGTTGATTTCCAGTTTCATACAATTATGCTCAGAGAAGATGATTTTGGTCTTCTTAAATTTATCAATACTTGTTTTATGAACTAACATTTGATCTATCCTAGAAAAATGTTTCATGTACATTTGAGAAGAATATATATTCTGCTGCTTTGGGTAAACTCTCTGAAAATATCAATTAAATCCACCTAGAATAGTGTATCATTTAAGGCCACTGTTTCCTTGTTGATTTTCTGTCTGGAAGATCTGTCCATGGGTGTCAATAGGGTGTTTAAGTCTCCTACTATGAGTATATTACTGTTAATCTCTCCCTTTATGTTAGTCAATAATTGCTTTAAAAATTTAGGTACATCTATGTTGGGTTTGTATATGTTTACTAGGGTTATGTCTTCCTGTTGTATTGATCCTTTTATCATTGTGTAATGCCCTTCTTTGTCTTTGTTTTAAAGTCTATTTTGTCTGATATAAACCTTGCTATCTCAGTTTTTTTTTTCATTTACACTTATGTGAAATATCTTTTTCTATCCCTTTGCTTTCAGTCTGTGTGTGTCATTTGATATTAAGTGGATATCTTATAGACAGCATATTCATGGGTGTTGTTTTCTTATCCATTCAGCTACCCTATGTCTTTTGATTAGAACATTTAATCCATTTTAAGAATAAAGTGATTATTGATAGATACATAGCATTGCCATTTTATTATTCATATTTATGGGTTTTTTTTCCTCCCTTCTTCTTTTTACAGAAGTCCCCTGAATATTTCTTGTATACTGGCTTGTTGGTGATGAATTCCTTTAGCTTTTTCCTGTCTGGGAAGCTTTGTATCTCACCTTCTATTTTAACTGATAGCCTTGCTGGGTAGAGTTGTCTTGGTTGTAGGTGCTTACTTTTCATTATTTTGAATATTTCTTGCCAGTCCCTTCTGGCCTGCAAAGTTTCTGTTGAAAAATCAGCTGACATTCTTATGAGAGTACTCTTGTAAGTAACTAGCTAGCTGCCTTTCTCTTGCTGTTTTTAAGATTCTCTTTGTCTTTAACCTTTGGCATTTTAATTGTGATGTGTCTTGGTGTGGGTATGTTTAGGTTCCTCCTGTTTGGGAGTCTTTGAGCTTCCTGCACTTGTATAT
Organism: Eidolon dupreanum; assembly: GCA_028627145.1. Taxonomy (NCBI): domain Eukaryota; kingdom Metazoa; phylum Chordata; class Mammalia; order Chiroptera; family Pteropodidae; genus Eidolon; species Eidolon dupreanum. Next base: position 64,776,630 of record CM053504.1, read on the forward strand.
CTAATTCTTTTGCCAGGTAGGAAAGTTTTCTTTCATTATGTTTTCAAATTGGTTCTCAATCCCTTGCTTTCTCTCTTCTCCTTCTGATACCCCTGTGATGCGAATATTGGTACATTTGATGTTATCCCAGAGGTCTCTTCAACTTTCTTCAGTTTTGAAAATCTTTTTTACTTGTTGCTGTTCTGATTGGGTGCTTTTTGCTGCCTTGTCTTCCAACTTGCTGATTAGCTCCTCTGCTTCATCTAGTCTGTTCTGTCTTTCTAGTGTATTCTTCATTTCTGACTGGTTCTTTTTTATGGTTTCTGTGTCTTTTTTTATGCTTATTATCTCTTTGTTTAATTTCTCACTGAAATCATCTATTCTTCCTCCATGTTCACTGAGCATTCTTATAACCAGTGTTTTAAACTCTGTCTCTGGTAGGTTGCTTGCATTCATTTGCTTAGTTTATTTTTTTTCCTCCTGGAGTCTTCTCCTGTTGTTTCTTTGTTTTCTCATTTTAGTTGCCTCCCTGTGTTCATTTCTATGTGTTAGGAAGATTTGTTATGCCTCCCAGCCTTGGCCCAGTGACCTTATGTAGTAGGTGTCCTGTGTAACCCAGTGATGCATTCTTCCTGATCACCTGAACCAGGGGCTCTGGCATGTCCCTTGTGTGGGTTGTGTGTGTTCTTTTATTGTAGTTAATCCTTGACTGCTGTTAATGGATGGGGTTGACTCTTGGGCTGACTGGTTTTGGGGAATTGCCATACCCAGAGGGGATGTGCTGTCATGTGTGGGATTCACCCCAGCAGATGTGTACCTATTGAGAACACCTTTGGGTGTGCCATTTATGGGGCCAGTCAGGTGGTGCTCTGTTGTAGTCTGAGTCCAGCCTCCAGATGTGCTCCCATGTAAGTCAAGATCAGCTACTGCCTTTGATTTTTGAGCTCCTACCTGGTAGGAGCTCAAAAGTGATCCATGAATAGTTGCTTCCTGAGCTGGATCTGGAGGCAAGTGGGAGAGACCACACTGAGAACCTAGATCAGTTATCTCCAGTACTGACCCTGGGGCAGCTTAGGGAAAGGACCAGTGTCCCTCAAAGCCTGAGGCTGTCTGCCAGTTGCCTGTAAGTCTCTGCATCTTTAAGAGCCTTTGAGTAGTACAGAAGTCGGGTGGGGTGGGGATCCTGGGAAACATTGGGGTAAAGCATGCAGATTTCATCCGACCAATACAGAATCAGGTTTTGTTCTCATGCTGAATCTGCAGCTTCCTATAAAAGACTCAGATCACAGCAAGGCCAGCTGCTGTGTGCCTCAGGCCTGCATACACCCAAGATCAGTTCATGAGCTACTATAGCTCAGGGCGTGACTTGTGGTTCATGGCTAGAAGTCTCTCCTGGGAGACCCTGGCTGTGCACGTGCTGCATGAGCTAAGGGCTATAGTTTGCTGTCAAAATTGGGTTCCAGAAAGCATAGGGTGGGGCTGGGTGCCTGCAATGGGCCCATCATGGGCAATTTGTGGGTTGGGTGGTGCAGGGTCTCTGAAAGACACAGGGTGAAGTGAGCTGATTCCATCAGGCCAATGCAGATTGCTGCCAGCTGCTGTTTGCCTCAGGCCCACAGACCCCAGTGATCTTCTCAAGAGACACTGCAGCTCGAGCTAACATTAGTGGCCCACCACCAAAAGTCCCACTGCCCCCATAATGTGCAGGCTACGTGCAGGCAGCAGGAGCTGAGGGCTGCTGCCTGTCCATGAATAGGCAGCTCAGGGAAGGTGCATGGTGGGGCTGGCTGCCTGGCAACAGGTCTGCTGCGGGCAATTTGTGAGTTCGGTGGGGCAAGGTCTTAAAGAGACATGGGATGGAGCCAGCAAATCTAACTGGGCCAATGCAGCATCAGAACTGGCCTTGTGGGATGTGGGTTCAACACAGGCAAGATGATACCTGTCTGCAGACTGCCCTGGAGTGGGCCGACAAAAGAGCAATGGCAGCTGTCCCTGCAGCCCTCGCTCTGGCACCACACAACTCAGTCCCTTCCCATATGTGATTTGAGCCTTCTGAGCTGCTGACCCTCTGCTGGAGCCTGGGGTGAGTGTCTGTGAGTGAGTATGTGCATGGGCACTTTAAGGGGGATGTCTGAGTTTTCAGATTCCTTTTATTTTACTCAGATGGCCAGAGTCCTCACTGATTTTTACAGTCAGGTTGTCGGAACTTCTTGGGACTGGATACCTGCCTGGGGAGCCCCTGTGTAGGGCTAGGTCCCCTTGTTTCTTGGGGGCCTCTGCACCTGCACTCTTCCTCCTGGTGCTCAACTGTTATGCAGTGGTACAAGACCAGCCTGCTTTGTGTCTCCACCCCTCCTACCCATCTCGATGTGGCCTTTTCTTTATATCCTCAGAGATATGTGTTATGATCAGCTAAACTTCAGGTGGTTCTCCAAGTTGTTTGTTTTATAATCTGGTTGTAGTTTTAATATGGTCATGGAAGGGGGCAAACCCTACTTTTGCCTAGCCCACCATTTTGACTGGAGCTCCAGCTTACTCTTATCATTAGAACCCTCTGGTTAGCACATACTCTTTGGGGATTAATAGACTTATTTATTTATATATTTTTAATCAACTTCAGAGTATAATACACATTTCTAAGTACAACTAATTCAGTTGAAGTAACAACGAGCTTGCCATAGGCCCTAGAGAACAAATGTTTACTGTTTTTCTGCTACTCTTATTTCTCCTAATAATGCAGAAGCATTCAAACACTGGGTATTAATGGATATTTATAGAATGGAATTAAATGGTAAAGAAGGGAATGAAGAGGAATAAAGAGAGGTTTGTGTCAATTCCATAAAAGTAGGAGTGGTGTATTGAATATTACAAAGATAAAATTATTCAGCTTCATACTGCTAACATGGAGTCAAGAAGGTAAGATGTGCCTTTAAATTACTAACTGCACAAAAGCAGTCATTTTCACGGGCTCCGGAAAATTTACATCTTCACTAAACCCACCCATCTCTTGTCATTCCTCCCAGGCCCATCACTTTGATATGCCTGCCTCACCATCCACAGTCTTTAGCCACAGTCAATTATCAGGGACTTAATAGTTATGTGGGGTTTAACAACTTTTCTCTGCATCTTGGACCATCAACTCCTCCTGGACTCTCATTAATCCTGAGAGCAATGGCTTAGACTATGATCATTATTGCTTTAACAAATACTTCCAGGATACAATGAAAGTGACTTTCCATTTATCTTCCATTGAAATTCATTCTGCGGGAGTGATACTGTCTGCTTAAGAGACACAAGCTATTGTCTCAAACTTTTAAAAAACGGTATTATATGGAAAGACAATGGATAATTAAATGTTTTGTTCCCTGGATCCTTGGGTGATGTTTCTTAGATTTTACCCTACATCTGCATTTTAGCATACTGGATGTCAGAAAACCCAAAGGATTTCTCTCAGTTATTTTCTAGTTGCACCTTTTTTTAAGTTAATACCCCTTTTCATTCCTTTTAAACCAAGTGTATTTCTGACTTCTCTGCTCAAAATGTAAGAATATATATTTCCTTGTCTCCTAGAGATTTTTCTAATCTTCCAAGTCACCACTACCTGGTAGAATTAGGTAAACTCTGTTAACATCTTCAAGTTTACGAGGGAAAGCTGTTGTACAAGAAACAATTTTGAAACTTTCTCAATGAAATTGCTGAAATTATCCCTCTTTTGTCTAAGTTCGAATTGGAGTGACTGGTGTTTTAAAAGCAAATCATGTTCAGCTGTCATCAAAGTGATGCAATATAATCTTCCTGCTTTCAGAGAAATGTAGAATATGAGACTCATTTGAAACATACTGTAGCTGTAATGGAGAACATTTTTTCACATCTGAATTTTCCAGGAAAAAAATATTTTGAACAAATTTGGAATAAGCCAACAACTGTTTATAAAGAAGGTAGGATCAAGCAATATTTCAGTAATATGAATTAATTTTAAAATGACCATATTCAGTTGTATAAATTTATATATTTTAACTGAAATACATGAAGAGAATAGAGAGAAGATGGACAGTCGTGTTTATCAAATTGCAGGTTCCAAAGCTAGGAGTCCCCAATTTTAAAAACTGGAAGGGATTGCATTGAGGCAGTTGCAAAGGTATTGACCTTTTTATTCTAGCTCTATGTCTATATGGAATGGATTAGTTAGCCATTTGATAGCCACTTCTCTGTCTGCTGCTGAAAGAGTGACAGTGGCCAAACTAAGGGGGTCATTTGGAATATGAACATGGTGACTGATGCCATCAGCATCAGAACAACCTGATTCACCATGACATAATCTAATTTACTAAATATGAGCAGATTCTTAAAGCTGCATCAGCCCTGGGCTGCCCAGAGAACAAATAAACTGTAAGAATAAAATTAAAATTATAAAGCATAGTGTGTCTTTTCCATTCTCCTGTCCCATTCACCTACTCCTTCTGCCCCTTGCCACCAATACTCATGCCCTTTATTTAACCCAAATAAGTATACTTGACCATTTCCTACTGCAAAATTCACATGTCTGGAGAAGCCTCAGTGGATGATTATTAAACTGAAACTTCACAGATGTAAGGCTCTTGTTCATGTTAGGCAATGTGCTTCTTCATGGGTCCTATTACCTCTTGATTTGTTGAACGAGCAGTTTTTCTGTGCTTCTACCTACTTTAGGCCCAGGGTACCATGTAGTTTAAGTATTCCTAGTTAACTAATAATTTTTTTTATTATAAATGAACTAATAAATTTTCTATTTTGATTGAGATGGACATATCATTTTCTTCCTTTAATCTGTCAATAAATTTAGTAAACTGATGTTTCTGATTTTTTTGTTTCTTTTTTCCCATCTTTTATTGAAATATAATAGACAATTAGTTGCTTGTATTTACATTGTACAATTCAATGATTTTTTTCAATTATAGTTGGCATACAATAATATACCAGTTTCAATTGTATAGCATAGTGATCACAGATCCACATAACTCGCCAAGTGATCAACTCACTAAATCTAGTATTTCTCTTCCCCCTTACATATTTATAAGAACATTATTAACCATCTTCCCCATGCTATACTCTATCTCCATGTTTATTCTGCAACTATCCATTTGTACCTCTTAATCCCTTGTTCTTTTTTTGGTCACCCCAATCCCCATACCATCTAGTATCCCTCTAAATATTTTCTGTATCTGTGAGTTTATTTCCACTTTTGTTGTTGTTATTGTTGTTGTATATGAAATCATGCGATATTTGTCTTTTTCTATTCAACCCAATACCTTCAGCGCAATACTCTCTAGGTTAATCAAGGCAATATCTTTCTCTATCCCCTTCCATTTAGTCTCTGTGCATCTCTTTGTAGGCAGCATATGTAGGGGTCTTGTTTTCTTATCCATTGAGCCACTCTATCTTTTGGTTGGAGTACTTAATTCTTTTCCATTTGAGGTATTTGTTGATAGGAATGTAGTTATTACCGTTCTTTATTCCTATTTTTGATACATGCTTTTTCTTCTTAAAGAAGTCCCTTCAACATTTCCTGTAATACTGGCTTGGTGGTGATAAATTCCTTTAGCTTATTTTTGTCTGAGAAGCTCTTTATCTGTCCTTCGACTCTAAATGATAGCTTTGCTGGATAAAGTATTTTTGGTTATAGATCCTGGGTTTTCATCATGTTGAATATTTCATGCCAAGCCCTTCTGTCCTGCATAGTTTCTTTTGAGAAATCAACTGCTAGTCTTATGAGTGCTTCCTTGTAGATAACTAACTGCATTTCTCTTGCTGCTGTTAAGATTCTCTCTTTGTATTTAACCTTTGGCATTTTAATTATGATGTGTCTTGGTGTGTTCCTCTTTGGGTTTCTGGTTTTTGGGACTCTCTGAGCTTCCTGGAATTTTATGTCTATTTCCTTCACCAGATTAAGGAAGTTTTTCATCATTATTTCTTCAAATAGCTCTTCAATGTCTTGTTTATTTTCTGGTACCCCTATAACAGATATTTTTACATTTGATAGTGTCCCATAGGCTTCTTAAATTATTATTATAGTCTTGGCTTCTTTTTTCTTGCCATTCTAATTGAGTGTCCTTGGCTTTCCCATCCTCTTTATAAGTCATTTGATTCTCTTCTTTATTCACTCTGTTTATTCCATTTAATATACTTCTCATCTCAGATAATGTGTTCTTCATGTCTGACTGGTTCCCTTTTATAATTTCCATTTCCATTTTTATGTTTTTTAGCCTTTGTTGAAGTTCTCTCTGAATTCATCTCCACTTCCCATACATTCATTGAGCATCTTTATAACCAGTGTTTTGAACTCTGCATCTGTTAGATTTCTTGACTCCATTATTTCTGGACCTCTATTCTGTTTTCTCATATGGTTTCTGCTTATTTATCTTCCCATTTTGGCTGCCTTTCTATGTGTGTTTCTATGTACTAAGCAAAGCTTTTAAGTCTCCTGGTCTTATTAGTGTGGCTTTATGTAGTAGGTGTCCAGTGGCACAGTCCCAAGAGGGGTTTAGCTGCAGGCCAAATTTATTCTAAGCCTGTGCCCCTCCAGGGATATCTGTTAAGATTCAGCAAGCAATCCACAGATGTGCTTATAGTTGCCTCAAAAGGCCACATCAGAAACCAAGGACAGCTGTTTCCAGTGTGAGTCTAGGTGCTACTCATCAAGGGGCACCTGACTAAATGAGGACACACCTGGATGTAGCTTGGGTGGGGCCGCAAGTTGGAGGAGGTGGAGTTTCAGGGAATCCTCTGGGCTGAGAGATCCCTGTTATCCAGTTTGATGATATCTTCTCTTTGGGGGTGCTGAGACCACCCACTGGGAGAGGGGAGGGCTAATAGAGGAACAATGGATATCACTGGCTCTTCTGCCCAGGAAAGATCCTCACCTCCATCCCTCAATCCAACATCTTGGTGTCCCTCTGTAAGTTCTTGGTGCTCCCTATGCAGCTTAACCGGTGCTAGTGCTCAGAGCAAGCAGGTCCATCACCACGAAAATCTACTCACAGACATGGCCCCTTTAATAGGTATCTGCAGCTGCTGGCTGCTGCCTCCACAATCTCTGTCCTACTCAGCTGCCAGAGACCCGGCAGCCTCATGTTCTTGCTCCATCCTACCTTCTGCCGATGTAGGGTGATTTCTTAGTTCTCTCCCTAGTTGTATGACTTATTCATCTAGATCCCAGGTGCTTTTCCTTGTTGCTTGCTCCTCGTTTCTGTCACAACTTTTAATTGGGTACCAGAGGGATGAATAGAGCCTCTATCATTTGTGCCATTTTTTTTAGCTCCTGATGTTTCAGATTTTGAGATAATCCTGCATTTTTGAGTAAAATGCTGCCTGGCAATGATACAATCTTTTAAAATACACATTAAATTAAAAGTTTTAATGTTTTATTTAGGGGCTCTGTGTCTATATTTATAAGGGGGTTAGTATGTAATTTATTTTTTTTTAATTTTCCTTGTCCAAATTTGGTGCCATAGTTATACTAGTTTAATGATAAAAAAAATATATGGAGCTCTTTTATTGTTTTTCTCTTCTTTGAAATAATTTGTAATAAATGAATTACTTCTTTCTTGTCACCTGACTGTTATTTATACTAGAGTACTTTTCTGTATTTTATAGTTTCTCTATGTTTTTATTTTTATTGTCAAAAGTTTTTAAGTACTCTTTCATGGTTAAAAAATCCTATTTGCATTTTAACAATGTGTGCTTTGTCCCTAAGCATGCATAAATACAATTTTAGATTATGGAAACATTGGTCTGCTGTTGTTTTTTTTTTTTTAATCTCATATTCTGTTGACCCCTTTTAAATTATTTTATTAATTTCTAATATTGTTAATTTTGCCTTTTTTATGTTTGTTTTTTTTACTTGTTTAATCAAGATGTTTATTTATCTTAATAATTTTTCCAAAGAAACACCTTTTCTTATTTTGTTGGTCTTCTCCATTGCTTCTTTGTTTTTTTTTTCCTATTTAATAATAAACATTATACAATTACAACTAATTGATTAATTTATGATCATATCATTGTTATTTCCTCTACTTTTCTTATTCTTTTCCTTATCAAGCTTTGAGTTGAAATGTAATTCACTTATTTTTAATAATAATTTTAAGTAAATGCTTTATAGCCAAAATCTACTTTCTAAGGATTCTATAGTTTCCATAATAATTTCCTTTTTAATTCACAAGTTATTTAGCAATCATTAAAATAATATAAACTTGCCTTTATTGTTTTGTTCTTCTTAATTTTTCAATTTAATAGTATTATGTTCAATGCATATGACCTTTATGAGACTGAGTGTTTGAAATTGGTTGAGTCTTGCTTTTTAACTTTATTCATATATGGTGAATTGAGAAATGTTTTATATATACCTGAAAACATATAATCTTCATTTATTTTTTTGAGCAGAGTTGTGCAGATGCCCATTAGACAAATATTTTTATTTTGTTGTTAAAAACTTCCATATTGGTAAAGATTTTTTTGTCATTTGAATGTGTCAGTCCCTGACAGATGTATTAAAATTTCCACTATAATTATAGTCATTTGTTCTGAAAATTCCATCAGTTTTAGCATAACATATTTCTTCATCAAATAACCCTCCCTTTGCTTTATTAATTTAAAAATTATTTTTAGTTTTTAAAATAAAGGTTAAACTTATTTATAATCCACAGCTAATTAAATTTACTGATATTTAAAAGCCATTTCTGTGCTCATCATTGTGAGACTTACCTCTAAGTGCACATTCTTGCTGAAGCAGATACCTTAATAATTTTTATGAAGAGTGTCTATGGGTAATGAACTAAGTAGTTATATAACTGGAATTTTCTTTTCAAGAAAACTCTTGGAGAGAGTCATCCACATCATTCTGTTCACTTTTTCTCCTCCCCACATTTTTTGACTCCTCCCTACTCCAACCTATAATACTTTCATTTCACTGAATCTGTTCTTATTAAGCAATGACCTCCATTGCCAAACCCAGTGGTCATGTCTCAGGGTTCATCTTCTTTGATATATGAGCAACATTTGACATGACTTACTAATATTCCTCTTTGGAATACATTCTATGTTTCCTCTTTATCATATTGCTCTCTCCGGGTTCTCCATCTACCTTGATGGCCTCTATTACACAAGCTCCCACACTGGTTCCTCCTGTCTTTCCTATGTGTAAATGCCACATTCTCCAGGGGTCATTTCTCAAATGTTTCTCTTTATCTCTAGTCATACTTGGCACATGGCTTTAATTAATATTTGGATGCCAACATGTATCTCCTGTTCCAACCTTTTCCTCTGGATTCCAGATTCCTATATCCAACTGCCTATGATATGTCTTCATTTGAATGTTTTATTAGATATTTTATGAACAAAACTGCCTCTTTGTTTTTATCCACTAACCTGCACTTGCTGAGGTTTTCTCCATCACATAAATGACAATCCCATTCTACCAATTCCTTTAGCCAACTATTTTAGAGTACTTCTTCCTCCCACATTTCCTCCCCCTTCCTCTCCTTCTCTTCTTTCCCTCTCCCCGTTCTTCCTTCTCCTTTTTCTTTTAAGGTCATTTTTGAGTCCTCCATCTGGAATTCATTGCTTCAGACACTTTTATGGATAACTTCCTGATTCCTTTGGGAATCTGTTCAAATGTGGTTTCAGAAAAAGCTTCTTTTATGTCTCTTCATAAATGACATCTTGCCATCACCACTCTGTATCCCTCATCCTGCCTTTTCTTTTTGATAGCACTTATCACTTTGTGACATATTATCTGTTTATTGTCTGTCCCTCTGTCTTCATTAGAAAAGGGGCTTGAGAAAAGGGGCTTTGTCTCTTCTGTTTCTTGCTATACCCTAAAGCCTAGAACAGGAGTTGAAACCTAGTAAATATACAGAAAATTATTTGCTGAATGAATAAATTATGCCTTTGTTTTATAATCTTTCACGATTCTTTAATTCTAGCCTTATAGTTATTTTCCCTCAGCACTTCTAATATATTATTCCCTTATCTTCTGGCACCTATGGTTTTATAAAGAGAATTTCCCTTGCTATCATACCAATTATCATTTCTTTCTATTAAGAGTAATTTATTTTTTTTAAGATTTTTAAATTGTTTAGTTTGTGATATTCTATATTGTTTTACTTCTCCATGACTTGGAGTTGAGTTTTAGAGTTTTAAATATAATTTAAAGTATATATAATATGTATATAACATACAGTATGTATATGTTTTATAGAATACATAATATTAAATAAACACACACACAGACACACACACACTACTCCATAGTCTAACTTTCTTTTAAAAGTTTTTTTTTTAATTAGAGAATAATGGTTTTATTAAATTTTGAGTAATTCTTAGGTGTTTCCTTCTTAAATACTATTTCTTCATCCTTTTTTCTATTCTATCCTGGAAATTTTCATTCTATTTTCTAGGCCCTCAGTGACTTTCTTTCATATAAAAAGAATCCTTATTTCTCTAAATTATTTTTAAGTTCACTAATTCTAGTTCACTAAAGTCTAGAGTTTTTAAACCTTTAAATTTCAAAACTTAAATTTTTATTTTTAAGATTTCTGATATTTTTCTTTTTTTATCTTTTTGCTATTTACTTCTAAGTTTGTTTCATAAAACTTAAAGTATTTGAGGTATTATACCTTTCTGTATCTTTTAGGCATCATCAGCATTTAGTTAAAAACCTTTGTAAGGTTGTTCTATAAAACAAACTTCACCTGGCTGGAATCCATGTTACAATTTGTTAAAATTACAAATGACACATTTTACTAAGAATTTTGGAGGAGTCTGGGTCACTGGTGAGAGTCCTCGAGCGAGAGCAGGACTTCCAAGGTTTCTCGAAGGTTGTAGGCTCCTGACCCAGGCTAAGGGACTACCTCCACCTTAAATATTGGCTTCTATGTTGACAGTAAATGAGGAAAACTTTTGGTCATATCTCAGGTTTGAATACTTGAACCTATTTTTGTTATCCTACTTTACATTTTCACTTTACTATGTTTTTCTTATTTTTTTTAATGTACAGTTCTGATTTTATTGGATTAAAATGATTTTTTTATACCTCCTTTTTCTCTCAACTGAAATAGGAGTTATTTCTGAAGTAGGAAGGCACACATATTTCTATTCTTAATGGCTGTCTAAAATGCACGTTTACCTAAAAATAGTTAAAAGTTATCAACACCTTATGCTTATGAATCTTTAAAATTCATGTCTCCTCCACTTTCCATTGTCCTATATTTCCTGCCTTATTTCTAAAACTCCAATTGATGTTTTTTGGCATTTTCCATCAATACTTCTTATAATGCACAAAGTTGCTTACTATATTGCTTAATTTTTTTACTGTATGCTACTTCTTCCTTCTATCAAGCCGTGGGAGATGTGTTATGTTTAAAATATTCACTGTCACTCCTGCCATAGAATTATAGTTCTCTTGCTTCTGGATATGAGGCTTGGTTTGGCCACTGAACTGTTAGCAGAAGTTAAGTGTGCCACTGCTGAGCTGAAGCTTGAGAGGCTTTGCTATGAGGACAGCTGGACCCCAAAGTGAAGAGGGTATGGCAGAGCTCTAGCTTCCCACAGCTGATGTGGGAGCTGTGCACCACTGTTGGTTGGTGCAGTATAACCTAGCCTCTCTCCAGCCTCTCCCTATAGGTATATAAAAGTCTGTCTTTTACGAGCCTTTTCACTGAGAGTTTGTGTATAATGAAATCTTATAGTCTTTGTCATAAAAAGTATTATTATTATGATGATGATGATGATGATGATGATGATGAAAAACAGACAATAAAACAGCTTCTGGGAGAATTTGCAACCAACTTCATGAGAGTCTGGGAAGCTGAGGGTCTGGAGCAGTGGACAAAAAGGGGGTCTTCCCCCTCCAGCCTTTGTATAGTGTCCTCACTCTATAACAAAGGGAGAAGGAAGGATTCTTTAGTAAAAAAGGAAAAAGCGAAGAAGAGCAGGAGTTGGAGGCAGGGGCAAACAGAACATAAAAGGCCATTGTTACCTGTTTGAACCCAGGGAAATATGCCTGGCCCTGTGTAGGAGGAAGAAGCCCCTCTGTGGACTAGAGGGAGGATGGGCAGGGAGGTAGTCCTGAGATGTCCTGGTCCCCCAGCACCACGGGACTGGTGGGGTGGAGGAAAGGGCTGCCTTGAGTGCTGGTAGAAGATGCTGCTGAGGACCCTTCAGGGGCCTCTGGGATACACTGGCCATTGTGTACTTGTGCCACCCTGGAGATGCCCAGAGTAACTCCCACAGTATGGCAGCCACTGGCCCTGATTATGATAGTACTGGCTCCAGTGCTAGGCATTCTGTTGATACTGGTCACAGCTGGGTTGAGGGTAGGTCTGTGCAGTTGGGGGCAGGACAGTTAAAGGGGACAGCCTCTGGAGCTCCCATAGTTGTAGATGCTCTCACTTTTTTTCTCTCTCTTTATTTTGAACAAAACTTCAGAAGAAATTCATTAACAGTACAACTTTTTTTTTTTGGAACCATTTCTGTGTTGCTGACATGATGTTCCAATACCTCTTCAAGAAAGGACATTCTCCTATGTAACTCAGTACAAACATCAAAATCAGAGAAATAACATTGGTTAATCTTTTCATCTAATCTCCATACCCCTTCATTTTTCAGCAATGATTCTTATATCATTATAGCAAAAGGATTTAGTTCAGAATCACAAGTTGCATTTAGTTGCAATGTGTGTTTATTCTCTTTCAAACTTGGATAGTTTCTCATTTATTTCTTTGACTTTCATTATCTTGACACTTTTGAAGTCTACTGGTCAGTTATTTTGAAGAATGTCCCTCAATTTGGATTTGTCTGATGTTTCCTCATGATTGGATCTAGAATTTATATCTTTGGCAGAAATGTCAAAAAAGCAATGTGGTGTTCTGCTCATTGCATCTTAACAGGTGGCATAATTTTGATTTGTCCCATTACTGGTAATGTTTGCTTTAATCACTTGATCAAACTTAATGCCCGCCAGGCTTCTCTGTTATAAAGTTATTTTTTTCTTTTTGTAAGTAAGTATTTTGTGTGGAGTTACTTTGAGACTATGAAAATACTCCATTTCTCAATAAATGTCCAATTCATTCATATTTTAATATCCATGGCTTCTTAATGGATTATAATCATTACTGTCATTACTTACTTTGACTTTGGTATTATCCCAGATTAGGTTAGTAGAAGACCCTGAGAAGCTGAACTCTATTCTTTTGACACATCCCCATTATTCTTTGAGCACCTTCTTACTTTCAAGTACAACAAGGTATATCAATTTTATCTTAAAGTGCCCCAGCTCTAGAATCAGCAGTTTCTCCAAGTAGCACTGGTTCATTTTAGTGAGTGATATTATTTAGAAAACCAGATCTGGGTTCCAGAGATACTCATTAATATTGATATGTCACTTCTCTCAGGCCTTGTAAGTGGACCGAGCTTAGGAATATGTGTACAGATGGAGGAGGAGAGCGTGGATACATACATGCATTTAGATCTCTCTTGCTATTTATCAAATATCACTTATCTACCTTGTAAACTCTGAGTTTATATTGATATATCCAATTCCAAACCAACACCACAGGATTCATTTTTATTTATGCGCTTTCCATATTTATAACTGCCTTCCCTGAGATAGAAACCCTGCACCATGTTATCCTCAATATATTTATTTGCTTAATCCCTTTGCATATAATCAATCTTCTATCACCACGAATAGCTATTATTGCCAAGTTTACTGTCATTCTAATTGGCATTCCTCTGTAGGTAATATTTTTTAAATAGATTGTATTTTTTAGAAAAATTTTAGATTCACAGAAACATTGAGAATATAGAACAGAGAGTTTTCATATACTTTGCACACCAATTCTCTATTTTTAAATATCATATTAGTTTGCTACAATTTTTACAATTAATGAACTAATTGATACACTCTTATTAACTAGAGTCCATAGTCTATTCATTTTTCTGTAGTTTTAACCTAATGTTTGTTGTCTGTTTCAACATTCCATCCAAGATAATGCATTACATTTAATCATCATGTTTCCTTAGGTTCTTCTTAACAGTGGCCATTTCCCAGACTTTGTTTTTGATGACCTTGTCAGTTTTAAGGAGTATTGATCAGATATTTTGTAGGATGCCCCACTACTGGGAAATTTATGTTATTTTTCTCATGATAGAACTGGGGATATGTGTTTGGGGGAGGAAAACCACAGAGGTAAAGTGCCATTTTCATCACAGCATGTCAATGTTACATACTATCAATATGACTAATGACTATTGATGTTGATCTTGATCACCTGACTGAGGTAATGTTTGCTAGGTATCTCCACTGTAAAGTTACTCTTTTATTTTACTTTTTTCAATACTTACTCTTTGGATTTCAAATTAAAATGAAAATATGAATAAATTGGACATTTATTGAGAAATGGAGTATTTTCATAGTCTCAAAGTAACTCCACACAAAATACTTACTTACAAAAAGAAAAAAATAACTTTATAACAGAGAAGCCTGGCAGGCATTAAGTTTGGTCGAGTGATTAAAGTAAACATTACCAGTAATGGGACAAATCAAAATTATGCCACCTGTTAAGATGCAATGAGCATAAAAAAACATTGCTTCTTTGACATTATTCTGTGTAGCCCGTATCTTAAGAGTAGGGGATTATATGCTGTACTTCCTTGAAGGTGGAATGTCTATATAAATTACTTGGAATTCTTCTGTACTGGAAATTTGTCTATTCTCCCCTACATATTAATTTATTTAGTCATTTTTTATATCAATATGGATTTGTGGATATCTATTTTATACTTTGGGTTATAATCCAACAGTATTTTGTTGCTTAAATTGTTCCAGCTTTGGCCATTGGGAGCTCTTTTGGTTGGCTCCTGTACTTCTTTGACATATCCACAATCATTGTGGGGTTTTTAAATTTTTTCCACTCTTACTTTTCAGTAAACAAAATGTTTAATGTTCATCTTTATACTTCCTGCTCCAGTACCAGAGTCAGTTATTTCACCAAAGAGTCTTCTTTCTTTTATTAGAGACCAACATTGGACAGTAAGTTTGTTTATTGCTACTAGAGTGTTGTTTTAGGCCCTCTCAGCTGACAGCAAAGAATTACATGTGTGTATACTAACTCACATACATATACATATCAATAAATATTCCTATATGTAACCACCTCTACCTAAATTAAGCTAAACATGAGTTCATACCAATATCATCATTGCTACATGGATTAGTCTAGCCTCCCTTGCTTATCTGGAAATTCCCACTCCAATAATGAGAATTTTAGTTTTGCAACTTTTTAAGATTTTTTTCCTTTGATGCTGTGCTCTTTTATCATATTGAAACTTGGTGAGTATTTAATTTACACCATTTAAAACTTAATGTGCTCTTTCAAATTAAAATACATCTTTTATGAAATTATGTATCTGTCTCAGACATTATATCTTTGAGTGCAGTTCTCCACTTCCTAATTTCTCCTACTGGAACCCCTAGTAAATATAGATAGAACTTCTCATTTTGTCTTTCATCTCTCTTGCCTTTTCTTTTATAATTCCCATCTTTTTATATTTTTACACTGCATTCAGATGAATTCTTTCTATTTGTGTCAAGTTTAACCATTTAAGTCTGTTTCTTTACCTTTTCTTTATATGTATACCATATAGACACCACCCAGAAAAAAGATATAAAATGTTTCTACTATCACAGAAGGCTCATTTATGTATCTACTGAGTCAGTATTCTCCTAATGAGTCCTCTACTGCTGTAGATTACTCAGTGAATTTTATATAAATGAAACATAGAGTTTATAAAACTTCTGTGATATAAATTTAATTTATAAGTTAAGCTTGTTTAATTTGAGATAATTTTAGACTTACAGAGATGTTGCAAAAAATAGTTTTAAAAACTCAAACTATTCGAAAAATAGTTTAAAAAGTTTCTATAAAACTTTCACTCAGCTTCCCTTTATGTCAATAGTTTATATAACAGTATGTTTTAGGTGGGCATAAGTACCCATTTCAATTAGGTATTTACCTATATGTCGAATTGCTAGATTATGTTATACATTTATTAACTTTAATAAGTTCTACCAAACTTTTCTAAAGAGGGCATAACAATTTGCAATCCAACTCATCAATATATAAAAATTCTAGTTACTTCATATCCTTGCTAATCCTTGATATGGACAACCTTTGTAATTTTAGACATTCTTCTGGGTATGCAGTAGCATCTCATAGTGTTTTTTATTTTTATTTTGGTTATAGCTAATGATTTTGAACATTTGCAAATACTCATTGGCCATTTCAAAATTCTTTTTGGTAAAGTACCTGTTGAATTCTTTTGCCTACTATTTTTTTTTTTTCTAATTTTCTTTCTCTTATTGATTTGTAGGTGTTCTGGATCAGAGTTTTTTTGTCAGCATATGCATTGAGGATATCTTCTACTCTGTGAGTTAGTTACCTTTTGACTAATATGAAAATTAAAACAATGTTTCTGGAAGAAAACAGGAAAATATATTCATGACCTTGGAATAGGAAAAAAATTGTTAAACATGACACAGAATGCACTAACATTAAGGAAAATCTTGATAAATTGTATTTATAAAGCCATTTTAATATACTTATTTTAAAGTCTTTTTAAGAGTTTGAACCAACTGTTCCTTTGTTATTGTTGTTATTACATGTATTGATTCTCCCTCATGTAGATTTATTTCTTCAAATGTTTTATTACTATTATTAATATTATTATTAATCTATAGTCAGTATAATTTATTTTCTGTTGGAGCTCAGCAGTTTCTGTACTGTGAAAAAATTCATTAATAACAGAATATTCTTTCATCATTTCTGGGACTTTATCAGTTATGAGCTAATTTATATTTACTCCCAATTTGGGGGTCTCTATTCTACATGTATGAATTTTGAACTCACACCTACACTTGGAGCAGACCTAGGTATCCAATATATTTTGAGTGATCACACCCATAGCCTCAGGAAAATAATGATTTCTTGCTGTTTCCCTAGGCTGATGGGTGGAATCTTCTAATCTCTGCTTAATGGATAGGAAAATGTTTGACAACTGCTAGATTATAGATAGCTCAGGGCCCTGCCACTGCACTGCTCAAGCATGGGTGGGAGGTAAGCAATTCTGAATCAGTTTAGTCATCAGTTTTGACTAAAATCCCTGCTATAGTTAGCTCCATGTTTCCAAAACTCAGATATTTTAGGGCTACATCTAATAACATCTCTGAAAAAAAATATTTTAATAAATTCTGGACAAGACTTTGAGGTCAGGGTCTCAGTCATCTTTGTATCCCTAAGTCCCTAGCATAATATGGTAGTTTACTGATTATGTGAATAAATTAATATTAAATTTCATCTCTAATGAAAACTGAAATGTGGAAAAGATATAGTTAGAATTCATTTTCCTGAAAACTGCCTTTAGAATGATTCTGTTAATTTTTTGTAAGTTATGACCATTTGACAACAGTCCATGAGGAAGAGAATATGATAACCCTCTTGTCAATACTAAGGATGTGTTAATAATGAAAAAAACTCTTATGTTCAGCCTGTCTTGGGAACAAAAAAGCAGACAATACACATCCATGTGTCATTTTCTGGTTGAGGACATAAAAACAGATCAAGGGAAAACTCAGTGCATTTTTAAATTAGTGGCACAGATCGATGCCCATATTTCTCAGTGTCATGTTTCATTATGTTGAACCATTTATGTCATTGTAACCCAAGGTATCTTAATGCAACTTGACATCCAGGTTATGTTACGTTTAAAAAAATAAGAAGCTATTGCATTTTGTTAATGAGGTGGAAAAGATTCCAGGTCTCTCTCTCTCTCTCTCTCTCTCTCTCTCTCTCTCTCTCTCTCTCTCTTTTGCATAGTATCGGGTTATTATATGTTTTGTGTTTGAGGGTTCTATATTGAAGGTTGAAATGATGCAGGCCTTCATTAGGTAGGTCATTAGGTAGGCCTTTAGCTTGGCCTCTTACATCTATTTTACGTCAGTAATAGAAGTTTAAAGATTAGTTTTGTTATGGTAAAATTATTCTTTATGACAGTGTTTAGAGATGACAATTTAGATTGGGGTAACTCTTCTCTAATTTCCCAAATCGAAATATTACTCATCTCTCAAATTTTACTTAAATGCTATGCTTTCCAGTTAGTTTTCCTTCTTATTATTTTGTTTTTTTTAAGTTTTTTTATTTTTTTAAATTTTTTCTGAACTCTCATAACAAGTCATATCTACTGATTCGACGTATTTTTAATATCATAATAATATTATAGATTTTTGTGTATATACCTTAACTCTATTAAATGTCCCAAATTTTTTCGGGATAGAAACCATTTTTATTACTGTATTTTAGTGATTGTCTAATCTTCAGTATCCATAAAATAATTTAGAGACTGTTTAGAAATTTAGATCCTTGTCACAGTGCCAGAGACTTTGATACAGTGGTTCTGAAGTGAGAATTAGTAATCTGCATTTGTAATAAAAATCTGCAAGAGAGTAAATACAAAGAATACCAACCTTAGGCACATCACAGTCAAATAGCTGGAAACTAGAAACAAAATATAAAGAAAAAATATTGAAAGCTGCTAGGAAAACAAAACAACACATTGTATGCAGTGGGACGATAATATGAAAGATGGTTGATTTTTTGTCAGAAACAATGAAGGCCAGAAGACAATAGAATGATCATCTTTAAAGTACTGAAAGAAAAAAAAAAGAACCTACTAAACTAGAATCTATATACAGTGAAAATATCTTTGAAAAATTAGGGTGAAACAGACATTTACAGATAAATGAAAGCTGAGAAAATTTTTGCTGGCAGCCCTGCACTATAAGAAATATTAAAGGAAATTCATCAAGTTGAAGGAAAATGATTTGACAGGTAAATATACAAGTTATATAAAAGACTGAATTTGAAATGTTCTCTTAATTTCTTTAAAGGGCAAATAAACCCTTTATAGTAAAAATGGCATCATTTTATAGTGGAGTTAAAATATATGTAGAAATAAAATATATGACAATAATACTACAAAAGTTGACAGAGTAATAATAATGAACTGATTTGATGTTCTTATATTTGTGAAGTTAGAAGTGCAAAGTGAGAGCTGGTAAAATAGTAATGGTAAGGATACTCTGATAAATTAAGGATATATATTATAATTCTTAGAGCAATAGGAAAAGAAATAATAAAAAGGAGTAGAGCAAAAAAGCCAATAGAGGAAATAAAATAGAATACTACAACTATTCAATTAACTCAAAAAGTAGCTCAGAAAATAAACAAAATAAAGCAGAGAGATAAATAGAAAATAAATAACAAGATGATAGATTTAAACCCAATCATATAAATAATTACATTAAATGCAAATAGACTAAATATTCAAATTAAAAGGCAGAGGTTATCAGAATGGATATAAAAATAAAATATATATTGTCTATAAGACATACTTTAAATGTAAATAGATTGAATGAAAAAGAATATATATATATATATATATATATATATATATATATATATACACATACACATAAAGTAGATGAAATGTTAACACTTCCTCTCAGTGGTTAATAGAACAATTAATAACACATTCATTTAGGATATAGAAAATCTGAACAACATTATCAACCAACTTGATTTACTTGATATTAACAAAACACCACATCCAAAAACTTCAGAATGTACATTATTTTCAAGTGTACTTAGAGCATTCA
Source organism: Eidolon dupreanum (assembly GCA_028627145.1). Taxonomy (NCBI): domain Eukaryota; kingdom Metazoa; phylum Chordata; class Mammalia; order Chiroptera; family Pteropodidae; genus Eidolon; species Eidolon dupreanum. Next base: position 64,796,356 of record CM053504.1, read on the forward strand.
TCTAGCTAGATCGTATAGTGATCCATAAAACGCATCTCATAAATCTGAAGAAATTGAAATCTTACAAAATATGTCTTTTGACCATAATGGAATTAAATTGGAAATCATTAATGATAAGATATGTGGAAAAAATCCCACCTCCTGAATGGTGTTTGCCAGTTTCTGTTCTGCTTTTAATACCAATCTTCAATTGCCACTCATCATGATCTCCGCTACTCAAATTGCTAATCATTGGACCTGATTTTGAAGAATGATGCAGAAAGAATGTTCAAGTAGAATCTGTAAATATATTGTAATTATTTCTGGTATTACCTTTTCCTCATTTGTGAGCTGATGGCCATTTATGAAAGATGCTGGGAGTCAGAGGAAATTACCACAATCCACCTAGAAGAATTATTGGGGTATTTCATTCAAATTGATGCCTTAGTAATGGAGGAATTAACAGGTCCCACCTCAGCATGATGCTATATTAAACCTTGGTATCTTTGGGCCTTTGAGCCTTTTTAAAGTTTCTTGAACATTTTTAAGTAGAAATAAATTCTGGCTTAAAAAAAATTCCAGAGATTTGGAAATTAAAGAACACATTGCTACATGACTCATGAGTTAAAGAAGAACTTATAAGGAAATTTAGAAATGCTTTCAATTGAATTATAATGAAGATACTAAATCTTTGGACCTTATGGACACAAAAAAACACATTAACCATAAAAGAATACATTGACTTTGAATGAGTGAAATTAAAAAGCTTGACATTATGAAGTGAAGATGTGGAACAACTGAAATTTTTATACATTGATGGTGGAAAATATAAAATGGTACAACCATTTGAGAAAACTGGCAATTTTTCTTTTACAGCTAAACATACATTGGCACAATGACCCATCGATCCCACTTCTAATTATTTATCTAAGAAAAATAAAAATAATTTGCTTATGTAATGATTTATATAATTACATACATAATGGATTTATTTATCATAGCTGTAAACTGGAAACAACTCAAATGTCTAATAATGAGACTAAGGATAACAAAACATGGGTTATATTTATGCAATGGGATACTAGCCAGCAACAAAAGTGAACAAACTGCTGATGCCCACAACAACAGGATGGATCTCACAGACTTTATGTTGAGAGGAAAAAGCCAGTACAAAAATAGTATATCCCATGTATACTCATTGATATGAAGTTCTAGAACGACAACAACAAAAATCTTTGGAGACTGGAAATCTAATCAGTGATTACCTGGAGTAGTGGGGGATTGACTGCAAAGGGGCACAAGAAACTTTCTGTGGTGCTAGAAATATTGCATATCTTGATTGGTACAAAGGCTACATGGATACATATATATATATATTTGTCAAAATTCATCAGAATAAACTTAAAATCTGTGCATTTTATTTCATGAAAGCTATACCTCAACTAAGTATTTTATTAATTTGAAAATCATGTGGACATAGAAATTCTTGGGCTCATTTTGCAAAGATTCTGATTCAGGGGGACTGTGGTGAGAACCAGTTAATCTTCATTTTTAACAAGAGGCACTGGTTGATCCTAATGCACGCGATCAGTTATTTATACCTTTGAAAGTACTAATCTAACATATGTACAGAAGTGCTGATCACATTTTGGCAAAGTAAATGAATTAACCATAACTTACAATGAATTTGTTGTCTCTGAATTTTTCTCTATTTCAAAGAAAATATATTGACCTATTCTTCCTCCCCCCCACCCCCAAATTTCAAGCTTTATGTGTTTCCTCCTAACTGGAAAATGTAAACTCTACTCTTTATTGTTTCTCATGCTACAATACTTCCAGTGTTTGCTTTTGCTAATGCACTTTTCCTGCACCAGAAATGCCTTTTCCAGCTTTTCTGTTTGCCTTGTATCCTCTTCTTTGAACGCCCAGTGACACAAAACCCTTTCCAACTGGGCTTGTTGCTAATATCTAACTAATAATGATTTTCTCTTCTTTCAATCCTGTAGTTGTTATTGACTAATCTATTCAGTCTGGCACTTACACACATACCAACTGTATGGTTATCTCTTTCCCATGTGGGTCTTTTCTCTCCAGTAATATTGTAAACACTTATTGAAAACGTTTCTACTTCTCAGTCTCTTGCAGCCTGTCTTCCTCTCTGACCATGCTAGTAAAATTAAAATGCTCAATATTGTTTTTTTTTTTTAATTAAAGACACAGGATTTGGGGTTCAATATGAGTGAGAATTTCAATCTTGGCACCCACAAACTATGCAATATTAGGAGATGTATTTCTCTTCTCTGTGAAAATGGGAATAGTAATTTTTTCTTCATAAAGGTTTTACTAGGATTAAATGAAGTAAAGTATGTTAGCCACTTTGCACATTGTCTGGTACTTTATAAGTGTTTAGCAAATGGTTATTGACAAGATTGTTGTTGGTAATGTGCCATTATTGTGTAGTTGTGATATTATTTGAATTGTTAAAGACCATACAATATTAAACTGTATAGGAATTTAGAAATTTTATAATCCAACCTATGATTTGAAAACCAAGGCCAGAGAGGAGCAGCCTATTGATTATTTTGTCTTAAAAAAATTTTTCAAGTTTTAAACTTTATGTTCTGATTTATAGTATGTTGCAATTTTAAAACCATATTTGCTTCATACAAGAATATTATCCCAGTTATAAGGAGTAAAATGCTACTTTCTATTTACATGAAAGGTAACACTTAGAATTTCCTATTATTTTTTCTATCTAGGTATGAACTGTTTTCTTTAATATAGATCCTAAAAGGTTATAAGAGGGCAAATCTTTTTCTGTTATGCTCTGACTGCATGTACATCACACATGCATTCTCACATATTCATACATGTTCAGATCAACCTCACTAAGGGAATAAACAATTCATTTGATTACTAACTATTCACTCCACACTGCGATGACGACACTCAAAGTAAAGTACATCTGACCTATTTTGGTTATGTGTTCTTAGTTGTTTAATTCTTGACCAGTCATTTACAAATCTTACCCTGAAAATGCCCAGTCTCTCAATTTGGAAGCCACTACAGTTCACGAGTAAGCCCATTTCAAGTGTGGCAAAAAACACATGCAGAGAGGAAGTCTGTATGGAAATTTGCAGATGGTAGGAGAAAGAGAGAGAAGAGAGATGGAATGTATAACATGAAAAATAGAAGTTTTAAACATTGAGGCTTTAAGATTGAATGAATGAATTAGGGCTGGGGAAAGTGGACCTCTGCTAAAGGACTCCTGGTATGTGTACAATATGCACAGATCAGTAGTCGTCTTGTCTTTGCTATGCACTCATCCTATTTTCCTCTGGAACTTTGGGTAGATGTTTAAAGTTGATGAAATGGATGGTGCTGCAGTCACCACACTACCCCCCACCATTTCTTATCCCTAGCCTTGGGGGTCCCTGGGTGTCTGTGGTTAAGTGCCTTAAGAGCTGCTGATTATTGTGATTTTCTTTAACCAGCTCGACACATTCTTTGCTTTTCAATTTTTGATGTCAGTCCTAATGTGTTGGGCCAAACACGCTAGAACTTGTTAAGATTCTCCAAATAGCTTCTTTGTGCTGGAAAAATCACACCAGTGACAGGCCCTCCTCTCCATCTCCCTGAGCTTTTATGCAAGTGCTATGCCCCCTACTGTCCCCATCACTCTGTCTCACAGAGGAACTGACATTTAGAGTCAGAGCTCAGATACCAACAACACCTATTATTCTTTTAAAACTTCGTTTCTCTCTATATTTCCCCTTTATTCCATTTAAATGCTGAATGTAATAAAGTTGCCAAAACTCTCCCTCCATTGGAGTGAAAACCATTCATTTGTCGTCTCAATTTAAGATTCCTGACTCCAAATAGAAGGATATTCTCTGTGGACGTAATGGGACATTTAGCAATTCATTCATTTTCTTCACATGCTACTTATTTAGGCGCTCAGCGGTTGGCGGCTTTGATGTGGAGTGCTGAAATTATAAAGACATTACATATCATAAAAATATAAATGAAAGAAAACACAGACCCTCTTTTATATCAGGCTAAATTGACTGCTGTCATATTAAGGGTATTTTGTTATATAAATTATACCCGTTTCAAGGTATTCCCTTGAGTCACTACATTGTCTTTTATTTCCTTTCTCTTTTCTTTTTTTTTAAACAAAATAGGATTTTCTTTTCCAATACATCGATGCAAAAAACTATAAAGGACTCAAATTTAGAAATTAATGTGTCTGATACCAAACTTCACTTGGAATTTGCAGTACTAGGTCAGCAAGGCAATCAAGGCATGCATAATTTGCCAATTCTAACTTACATCATTATATGTTGGACATAACGAAAGGACTTTGGAATAAAAGCAGATTCATGAATTATATCCTTCAACATTTAGATTTTTGAAAAAGTTTCACAAGTATGGCTGCTTATCTTAGTCTGTGTGGGTTGCTCTAAGAAAATACCACAGATTGGGCAGCTTATAAACAATAGAAATTTATTTCTCATAGTTCTGGAGGCTGGAAGTCCAAGATCAGGGTGCCATCATGGCTGAGTGAGGGCTCTCTTCCAGGTGATGTGTTTTTCCTTGTATCTTTGCATGACAGCTCTGTTGGCCCTCTTTTATAAAGACATGAATCCCATTCGTGAGGGCTCTGTCCTCATGACCTAATCACCTCTCAGAGACCTCCCACTTCCTAATACCTACCTTTCTGACATACAAGTTTTAGAATACAATATTCATACCAAAGCACTACCTCTTTAATACATGCTCTATGTAGCTAAGGTTTTTCGAAATGCACTAATGACTTCAATTATCCATTTTGTGTCTATCCTTCATAAATGCACTTAATCTTGTTCCCAGGTTTGGTCCCTGTGGAGTAGGCATGGCCAGCAGAAAGGAGTTAGCAGCTCAAAGATGGAAGACAGGAATACCTGGACTAGGAATGTCACAGGGGCCATGCATGGGGTTGGCCAGTATGCTGGAGGTGGTGAGGGCCTTGCTTGTTTACTGCTATAAAGACATGAGACTGAGTGTCCCTCAAAAGAGCCAAGCTGAGATGGAGCTAGAAGAGGGCTGTGAGGTCATAGAAGTCATGGTAAAGAAGAGAAGAATGAAGGTCAAAGATTCAACTGAAGGAGGCCAGGGCACAATGAGAATAGGTAAAAGCAAAGAGATTTCTTGTGAATGGTCTGAGATAAAATATTAGCCAGATTTTCCTCATTGCCTATTATTTTTAAATATTACAAACTTGTCTTTTTACAATTAACCATTTTTGTTTAGACTTGACTGTTTTTATTAGCCAGAAATATATATTTAGGAGTAAGTACTTCCTAGGATCTCATGCTTTGACCTAATACTATTTTGTTCAACCTTCAAGAAAAGGTTATTCTTTCTAGTATTACAGTATTTAATAAGAGATACAAGTTTCCTCCTCTGTTGCTTATTTCCTCCTTTTTGACTGCATCAGTGCCTCTGTTCCATCCTCACATGAGAGTCTACCTGACTTCTCTGTCATTTGAGTTGAAATTCTCTTGGTGTTATTTAGCCTGCATCTTGGGATTTAGGGATGGAATATCATGGGGAAGTTTCACCTAGTTAGTGACAGACTCCTGATGAGTACCCGAGCTCTTGACCTCCAGCCCGAACTCTCCCTTGTGCCATACTGCCTTTTGTTTAAAGTTAAGAACCGTGATGGCTTAGACACCCTTGCCCCTATCAGGTTGCTCCCTCCTGCCTTGTTAGAGCTTATCCAGTAACTCTGGCAATGATTTGCAAATTATAGTGTAATAAATTCTTAATCCACTTTTATTTTAACATCTTCATTAATTATGTGGAAGAGGGAGACAACTGCCCACTAATTAAATTTTCAAATGTTGCTAAATTGGGAGGAGTTGCAAACCCAGCTGAGAGCCAAAATGCAACATAAAGGAATCTGGAGAAGTTTTGGGGAAGTACAGATAGAAGACCAGAATGAGGTTAAAATTGGAAACAAAGACAACACTGAGGTCATCTATAAAGAAAGGAAAGCAGTTCCATAAACCCAGAGGCTGGAGCAGCCTGGGGAACCAAGCCAATCATGGATTCTGACAGAGTGATGACGAGGTTCAGCATGGGCAGAGTGACAGATTTCAGTTTTCTCCTCCCAGAAAGGAGCCATGCCTCCCAGAAAGGAGTCTGCTATGTCATGATGGCATCAAACTTGATGGTTTTGGTCACAATGACATGTGGAAGCAATTAAAGAGAGTACACCAACGACTCAGGAATGTGCAAAGCTTAGTTTCTTGCACTCCTCAGTGCCTTGCACCTGGCTGGACACATGGCAGATGAGAAAGATTGAATTAGTTAATATATGTGAAACTGGTTTGGACAAAAGTACAAAGCACCACGGGAAGAGAAAAGATTATTATTATTATTATTATTATTATTATTTTACCAGTCTTTGTTAATTTAAATTTAATCGAAGTTGATTAGGAGGAAAATGACATATGTAGACAAAGAGGAGAAATAACAGCTAAAATGATTAACAAGAGTTTCTCCTCCTAAGTGTACTTGCTACATTTCTAGGGAAATGACTTAGGTTTCTAGTATGCTGAAGTCCTTTGGTGACTGATCTATGTCCCAGGAGTAAAGTACCTTTGATGGTTTCATTAACTCTTTCAGGACAGGTTATACGGAGGATGAGTTAGGAAGAACGGCCACTGAGGTCAAGGTAGTACGTTTGAGCACTATAAACATCATTGCCATTGCATAAAGGAAAAATTTTTTTCCTAGAACTACTAATTAACTCCTTTAACCTGGCCATAATCTTTTCCCGTCAGTCACATTGATCTTAATCAACACCCGATTGTGGGCATATCATCTTACTGCAGCATGACAGTGTGAGTCAAACCTATACCTACTTATTCTTGGTCTCAGCCCCTAAATAACACCACAGAGGCTGTGAATCCTGACAAGTATCCATTCAACTATATCCCATTGGTTACAAAAGATGATAAATAAAGGGTCCAGAGAGATGAATGCCCAGGGCACTCCCATCCTCAGAACTGGATAAAAGCCCAAAGGCTTTGGTATTTGTCCTACTAGGAAGGAAGAGGTAATTTGATCATATATAAAAAATAACATTAAGATTTTTTTTTCCTACAGTAGACTCTGAACTCTCAGAGGCCATGGGATATTGCTTCCCTTTTCCTTGTATCTTCTGCAATGCAGAAGGTATGAACAAAAAGGACCACTCAGTTACTGATGGATAGCATTAGGGAGAAATATTGCTTCTTCCCAAGTAACTACTTCCTCCCATTTAGAAAAAAAAAAAATAGAGATAAATGTGCTGTTACTTTTGTTTGTTGGTTTATAACTCACCAAAAGAAAAGAAAGGGGTGGGTAGATATGACACATTTTTTAGTCCAATAAAATACAGGTAGATCATCTGCCAAAAAACATCAGATGGCTCTGTTGAGAAAACATTGACTTTTGTCACCTTCTAGCTTCCACCTGGTGAGTCAGGGAAAGCAAGAAATTAAAATAGCCAACCAGTAGGTTTAGGATTATATGGAACAAGGCTAATTGGTTTTTCACCTTATTTTCCCTGCCATTCCTTCAGGGATTAGGTTAAGCCTCTGTATATGTTTCATCAGGGAGTCATTGGGATTACACCTTGCCTTTCTGTCTATCATGCTGACAGCGCCTGTAATGTTGACTCGATTTTGATAAGCCCTACCACTCATCATGCAACATCTTTTAGTCAAAACAGGTATATAATTTATGGTGCCCAAAGCAGTTGCTAGTGTAAAAGAATTAACTGGGAGGGAGACATGTGCACATGATAGTCTCTGAATTGTTAAGTGGCTATTCCTGCCTGCTTTGTGGAGATTGGCTTTTTTTCCTTTGAAGTTCTTAAGTAAGAGATAGACACATTTGTCACTCAAATGTTGTGTTTTTTCCTGCTTAGGGAATAAAAACTTCTTTACACCCCTCCCCGCCCCCACACACACTTTAGCTCAGTGTTCTACGTATTAAAAAATTCCCAGTTAGAAAAAATGGTGGCAAGTACTAGAGTTTGGCAGTGAGTTGGAGGAGTCAGCACCCAGAAAATGACTGTTGAGTGAGTGACAGGATGAGGGTGCGTGGTGGGGGTGGTGGGGCAGTTTTGAGGCATCAGATAAAATAAAACAAAGGCTGTCAGGATAACTGCTGGGTACTTTCTCTAGGAATTATAGGCCGATGGAATAAGGAGCCTGAGTCAATCTTTGGGAAGCATCATGATAGGCATCGTGGGGCTTGCTGTTTATAAGAATGCTCAGGCATATCACTGCTCAGATTCTGAGGTTCAGCAGGCTGGAATAGCATATCCTAACTGACCCAGGTGTTATGGCTTAAATTATGTCCCCTCAAAAAATGTATGTTTTAGTCCTGATCCCTGGTACCTCAGAATGTGACCTCATCTGGAGATAGGGTCTTAACAGAGGTAATCATGGTAAAAATGAGGATTTTAGAGTAAGCCCTAAGCCTATATGACTGCTGTCCTTATAAAAAGCCCTCTGGGCAAAAGAGTCTCAGGGCAACACATCTATCACATTCTGTTACTCAAAGCAATTCCCAAGACCATCACAGGTTTAAAGAGAAAAAGGATCATCCCTACTTCTTGATGTGAGAAGTGATATTCTTTACAGGAAATGGAGGATTTTAGGCAGCTGTATTTGAAGACTGCCACTATAGAGATTTAAGGGCATTAGATGGTGTTTATAATCAGCAATCTGCACCAGCTAATCACCTCTAGGAACCCCTTCCTCTCCTCTCCCAATGTGGTGACTAAAGTTACTAACTGCAAACAAAGAGAACAGTGGCCATCAGAGTACCAGGTTTTAACAGCTGTGTAGACAGCCCTGATAGAGATATTTGAGGCCTGAAATTTAGGCTTGTGGACTAAATAGGATCTTCTATCTTTTTCTTTTTTTCCTTCTCTAAATATTCATGGAGGAAGAAAATTGAGGTGAGACAGATAAAATGCTTATTACCCACCTACGAATCTTCTAAAATGACGGTAATATTTTGCATCCCCTCTAACAATGAATGAGAGTTCCTGTTGCTCCACATCCTCATCAGCACTTGCTATCGTTGGTGTTCAGGATTTGGGGAGTTCTGATGTTTTAATTTGGATTTCCCTGATGACAAAGGCTATGGGGTATCTTTTCATATGCTATTTGCCATGTATATATCTTCTTTGGTGAGGTGTCTGTTAAGGTCTTGGGCCCATTTTTTTAACCAGGTTGTTTGTTTCTTTATTGTTGAATTTTAAGTGTTCTTTGTATGTTTCAAATACCAGTCCTTTATCAGATATGTCTTTTGCAAATATTTTCTCCCGGTATATATCTTATCTTCTAATTTACTTGATACTGTCTTTCACAGAGCATATGATTTTAATTTTAATAAAATCCAGCTTATCAATTATTTCTTTTTTGGAGCATGTCTTTGATGTTATATCTAAAAAGGTATCACTACATCCAGGGTCATCTAGGTTTTCTCCTATGTTATCTTCTAGGAGTTTTATAGTTTTGCATTTTACATTTAGGCCTGTGATCCATTTTGAGTTAATTTTATAAGGGTGTCAGTTCTGTATCTAGTTTCTTTTCTTTTTCTTTTCCTTTTTTTTTTTTTTTTCATGCAGATGTCCACTTACTCCAGCATCATTTGTTGAAGAGACTATCTTTGTCTCATTGTATTGCCTTTGCTACTTTGTCAAGATTAGATGACTATATTATTAGGGTCCATTTCTGAGCTCTCCATTCTGTTCCATTGAACTATTAGTCTGTTCTTTCACCAGTACCACACTCTCTTTATTACTGTAGCTTTATAGGAAGTCTTGAAGTTGAAAAGTGTCTTTTCTTCAACTTTGTTCTTTTTCTTTGATACTGTGTGTGCTATTCTGGGTTTTTGCCTCTCCATATAAACTTTAGAATCAGTCTGTCAATACTGATGGAGTAACTTGGTGGGATTTTGATTGGTATTGTGTTGAATCTATAGATTAAGTTAGGAAGAACTGACATCTTGATAATATTGAGTATTTCTATCCCTGAGCATGAAATATCTATCCATCTACTTAGTTCTTTATTTCATTCATCAGAGTTTTGTAATTTTTCTTATATAGATCTTATGTATATTTTGTTTGATTTATACCTAAGTATTTCATGTTAGGGGGTGCTAAAGTAAATGGTATTGTATTTTTAATTTCAAATTCTGCTTATTTGTTATTGCTGTGTAGGAAAACAATTGACTTTTGTATATTAGCTGTGTATCCTGTAATTTTGCTATAATTACTTATTAGTTCCAGGAGTTTTTGTTGATTCTTTTGTATTTCCTATAAGTCAATCAAGTCATTTGTGAACAGAGATAGTTTATGTTTTCCTTCCCAATCTGTATACATTCCATTTCCTTTTCTTGCCTTATCACATTACCAAGGGCTTCCACTACAGTGTTGAAAAGGAGTAGTGAGAGGGGACATTCTTGCTTTGTTCCTGAGATTAGTAGGAATGCTTCAAATTTCTCACCATTAAGTTGATGTGATCTGTAGGTACTCTTTATCAAGTTGAGAGAGTTTCTGTCTATTCCTAGTTTACTGAGAGTTTTTTGTTAACATGAATGGGTGTTAGGTCAGCTTAATTTTTACTTTTCTCCAACACACCTAACTTATGAACACCTAACTCCCAGCATGTATACTGATTGTGTGGGCTTTTTAAAAAACTACTTTATTCAATGGTTACAGCCAGGTGACATATCTTACTTCTGAGACCCTGTCAAAGTGTTATCCTTTCTTATTTCTCTCACAGTGCCTAGCAAAGTGTTGAATACATGGCCCATAGTCTACAACTATTTAATGCAATTCATGAGAAAAATAAATACAAATTTGAGTCCATTCTAAAGTAATGAAGTTCATTCTTTCTTAATGTTTAATAAACTTTCTTAAAGTTTATAATAAACTTACAAGTTTATGAATATGAATCACAGTGGTAATACTTAAACAATACAATTTAACAACATTTAGAATGCAGGTAAACTTATTTTAGAGTGACACAAGCATATAAAAGAGATCTATATTCACCTTACAGTCTAATGAATCATGCCCTATGTATGTCAATGTCCTGTCAGAAAAAACAGAAAACCATTCTAGGTATTCTGTATAGAGAAAAGCAAGCTTGGAAATGTAGTTTCAGCCTTTCTACCATGACAGTAGAGAGGAGGGTATGTGAGAACAAATGTAGAACTGAGGGACAAGAGATACTAGGTGGTGCAGTTTATCCCTTTGACTTCTTAGCATCCATATACATCCACCTCTGCCTATAGTTAAATTTTTAAATAATGATAATAAAAATATCTTGCTTCTACCTCAGAGAAAGCAACTAACCCTCATACTAATGAAAGTATGCTTATTCTCTCCTGAAAAGTACAGACACAAAATCATGTCTATATCTAGGTTTGGGTACTGTTAAACTACCTTATCCCAAAATGTAAGGAGAAGACAGGATAGAAAACTGATTACCATATACAAAAATGTACATAAAAATCAAACAAGGATGCACACTGTTACTGTTCTCAATTCTGAAAGTGATTATGAGTCTATAGCTGATATTTATAATTTTCTTATTTTACTACCCATTCATTCTATGTCCTTTGCTCACAACTAGCATCTCAGTGTTTTAGAGTTCTTCCATTGATGGCTAACTCACATTTCATTTCCATAAGTCTGACTTTAGTAGTCTGATTTTATTGGATTACTATAGTTTTCATTTACTATTAAACTTAGATGTACTAAGAGATGTTTCTGAGCATCCCTTAAGGCCTAGGAATATGTTGTCAGTACTAGAATCTCCAGAATCACAATCCCCCATGCCATCTCCACTTGGCAGAGGGCAATAAACTCTCCGTTCCAGGATTCCTCTCCCTCTGTTTTCCCCTGCCATCCCAACATGTGATAGGTTACTTTTCTACCCTAATTACACATTTTGAGCTGCAAGTCATTTGTAATGATTTATGGCAGCTGTGCTTTTGCCAATCTAACACAGTATTTTTCTTATTACTTAATTGTTTTAGCAGTGCTTCAGCCATTAGTTTCTGAGTTCTGAAAACAGGAAACAGAAGTCTTCTATTATAGAAGCCTGCCTAATTAGCTCAGAGGCTGTCTAATGGGGGCTATTAAAAATGCAAATGAGGTATGATCAAACAGTGAAAAGTTTGGTCCTGACAGGATATACTAATGCATTTTCCCCTTTGCAAAATGTACCACAATCCTGAATATAAGCCATGTAAAATAGAGCTTTCTTGGTGATTGGATTCCCCTCACTTGGGCTGGGTTGCAGTTTAGCAAGAGCTCTTAAGGAAACTTCTTATTTTCTACCTCTTAATCTAAGGCAGTGGTTCTCAAACTATAGCATGTATCAGAATCACCTGGAGGGCTTTTCAAAACAAAGATTCCTGGACCTACTCCCAAAGTTTCCATTTCATTAGGCCTGGGGAGGGGCCCAAGAACTTGCATTTCTAACAGGTTCCTAAGGAATGCCAAAATTGCTTATCTGGGGACTCTTTACTTGAGGAACCACTGGTCTAAAGCCTCTTGGTTTCTTGCCTCTACTCTGACTTCAAAAGCTCCTTTTTATCTTCCTTCCATGCCATTCTCTGGGCTTTTCCTTTTTTCTCATTTGAGTAAAAACACATCGAATCTACCCTCCTACCAATTTTTGAGTGTAAAATATAGTATTTTTACCTATAGGCACAACGTTGTACATCAGATCTTAAACTTATTCATCTTGTATAAATGATATTTTATACCTGTTGATAGCAACTCCCCATTTCCTCCTTCCCCAGCCTTGGTTACCACCCTTCTATTCTTTGCTTCTATGAGTCAGACTTTTTTAGATACTTCAAATAAGTGGAATCATGTAGTATTTGTCCTTTTGCAACTGGCTTATTTCACTTGGCATAATGTACTCAGGTTCATCTGCATTGTCATATGTTACAGGATTTCCTTCTTTTCTAAGGCTATATTCAGCCTTAATGTTCCATTGTATGTATGTACCACATTTTCTTTCTCCATTCATCTGTTGATGGACATTTAGTTTTTTTTCTAATCTTGGCCATTATAAATAGCACTGCAGTGAACATGGGAGTGCTAATATCTCTTTGAGATCCTGATGTATTTTGGATAAATACTCAGAAGTGGAATTGCTGGGCCATATGGTAGTTCTATTTTTTAATTTTTTGAGGAACCTCCATACTGTTTTTCATAGTGACTGAACCATTTTGCATTCCTGCCAATTGAGTACAAAGGTTCCAATTTCTTCATCTTCACCAACACTTGTCTTTTTTTTTTGTTGTTGATAATAGCCATCCTAATAGGTGTGAGGTGGTATCTCACATATTTTAAGATGTACACACTACCCATACAAATATATAATAGATTCAAAGCAAATCCCCAGGAAAATTTCATTAGCATTTCTTACAGAAACAGAAAAAAATAATTCTAAAATTTATATGGAACCACACAAGACTCTGAATGGACAAAACAATCTTGACAGAGACAAATAAAACTGGGTTCATACTTTCTGATTTCAAAACATCACAAAGCTACAGTAATTAAAACATTATGGTACTGGCATAAAGACAGACATACAGACCAATGTAACAGAATAGACAGCCTAGAAATCCATGCACATATGGTCAGCTGAACTTTGACAAGCATGCCAAGAATATGTAACAGGGAAAGGATAGTCTTTACAATGAATGGTATTGGAAAACAGGATGTCCATAGCCAAAAGAATGAAATTAGATCATTTAATCAACAGAGTGAAAAGGCAATCAGTGGAATGGGAGAAAATATTTGCAAACCATATATTTGATAAGGGGTTAATTTCCAAAATATATAAGGTGATCCTATGAGTCAATAGAAAGAAATAATAACCTGATTTTAAAAATGGGCTAAAGACTTTAATAGACATCTCTCTAAAGAAAACACAAGTGGTCAAAGGAATATGAAAAGATGTACAACATCATTAATCATCAGAGAATTTAACTCAAAACCACAATGAGCTATCCCCTCATATCTGTTTGGATGGCTTTTTCATAACTAGTAATCTGAGAATGGCTTAGTTAAACCAATGTTGATTCATTAGAATAGCTTCTCTGACTTTCTTTCAACCCAATCAGGGTTATGTGCACATCTTTTATGATAATGTTATTATCATATTACTCAGTTCATGAGGGGCAGATCTATGTTTTGTGGAGTCTCAGGCTTATATAAATTGAGGGATCTTCTTTAAGAGAAAAAATAAAAAAATTAATATAAAATTGAATGAGGATCCCTGAAGTTTCCCAGTTAATTTGCCCTTGTACCATATTATGCTGTACGACCTGATTCTTTGCATCTCTCTCTCTCACTAATCAGTGAGTACCTCATGGACTAGGATTGAATCTTATTTATCTCATGGTCCCATATCCTATACAGTATCTAGCACATAGTGGATGCTCAATAGATGCTTATAGACTTAATCTGTTTACATCAATTTAACACTGAAAAACTCCATGCCAGATTTCCCCCTCCCATAGGTTTCCAATGGCACTGGTGACACTCCCTGACCACATTCCCCACCACCATTCCCACTATGACCTCTTGGAACCCCATCAAACTTTTCATTTTCCCCAAGCACTTGAGGTTCTTAACTGCCTCCTTGTATTTCTATGTTTTCCCTTCATTACCTGGAAAAGTTCTACTCACCCTTCAAGAGCCACTGCAAGTTCCATCTCCTTTTGGAAATGCTCTGAGTCTTTCAGACAGAAAAAGTCCTGCAGTTCTATGTTTAGACATTCCTTACACCATACGTCAGGTCTCTCTGCCTGACACTTTTCTGCTAGCCTAGTATGGAAGGTTGTGTAGGTTGCAAACAACCTGAATAACCATTTTTGGTCATCTAACCCTCTTTCATTCATCTCTGTAAATTTGTGACAATGTAAATGAAAAATGAACAAATAAAGGATAAACTTATTCTTGCTAATGATGTCTGAAGAGGAATATCTGCTATGCCAGAGCAAAAGGATATATGGAGAAAGGAGAGTCTTCCTGTGGCCAAGATCGCTTTGTAGCCCCTCATTCTTCTGCTCATTTTAGTGAGAATTTAAGTTCAACCAGTGTCCTCACTTATACCCCCTACCCCCATCTTGCTCCTGGCAGTGACCTTTGAAAGAAAAGTGCAAATTCTGGGACGCCTGCCCTAGCACCTCATGTGAAGCGGGTAAGCAGTGGGATGAGGAGGGACAGGCCATGCTGGTGACATTCTGCCTGAGGGAAGTACAGCAACTGGGACCTAGCTCCAGACCTGTAGGAAGACATCAGCAATTAGAGCTGGATCTTACAGAACAGCATTCTCCAGATTGGACAAGCTGTAATCAAGTGCTGTCTTTTCATTCCTTCATTGGTGCATTAATGGAAAAGAAGCATCCTGTTGATTGCAATTCTTATTACTGCTGTTCAAGCCTTGCCCAGTGGATTTGGGTATTCTGAGGAGGGCTCTGAATGAAAGATGCCCTGGCTGCCAGCTGCCACTCTTCAGGTCTCCTTTCCTGTGACTGCTTCTTTGTGTCCAGAATATATGAGGCAGAGGGAGTGCAGGCCAGAGCCTGCAGGTACTTAGGACTCTCCAACAAAAACCTTCTGATCCAGACTAAAGTCCCCATCCTCGCTCCCAAGAAGTAATCTGCTTTCCCTCCTTCTCTCCCAAGTCTCTATCTACAGAATCTGGGCTCCTCAACTCTGCCTCACACTGAGAATCCTGTTTCCTCTATTACATGGGTAGCTGGCTGGGTGGGGAGTTTTCTTTTTTCCTAGCAGTCATATCTCACAGAGGACCTGAGTTTGGCTTCCAAGCAGAGGATTCTGAGAATTTGTACATACTACCTCCTAACTATTTTGGCAAAACTGTTTTTGGACTGCCAAGTCTGTCACTGGGGAAGCAGGAGCATCACAAATATTGAGGGGATTTCTGCTGCCATCCAAACCATGGTACTTATTCCAGAATAAAGGACCACAGGTGCCCTTGTTCCTAAATCAATGTTGTCCTTGCCTGCCAGGGGGGCCTCTTGTTACTTGCTGCCCATCTTGCCATCTCTTCAATTCAAATGACCCTGATGCAACTTAATCCTTTAATTATGCAATTAGCACATCTCCATTGAATAGGATTTGTCCTTGTGGGGCTAGGGAAAAAAATAGCACATCATGGAAAAAGATGAACAAGCAATTCAGTTTGTGGAAAGTGCAAAGGGAAGTGGTTTGGCCTTTGTAAGGGACAGTGGTGGAACAACCAGCAGTCCCCTAGGCTCCTCTTCTTAGGACAAGGCTGAGATTCAATTCTTAACAGTTTGCAAATATATACTGTATCCTTAGGTACTTGAGGTGGGGACAGGTTGGACTCCTCCTTGGCAGGCCCAGACTTCTACCTTCCCTTTCCTTTTCGTCTCCAGGCTTTATAATATCAGCCTCCATTCACTGTAAGTTTTCTCTGTGTTTGTTCCCATGCTAAACTCTCTCCTCTCCTAAATGGTCCCCTGTATTCCTCAACTTTCCACTCCCATCTCCCTGGGAAAACATTGTCTAGAACTGACAGCCCCAGAGGTGTCAGAATACAGCTTGTAGGCAAGGCATAATCACAGAGTGGAGACCCCCACCTGCATGGCTCCATGAGTTCGTGGGATGCTGACAATTACAGACCCTTGAGCCCTGGAGGAATCATCTTCCCCAAATGCCTCCAGGGTGAAAAAGACTAGTTTGGCACCTCTGTCTGGGGCTTTAAGAGTTATTTTTGTCCTTGAAGTCTAATAGTGGGTTATTGGTAATTATAGGAAAATAAATGGGGTAGAAATAAAGGGGTTTTGAAGATTTTTTTTCTGGTTCCAGTATTATATTTTGAATTTCCTATTCAGTTAGACACAACTCCTGAGAATATGACCTCTATGATTATAGCAGAAGAAGACCCCATCATCCACAAGCCCATGATTTCCACTTTGTTTGGATCCCTGTAACTGGCATAATTTCTTTGGAAACCACAGAGAAGGGATGTTACCTAAATGCTTGTTTTGCAGGGTGCCATTTTCATGCGTCAAGTTCACTTGACGCAAGGGCACACAGGAGCCCTGTAGGTCTCCTTTCATTGGTCTTCATTCAGCGTACTTAGAACATTTGCTCTGTCAGATGCTTTTTAGTGGCTCCCTACTGCCATCAGACTGAAAGCCTCCCTCCTCAGCTGGGCCTTCCATTTCTTCTACGATTGGCTTGCACACTCTTGCTCAACTACTCTGTCTTATTCATTCATTCATTTCTTCATTCATTTCATAAATGTGGACTCACCGCCTCGTCTATGTTACAGAACCTGTTTTAGGTTCTGGGGGTATAAACAAGATAACAATAATCTTTCTGTTTTGAAAGTTCTAATAATCCAGAAGAAGATAAAGACACAAACCAAAACCACCAGAAGCATTGTCTGTGAGTGCAATGGAGGGCTGCTTAGGGCAAAGCAGGGGCACAAAGGAAGAAGAGGTCCATTACATGTGGGAATGGGGCTGCCAAATAGACCAGAAAGGTTTCATAGAGGAAGTGCCTCCATAATATAATTACATGAGTGTGGAGAAGCCCTTCCAGCTGGAAGCAGTGTCTTTATTAAGGCCAAAGAAGAATAATGACCATAGTATACTCAGGAACTACAAGCCAGAACTCAGCTGGCCAGAAAAAGGCTGGATGGGAAAGCAAAGGCCAGAGTGTATAGAGCAACAAGTAAGCTATGGGAACCATTAATAGATGCCGTGTGTATATGGATAGTGTGTGTGTTGGTGGGAGGAGAGATATTAACATGATTAGATCATAAACCTCAGAATGAAAGACTATACTCAGCCTGCTAAGAATGTGTACGTATGTGTACTTATGTTTAAAGAATATAACTAGATAACTAGTTTCTTGAATACTTAAAGGAGCAGTACAGTTATAACAATATTTTTTATGGTGACGGTTAACAAAATCCAAAAAGTTTCAGCTACACTTTAACAGTAAGGCATACATATATATTTACACATAATAATTATTTTAAACATGAAAGATATGAGTAGCCTAGAAGACATCCAGTGATTGATTTAATCATATAATGTGTAGTCTCAAACTTTATGGTTCAATAGCCCCTCCTATGTATGCAGTAAAAATCCAAACATGCTTGTGAAGGCCATCGGTTATTTTTGAGAGTCCCTAGGCAGTGACATATGGACTATCAGAACTATCTCTTCTCTCAGGGGCACCATGTGGCTCCTACCCCCTTTGTCTACCATTGTGGGGACACTGGCTTCAGGGGGCAGCATTTTATAGGATGAAAATATCCCCCCCCGCCCCCGCTGCAGTTCTTGGCTACACAGATTTCAAAGTAGCTCAACTTGAAGTAGAGACTCACAGAGCTCCTCCTGAAAAGCTGCATCCATTTCTGCCCTTTTCCTTGGCCAGGTGACCAGGACTTGCCCTGGGGTCAGATCATGAGCAGAAGCTATTTCTCCCCTCCCTCTCATCTCTGTCCCCTCAAATGCCTTGTACAATCCCTAAACACAAATACTTCCATTTTGCTGCTTATTCTGACAGCAGTAAACATGTACTGTTACAGACACCAAAGACCCTGGCATCTACACATTAAGAGCAAAGGACATTGAGCTCAGAAAATACTGGAAGAATGCACAGAGATTCAAGTTGCAAAAGCTAGGATATAATTCTTGAAAAAAGAAGGGGAGATAATGTGGGAATGGTGGGAATCAGCTTAAAACATATCTATTTGATCTCAACTTTGATAATTAGAAAAATATAAATGCATATTTGGAAAAGTATTAGAAATTAAAAAGCTACCATTTTTCATTACAAATAACTACAGAATGTATAAGCAGATAGACTGTATCTACAGACTGAAAGACAGAAAACCAAGGCAGCAGCAGGAATGCCAAAACAGGGGGAAGCTTGCAACAAGACAAAAGTGAGTAGGGCAAAGTACATGTTATCCCAATAATTATAACTGCTTTAACTTTCAGTATTAAAATTGATGACTTTCATGTTGGGATAATGAAACTCTAAGAGAAAGAATCTCCTAAAGAATATGGCAAAGGAAGAAAACTTAGAAATAAAAGGATGGTTAAAGACAAAACAGAAAAAGCACAAAGGAAATTAGTCCTGCAAATATTAATATCACTCTATGTATAATTATAGTAAACACATTGAGTAATGATCAATAGTGTTTATCAGATGTGAAGTATTACTTTAAAAGGAATTAACATAGTGTAAGAAAGTGGAGACAACTGCCCTAGTAGAATCTTCTTTTGAATTTAGTTTAGCTATAAAGGGAAGAAGAGAAATGGTGCAGTAAATATTGGAGATATTTGTCAAGGGAAGGTTAAAATATATATACTTTATTGATTTTTTTTCTTTAGAAACAACACAGGTTTCATGTAGAACACTTGGAAAATAAAGAAAAGTAATGTAGAAGAAATCAAAGCTTACCCACAATCTCAGAAGCCAAGGGCAGCGCTCCTTTAATAGTGTTTTCCTCTCCTGGAGTGATGTGGTTTTGGAGAACCCGTGCCCTGGGGGAGAGGAGTAAGCAGGAAGGGACCACATGAATATCCGGAAGGGAAAGGAGCGGAGTGGTTAGCATGGTCACTATTTATCCCCCTTTCCCTTACCTAAACCCTAATGTCTAGAAACACAAAGATTTTGCTGCCTGCTTTTCCTTTTCTCCTATAGTGCCCAATATAACTAAGCAGGTGCAATGATCCAATGAGCAAAAGAGAAAGGGAGAAAGGAAGTGGAGTGATACACTGAATTCCTACTTAAGGATGTGGTTCCATAGTGTAGTGGTTAGCACGTCTGCTTTACACGCAGAAGGTCCTAGGTTCACACCCCAGTGGAGCCACATAGTCCATAATCCATAGGGTGGCCACGCCACCCTGAACAAGCCTGATGTCTGATTTCAGAAGCTAAGCAGGGTTGGGCCTGGTTAATACTTGGATGAGAGACCACCTAGGAAGACCAGGTGCTGTAGGCATAAATAAAAAAAATCTTACTTGTTTTTTTAAAATAACAATTACATTCACTAAAAGATCAGAGAACATACAAAACTATCTGAGAAAAGACGTTTAAGATGTAGCAAAGATGGGGGAGGGAGACCAGGAGAAGAGAAAAACTCAAGGCCTCATGTGTGACTTTCTTTCCTAGCCTTTAGAAAAGTAGAAGAGAAGATGAAGCAGGGAGGGAAGAAACTGCTTAGAGATGGGCTTCCTAGGGTAAAGAGGGTAGGAGAAAACTTAAACAGAGGAAAGAATTCAAGATAAAAAGCTCAACTGACAGAGAGCTGAGACCAATAAGTAGAAAGGTGAAACATTTTGCTAAGTACGTAGTTCTCTTTAGCCAGGCTGCACATGGAGCCTCAAAGGTAACTTAGAAGTATGCTTGCTCAGTTTTAGTGGCTTCCATATTTGTTTAGTGGCTTCCAGGTCAATATCCAGACCAACAGTGCCTTACTGAGAAGACTGGGTAGTCACCAAGAGCCCATCAAAATGGAATGACTACTGAGTGGAGGGATGAGATTGAATCAGGCACCATACCCAGGAAGGCATCATGTTCTATGGGGAATAAGGCACATTTGATTTTTCACATCAGTGCAAACCTTCTTAGGCTAGAGGCAGTTCAACAAATATAGGGGGCAAACAAGGCCTTTTTAATTTGGGGATTTTATGCCAGCAATCACCTTACAATAACAAAATGCCAGTGCTCCCTAATGAATCTCTGAGACTGAGAACAGAAAGTACAGAAGTAGGGAATGTAGTAGGTGGGAAATATGGCTTAAAAGTGCTTTTGGCTGTGTCTTCCAGATAATTATAATGGCGTCTGCTTCTTCCCCACTTGTGCCTGTCATCCTCAGTATTAAGTTAAGATGACGATGATGATTACTGATAATTAGCCCTTTAACGTATTTGGCATTTTCTACTTTTTAAAGCACTACACATGGATCCCTCACCGTGAGCCTAGGAGACAGGAAGGGCTGGCTCTGCTCCACCCAGCTTTGAAATGAGGAGCTAGACAGCTGGCCCCTGCCTTGGGTCACACAGGTTGTTAGAGACACTTCTCTCTTTCTCAACTGAATATTTTGTTCTTTAGAAGGCTAGGTATTTCTTTCTACATTTGAGGATATAATGGATAAGCATATGAATATGTATATTTCATACATCAAAATTTGAGTTATTGTATTTTAAGTATATAGCACTATTAAGTTTAGGGTGTATCTCTCCCTCCCTTCTTCCATCTTGTCTCTGTTTCTATCTCTGTCTGTCTGTCTCTCTCTCTCTCTCTCTCTCTCTCTCTCTCTCTCTCTCTCTCTCTCACACACACACACACACACACACACACACACATTCATCCATTTACTTATAGATTTCAAAGCATTTCCCAAATAACAAGACATTACCTCCTTTGTTATGGTCGCTAGAACTTTTGGCAGGCTTGTCTCAGCTTTCTGCTTCTTTTATGTTTATGGAGCACAATCTAGGGATAGAATTGGGTATCCACATTACATTTAGAAAACTGGATTTGGAAGAGTATGCATGCGAGGTACCACCTGCATCACGCCTTGGCTTACTGCTGACTATTCTCCATGATCTGGAGCTAATCCCGAGGATTAAGTGAGCATCTGTTCCCCGTTGCTGACAGCCAGATAGGTCCAAGCCATAAACAGAAGGAGTGTGTCAGGCTCGGACAAACCAGCTAAAGTGGAGAGCGCTAGGCTTCCTGGAGAGCCTTGGAGATTTGGCCCTGGTTGCTCTGCTCTGCCCTTCTGCATCCTGCCCTACTCTACCTTTACCCAGGATCTCAGCCTGGACACTATATACAGTGGTGGTTAAGAGCCAAGATCAAACTACTAGAGTTTGTACCTGCTATGCCGGCTTTATGTGCATTGAGTGAACTTGGACAGATTGCTGTGGGCAAAAAACCTCAGTTTTCTTATCCATAGAATGGGGATTGTGACAGTAATCCGCTCTGAGTTCTCACAGTGAACTTTTGCACTAATTGCCACTGGGATGCATATCATCCTGCAGCTCCTTCTTCCTTTTGTTCCCTGCTCATCATTCCAGCTCAAATGTCACCTCCCGATATTCAGTACACACTGAATTTCCTTGTCCTCCGCCACATATTATTTGACTCTTTTGGCATGCACTTTGTTAGAGTCATGCATTTATTTGTCTGTTTAATGCATCTGAGTCTGTGAGCATTTCCTGGGGAGGGTCTGCTTCAGATCTTAATTTTCTGCAAAACACACACACACGCACACACGCACACACACATACACGCACACACACATGCAAAGGAAGAAGGGGAAAGAAAGGATGGAGGGAGAAATGAATGAAGACACCACCTTTATTTTAATCATCCCAATGTTAGTTTCTTTCCCATATTTTCTCCTCCCTAACCAAAATGGACTTTGGGAGCTGCACTTTATAGCAGAAACTCAGCCGGAAGTCTTCAGAGAGCGCTCTCAGCAGCCCAATGTTCAGAAGTAGAAAAGACCTCAGTTTTGCGGCAGGACTAAAGTAGTGGTGGTAAAGCAGATGACTCTAACCTAAGTCCCTAGGAGTCAGAGGGACTCCCATATCCTTTTTCAGGCACAGAGCATGTAAGAGTGAACCTTGAGCTCTCTCCTGAGGTAGAGCCTCACTTTGTCTCTAAACACCTTCTCTTCTTGAGATTCCTCCTAGAGATGGGAAACGGGCAGACAACATGTCGAAAGGGTCAGATTCGTCAAAAGTGAAGAGACTTTCTGGGGTTATAAGAGCTGAGGAGCACCACCATTTGGGCATTGGCTTGGCACCTGGGCACTGGCCCTGGTTAGGGAGGCTCAGATCTACCTGGATGGCCTTGGGCAAGTGGCCTAACTTCTGTGGCCTCGGCACCTCATCTGGAAAATGTAAAGCCCAGGTCTCCCCGAGCTCTGACATGAGGTTGCTTGCCACAGCCCCTACAGACATCACCGCCTCCATGCATGAGATAGCAATTGGTATTTAAAATAATGGTGGTGAGTCATCTAGAAGTGATGACAAAACAGGGTTGTTCTGATTTATTCACCACAGTACCTCCAAATCTTGGAATCTTGAGAGCTGAGGGATTCTGCAGAGCTAAAGCTTCCAGATAACTGAACTCTATCCACTTTTAAATATCCAAATTGAATTTTGTTCTAAACTTAAGTATATATAAATATCTTAAAAGATTGTTTTGTTTATATTTAACATTTTGTTCTAATTATTGTTCTCTTTGAGAAAGAAAGGATGGAGAGAATACCTTGTACTCCCCTGGCTGACTCAGGGCCATCGCTCTGAGCATGAATGCTGGCAATGCAAGGGTATCCCCCCAACCCCTGAACTCCTAGGCTCTGCAGTGGCTTTGAATTTTCTCTCCACTGACTTCCTCTGCATCTTTCCTTACTCCCTTCAGTCTCCAGTGGTGTCACTGGGCAGGAACTAGAAGAGGCAATGCTTTCATATATGTAGCCCCAGGCCTAGAGCAGGAAGGGATTTCCTCAAATTGCTGATCAGTGACATTACAGAGGGAGAACCAGCTCTTTTTCTTGTGAGCCATAGTCTTAGAGAACTCTAGATGTCAGCTTGCCTAGTTTTCAATCCTCATTTTCCTTCTCAAAGGGTCTCTAAGCCATCCAATTAGAGTTTCAAGGTTGGCTCCTCATAGAGTTGATTGATATTGTTGCTGATGAAGACTGCCTCATCATAGAACCAACTGCATATCATATTTTCATATTCTTCAATCTAGGAAAAGTCTTTGGTGAGGGCTAATAAATAAAAAAAACAATTGCCTAAGGTAGCAACCCAAGATCCTGTTCCTGCTTGGGTATCTGGAAGACAGCTGGCCAGAATCACATCTAAGCTTTTTACTTTTTCTTTTTCTCTGTCTCTTTCTCCTTTCGTTCCTCTTTCCCCCTTCTTCCCTTTCCTCCTCCTCTTCCTCCTTCTTCTTTCTTTCTCCTTCTCTTTTTCTATCTCTCCCTCTGTCTCCATCTCTGTCTTTTTCTCTGCCTCCCTCCCTCTTCCTTAACCTTCCCCTCCCCCGCTTATTTCTCTGGTTGAAGAGACCCTAATAGCATGAAGCTTATTCCTAGAGTAAATCAACCGTGATGCTGCTCTCACATTGTGTGCTCTGCAGGTCTAGAACTCCAGGGACCATTCACTTACTCATAGCTCTTGGCTGGTGGTGTTAGTATATACCATCCTAGATGGGAAGTGAGAACTTGTTTGCCACCGTGTGGTCCAAACAATGAGGGAGATGGTTTCTCAAGACTGTAAAGGAGGTAAAGTTTACATTGTAAAATGATGGCATCTTCCTTAGAAAGGATGGATCGGCTTTGTACCATGCATCCCTTTTTCTCCAGCTCCTGTGAAAAAGAAGCATATTCCCAGAATATGTGATTATTGGCTGTAGTGGATGTATAATGTTTCAATGAAGCTAGGCTAAATTAAATTTTCTGCATTCTTCTGGATAGATTGAGTCACAAAAGAGATTCTTATGGGAAATTTATTGGGCCAAAGGGCAGCAGCAGTCATGCAGTATCTCGTACACACTGATACTTTCTGCTGACTCACCTTGGTTTGTGAGACAATTGCTGGGCCTGCAATTGTCCCACCTTCCCTTGAATCCTGGACCAAGTATGTAAGTTTAGCTCTGAGATAAAGGGTCATGGCCTCTGCAGGATACCCTTAAGGTCAAAGGCAATAAGAAGTCAAACTAGTTTCAGAACATTCTCATAGGCCCCAGCTCACGCTACTGCATTCAGCTTTTTGCCCTTCATCCATATATTTCATAATCTAGCCCCCAGGGACCTTGATCGCCTTTCCCTCCCATAGGACTTGACATTGGTCCATTATATGGATAGTATTATGCTGGTTAGATCTAGCAATCAGGAAATAGCAACTACTCTATAGACCTTTGTAAGATATTTTCATGCCAGAGGGTAGGAAATAAATTCTACAAAAATTCAAGGGCCTCCTGCCATTGTAAAATTTCTAAGTGTCTGGTGGTCTGGAGCATGTTAAGCTATCTCTTCCATAGTGAAGGGCAACTTGCTGCCTCTGGTCTCATCTACTGAGAAAGCGACATAATGCCTTTGTGTCTCTTTGAGAGGCATTGTGTCTCTTTGAGAGGCAACATATATCTCATTTGGGTGGGTTCCTCTGACCCACTTACTAAGTGACATGAAAATCTGCTAATTTGGGGAGGAGCTCAAAATAAAAGATGGCTCTGAAATAGGTCTAGATATTGTGTAGGCTGCTTTGTCACTTGGGCCACATGATCCAGCAGTCCAACAGTGCTTGGTGTCAGTAGCAGACAGAAGTGCTGTTTGCAGTCTTTGGCAAACCTCTGTAGGTGAATCACAGAACAGACTAAGATTTTGGAGTAAAATCATATTATCCTTTCATATAATTATTCACCTATTGAGACAAAACTTTTGGCTTGTTACTGAGCCTTAGTGGAGACTCAGTGCTTGACTGTGGGCCACCAAGCTACCATGTGACTTGAGTTGCCCATCACAAATTAGTGTTGTATGATCCATAAAGACATGAAGTTAAACATAGACAGAATGTGTCCATTATCAAATGGAAGTGATGTGTGACTTTGGGCTTAAGCAGGCTCTGAAAACATAAGTATGTTGCATGAGGAGGTATCTCAGATGTTCATAGTCCCTATTCCTTTTGCACTGTCTTCTCTCTCAAACTATGGCCTCATAGCGAGCTCCCTATGATTGGTAAACTAAAGTAGATATTAGACTTGTGTTTACAGTTAGTGCTGCACAATATGCAGTCACCATTAAAAAGTTTATGGATGCAGCACTGTAGCCTCATTCCAGATGGCCTTGAAAGACTATAGCAACAGGAAATCTTCCCAGTGGTGAGACTTTAGGCAGTGCTTTGGAGAGAGAGCAAGAGTTACAGATCTATATCAGTTCATAGACTGTGAATGATTTAGCTTGCTGGTCAAAGACTTGGGAAGAATATTAGCAGAAAACTGGTGACAAGAAGGTCTGGGGAAGAGACATGTAGATAGACTTATCTGAAGGGGCACCTAGATAGATTCCCATGTGACTCTTCACCAAACAGTGATCTCAGTAGAGTAGGATTTTAATCACATGGATAGGATGACCTGTCCTGTGGTTACCAGTCTGTCTCCTTCACCAGACATTCCTGTCATTTCCTAATAGGTTCATCAACAAAATGGCTATAGTGACAGGGATGGAAAGTATATGTAGGCTCAGAAATATGTACTGCCACTCACCAAGGATGAACTGGTTATAGACACTGCTGAGTACCCAATCTGCCAGCAGCAAAACCCAACACTGACATGGCACCATTCCCCAGGGTGGCCAGCCAGCTACCTGGAGGCAGGTTGATTACATTGGCCTGCTTCCATCATGAAATCACTAGCACATTGTTCTTAGTGAAAAAAGATATTTGCTTTCCATATGATTTTGCCCTATAGATGCATTTTACCTATGAGAGCTCATTAAAAGTTCACTTATAGCAAATTTTTTGTACAATAAAAGAGAAAAAGTTGGTTAACTTATGTCCAGGTCCATACCATGTTAGAATATTCAGATTAGAAAATTAGTAAATTTCCCAAGGTAGGGTAGGTAATGCTACACTAACAACCAACCTCAAACTCCTGATGGCTTCACATAACACTTTTTTTCTGCTGTTAATGTAGGGTTAGCTGGGGTCTCTGCTTTACAACCCAGAGTGACAAAGCAACCAGCCACCCAGAGAGAAAATCTCATGGGGGTCTTATCTCAGTGATGAAATTGATTGGCCCAGGCCACATGTCCCCATCCACGAGTGAACCACAAGAAAGTTAATGCTATCAGAAGCAGAACTTTTCAGTGACCAGAACTAATAAGTAATCTAGAGGTGAGGGAAGGCTGTAACTGGTAGGGTCCCCCTCAACAATGAAAAATGATAGCTCTTTGTGAGGGAAGAGACAGAGGAAAGACAAGAAGTCAAGATGCAGAATTGGAGCATTTAGTTTAGGGGCAGGTGGTCACCTACAGAGACCTGGGTTATTCACTGCTCTCCAGTACAGTATAACAAATGATACTCAACTCAGCTCCTGGTCATTAAGGAAAAGTAAAATTGTGTTCTATGCAATCTGTTTAAGAGGTCTTGAACGTTTATATTACATTTTAGAATTATTTCTATGCAAAAATCCCTAAAATATGGATATTTTATATGTAAAGGAACATTATGTTCAGCTTATTCTGCAAAGATACCTAATATTGACAACAAATGAATTGTCACTGATTTTGTTATTATCGCAGTCACTATACCCATACCAGGGCTTATTTCTAAGTGATTTAAGTCACAGGGAACAAGAGAGGGGACCACAGCCTCACTGGAGAACATCCACTCATTTAAATCTGTCAGTTGGCTGCTTTCAGCTGCATCAGTTGAGAACATGTTGGGTTGATATGTAGCCCTAGATAAGATTGTTTTGAAAAATATGAGAAATCAGTGGCATTTAGGCCAAATTAAATCTAATTTACTCTACAAATTGCCAAACTATCAGTCCTATTAAATCTGTTTATTAAAAGGCAGGAGAGTCGGCCTGGGTCGCAAGCTGTGGCTGGGATAATAAGACAAAGATGAAACCCACTAATGTAGATAAATCATGTTTGATTTCCAGGCCAGAGGTAGCCAATGGGAGAGCTTTCACCTCTCCTTCCCTGTCATCCAGAGATATCTGTGAGCCAGTCAGAATGTCCCCAGAGTCAGGCCATACTGATTGATTTCCATGGCACTGGGAGGCCCATGTCATTGCCCCCAATCTGCGGTCATTAATAAAACCAACTCTATTTCTCTCTAGTTATCCATTCTACAAAATGCAATTTAAGCAGGTTTTTATGATGTAGAGGTAAGTGGGATAAGGAAGGTAGGGCGGCAAATAATGGAGGTGATAGTGGCAGGAATAGGAGGTTAGGATTGTTATACTCTTAAGTCCTAAGGTGAAGATAGGGTAGGTAACATTAGACTTTTATTTCCAAGTTACTCGAGGTGATCTACAAAACTCTGTAAGGTTTTGAGTTGAATTTTTACATTTTAATAATTGTGGGCATACACATAAAATGAGGGAAAAAGGGCAATGCTAATTAAGGCCTTATTCTTTAAGAAAGATCAGTCTTAATTTATAGTGCTTACCTGCTTGGAATGCTCTATCTCAAGGTCTCCAGCTACTAAATTCTACTCATCCTTAGAGGTCTATCTTAAATCCCCTCTCATCTTAAGAAGTCCTGTTTTAATATTCTAGTCCTTGCCTTTCTTTCTTTTAAACTCCTGTCCCAGTGAATATTAATAGCACTTGGCTTGACAATTATCATATCCTTCACCACATCTCACTTTGATGAATCTTTTTATAAAATATTTCTCTGAAACTACAAAATAAATATGTGGAAAGATCTAGTAACTTGCCCAAGATCACACAATTAGTAACTCGTACTGTTCCTAAGCCCCCTGTCAATGTTTGATTCTATAGGGTAGTCTGATCTTGAGGAGGAAGACATTTCATTAAGGAGGTGAGTTGGAATGGTGTAGGGACTGGCTGGGAAATACAGAGAGAACTGTACTTTTCTTCCTGGGGCTAGAAAAAGCAAGGCTTTCTAGGAGATGTCAAGCAATGGTCCTTACAGCCAGTGCACACACAAAGGCTGGGCTGAGACTGAATGACTGGGTTCACTAATTCTGAAGAGTATTCCCTTTCACTGAAATGTGGCCTGCAATTACCTTCCACATTTCAAATTTGTGCTTTTCACTTTGTTCCAAGCAGCCTTCAGCTCAGCCAGCCTTTATAGGATACTTTTTCAAACTAAGAGTAGAGAGTATGAATGACAGTAGAGAACAACCCTTGAACATACAACTTTAAACCCTAAATCTTAATTCCATGGAATAAACTTGTGGGTTTGGATCACTATTGATTCAGTACAATCTAGTGCTCAGTTCAAGAAACCTCTGGAGGAAAGTTGAGGTGGGAGAAGGGAGGGATGAAAATGGCTCTCAGTAATCCAAAGGCTTTATTAGTCTGTAATTAGGAGTGATGGGAGGAAGCCAAGTGAGAGAAAATTTAAGCTGAATTGCAAGAAAAAAAAGAGTCCCTAACAATGAAGAGTATTCAACTGTGGAGGAGGATGACAGAGACAGAGCAGCAGCAGTCACTCATAATTTCTTTATTGGTAATTTGGTCTCTATATTTTGGATGAAATACACATCTGGGAACCATGCCAAGTCATGCAAGGGATGCCCTTTAACCGGCATTCAGAATGATAGCATTAATGGCTCTGGGAGAGGAAAATGAGATAATCTTGAGAACCAGCTGAGAATGAGAAGTTCAAAGAACAAGGTGTTCTCTTAGGTTTGGATCCTGGTGCTGTACATTATTTACATTACTCAGAGTTGGGGGCCTGCACCACTGGAGTAAAAACCAGTGGTCTCACCTCTTTCTTCTAATACCTTTAGAGGGTGTCTTTTATTCCCTTCAACCTTAAAGAAATCTGAACTCTCAGACTATCAATATTCTAGAAAATGAGAATTAAAACATGACTCTGTTCCATGTGACACAGTTTTTTTTTTCTTTTTCAGAAGGGAAAGAAGAGTGGTGTTTTAGGGTTTAAAAAATGAATTAAAACATACATAAATGACTGCATCATCTTCTGGTAAGGCTTATTTATGAAAATGAACCTTAGGTGCTTCCTATCTAGAACAATGTATGAATGTTTTAAACAACAGCTCATTCTTCCTGTAGTCTCTCATTTGGGTGTATTTCTGTGTGTGGCTATTTTCATGTCACCTCTCTGTTCAGAATCTTTCCAAGGACTTCTACAAGCTGTTTGCACTTTACTTTGGTAGCCATTAACTGCATTACTCAAGTTTTCTGTTTTAGTTTCCAATATATTTAATGTTTACCCAGCATACACATATACATGCATGTGTACACACACATACAAACAATAAAAAAAAAAACAACCCTGTTTTCATTTAATATCTTGAGAATCCAATGTTTCTGGGAATATAATTTAAAGAAATGCCCAAACGCATTTCCTACCTCTGCTAAAAAGATACATGTGAATTTAGTCACCATTCTTCCACTTTGAACTCTGCTCAGTTGATTAAATAAGAAGTCTACCTACCCTGTAAGGCTCAAGCCTAGCCTTGCTAAGAAAAAAATAAAAATAAAAATAAATAAGTAAAAATACTTCCAATCTCCCCAGGAAGGAGGGATCACATCTTCCTTTGAAATTATGAAACCAGGTGAATAACCCAAGGATGCTCAACACATCTACCTTCTATGGAATGTCTTTGTACTCATGCTTTATCTGCCTTACTAGATTGTACTAGGATGTATTTTCCTTGAAGTTGAGGATCATGTTCCACACATCTTCACACTTCCCACAGTACTTAGCAAAGTCCTTTTAACCTAGTAGGTACTCAGAAAGAATTATTTTTTTAAAGAATGAATAAATTAATAATCACAAGATGAATTTTTCATCATATCACTCATTCACTTAGGACATATTCTGCTTGATCTTTCCTCATTAGGCCCTGTGATTCCCCTAAAACCACATGTAAGGTCAATCCATTAGATCTCCACTGGTCATCAGCACCCTTTCCTGCTACCAAGTTCTTTCTTTTCACTATTCTACTACAGAATCTGAATTCTCCACCTAGAGTGATGGCCTCTTTCAGCCGGCACTTCAGGGCCTCCAAGCCCTGCCCTCTCCAGGAAATCTCCTTTGGCCATCCCAGTTTTGGTGAGACTCAGGTTCCTTGAATTCTTTTATGTAATTATAATTCACTGCACACTACAGCACTTAACTATTTTCTGTTTTAAGATTTTTTTTCCCCTCTAAATAGACCATAAATTAATCAAGGGACATAGAATAGTGATAAAAGGTTTGAACTCTGGAGCTGGCTTTTGGGATAGAATCTGACTTTGATACTTACTAACTTTGTTTTTTTGTGTAATTACTTAATCCCTCCATGACTCATTTTTCTCATCTGTAAAGAGGGGATAATGATATTGCATATTTTATAGGATTAAGTAAATATTAAATGAGCTAATACTTGATTGGTGCCCTATATAGAAGCACTGTATTTGTGTATATTATTATTAAGCATATCAAGGCTGAATTTTTGCCTTATTCTCTATCTTCTAAGTGCATGGAAGAGGGCCGGACACATAATGTTTAATTAATACATTCTATATAAATCATCCACTCAACAAATATGTATTGAGCACCTCTCTAGGTGCCAGGTTAGTTCCAAGGGCTAGAAATTCAGAAGAGAACAAAATAGGTGATGTCCCCCTCTTAAAGAACTTATATTTTATTAGTAGATAATAATAAATAAATGTAATAATATATGCAGTCTAATGCTTATCATTATAATTGTCTGTAAAATATGTTGTATATTACATGTCATAAAATACTGAAACTATATGTGTGTGTGTATATATATATATAATGATACAAATAACATAATGATACATATATAATGATACAAATATAATGATATAAATATAATGATAATATATAATGATACAAATGTTTAGATAGATGCTAGAAAATATAGCAATGTAAAGGGGAATGAAGTGAGGGGTCTTCACTTTCATAAGGAAGTAAAGGATAGCCAGGGAAGAACTCTCCGATAAGGTGAAATTTAATAAGAAACCTAATAGAGGAAGCCACATGGGTATCTGACTGGAAGAGTGTTCCAGGCAGAGAGAACTGCAAGTACAAAAGCTCTGAAGTTGGGAAGTGTTTTGTCCTATTTGACTGATGACAAAGAAGCCAGTGTGGCTTGAGCAGGCAAGGGAGAAGAGTAGCATGAAATGAGATTGGGACCTATTGGGAGTTCAGATCATGCTGGACTTGTAGATTGCAGTAAGAATTATGAATTTTATTGAATGAGATGCAAAACTATTAATCCATTGTTTCAGTTATCTAATGCTACATAACAAACCACCCCCAATTTAGTGGTTGAAAACAATGACCATTTTATTATTGCCCACAAGTTTGCAGATCAGCTAGGGATTTCTCGTCTTCCGGCAGGCAAACTGGATGTGTATAGTGACAGATGGCCTCACTTACCCATCATCCAGTTACTAGGCTGGTCTAGGTAAACCTAGCTGAGATCATTCATTTCTATTCCAGGTTGCCTCTCACCCTTCCATAAACAAGACTGGGCTTCTTTACATGGCAGCTGTTGTATGTTGATCAACTAGGTTTCTGTAAATAATAAAAATGTCTTATTTGTAGATTTGCTCATTTGTATGATATAAATATTTTTTCTATGCTCATTTCAAATTACTAGTGGTTAAGCAACCGATGTACAAAATTCTTGAATATTTAACTCGCCCGTAGTAATTCTGCAATTAAGCCAGGTACATGCTATCAGTTCCACGGATCTGAGCGAGGGGTTTTCACTAATTAGGGAATATTTCTTCTTCCAGCGATAGTTTCCTTGTCCATTTTTCTCCCGCAGTTTAAGCTCTTCCCTCCGGGCCCTGGGCTTCAGCTGCTGACAGTTCCTTTTACGTAGCGTATGATCTATTTTTGCAAATGAGTAGCTCTCTCAGCTGTTTCCTGCATGTATACATTCAGCAATCAGAGGTCATTTTTTATTTTTTATTTTTATTTCTCTGTTCCTCTTAGAACAAGCTAACAAAATTCCTGTTCAAAATTTGTGAGACTCCACAATATAACATTAATTTCATGCTATTAAATGCAAAAGATGCCATACACACATTTCTTTTTGATATTAGCCTCTCATCATTTAAGGTATGTTAGGCTAGTGAGGGACACAACCTTTAGATTCCTGGACACATTTACTTTACCTGAGAGACTCTACTAGGTGCCATCTATATCTTTCTGAAGTTTTACCAAGTGATTTTATAGCCATAGCCTTGATTTGATATTTACACTGAGGTCAGTTCCTTCTTTAAGAATATTTGGCTGGTTGGAAAGAATGAGGATGAAAACTAATTTTAATTTTCAACCTGACAAATCCTAGACCCTCCATTTGTCTTTCAAATTTGCTGGCAAACAAAAAATCTCTCTTTAGCTTACCTACCTTGCAATACATTATCGTACATAGCTAGAAACATCCAGCTGATATTTTTGACATTCTATCTAGAGATTGCTTTAGTCAGAACTATAAATTCATTAAGTACAGTTCTATGTTCCAAGTCCTGCCAACAGTATTTTTGTCAGTTGTTCTGCCACTATATGGCATAGGTCTCTCTCTCTCTCTCTCTTTCTCTCTCTCTCTTTCAGATTCTACCTGCTGCCCATTTTCAAAGCCAATGCCACATGTTTTAGTATTTATTATGATAGTACCCCACTCCTAGTACTAGCTTCTATTTTGGTTATCTATTGTTGTATGATAAACCATTACAATGTATAGTAGCTTAAAAAATGATAGTTTTATTTACTTTTGATTCTATGGGTAAGGAATTTAGGCTGGACTCAAACAAACACTTTTTTTCTGCTGGTTTTACTTGAGATCACTCTTATGGCTATAATAATCTGACATCCTGTCCTAGGCTGGATGATTTTAGATAGCTTCACATGTCTGGTGGTTGGCTAAAGATGTTAGTTGGTCCATATGTCTCCTGTAGAAGAGTCAGACACTTTACATGGTGGTAGTAACATTTTAAGAGAGCACTCTCTAAATGCTTAAGCACTTTCAAAGATCTTCATCATGTTTATTGATATTATATGGCCAATCTCAGAGTCCATGTGTGAGGGGCCTACATGAGGGCATGGTGGATACAGGGGGTATGATTTATTAGAGGCCATTACTACTCTACTAGAGTACCTAGAAGCAAGGTGGTTTTGTAACAAAAAATTTAAAAACATAACATAGATTTTGGGATTAGACAGCAGGAAATTCTGAAAAAGTAGAAAGGAATATATTAGTAAAATTTGGAAATATAATGAACAAAAAATTGATGGCTGGAAAAAAGGTGAGAAGTTTTTAGAAGCTGGAAAATGGTGGTTCCTGGGAATGCTAAATATTGACTAAATTATTCCTTGTGGTACTTGGAAGATGGAAAATGTACCTGATGATCTTGCGAATTTGACTAAGTTTCCAAACAGAATTTTAACAGTGTCAATTTGCTTCTTATAATTTTGTATAATAAAATGTAGAAAGAAGAAGATTAGCTAAAGAGCTGACTAGTTTACAAGTAAAATTCAGATGAAATGTAAAGGAACCAGGACTTCCTGGGTTGGAAAATAAAACTGTTTCACATCTCTAGTCTCTCCACGGAATCTCAAAGTAAGAAATAGCCTCAGTAAAGATCAAATAAAGAGTTCTCAAAAAATTTTTTTTTAAGACCTCAGAAAGATTTAAGCAGTACATATTAAAACTTCACAGCAAAACAAAAGCATTTTTAAGTATCTTAATGGAGCTGTCCCACAGTACCCTGACACCTAAATTATGGAGATGTTTGTTTTGAAAATAATTCTAGACATGGTTTTGGGAGCATTGGGCAAACACTAATAAGATTTATTGAAAACCTATGAAGTTTTTAAGATAATTACACTAGTAAAAGTGGTGAAAGCGCTGATTGTTTGGACTAAAAGGGGCTGAGGTAATTTAATATGAAAAGAGAACTCTAGACCCCAGACTTCAAAGGTCAAGAAGCAGGCTGAAAAAGGAGTTCATATGAAAACACTTGATAATTTTCATGGAAAAGAAAGGATTTCTCAGAAGTTGTAACCAGGAAACCTAAAGAAAAATGGACTAGGAGCCACACCCTGGAAGCAGAGCTGGGCCTCAATTAAGAAATATTTCCTTACTGAATACTTGAAACTAATTTAAATTAATTAACTAATTAAAAAACAAAAAGAAATAAAAGAAATATTTTCTATCCTTGAAGACGTGGTTGTGCCCAGGTGTATTTCAGAATTATCTCAGTCACTTTTAGTTGAAGATTCTTATATCTCACATTAATCCTTAACTACTTCAATTGCCTCTTTATTGTCTCCCTGATTCCACCCTTACTTCTCTATATATAAACTTCATATAGTAGCCAGAGATATCCTTTTATAACTTAAGTTAGATCATGTTATTCTGTTTAAAATTTGTGTTGGTTATCTATTGTTGTGAAACCAACCATCCTCAAACCTAGAGGCTTAAAACAACAATAATTTTATTTATGGGTCAGAAGTTTGGGTTGGGCTTATTTGGATGGTTCTTTTGCTGGTTTCACCTGGTCTCATTCTGTGGCTGTAGTCATCTGGCAGCTAGCTGAGCATGGATGGTCTTAGATGCTCTTTCATGTGTGGTAGATTGTTCCTGCTGTCATCTGAGTCATCTCCAAGAGGTTATCCTGGACTTCTAAAAGTGATGGTGAAAACATGAAAAGAAAGCAGTCCCATTTTATAAATTTTTCAAGGGCCTGTCTGTTTTGTTTTTTTGATGACCCATTGACCAAATTAAATCACAAATCAAAGCCAAACATAAATATGGGACAATTAAAAGGCAGTATCATAGTGATACATAATTCATAATAGTCTACACAGTCTAGCCTCTAGTCCCAGTAATTCATGGCTCTCCCACATGAAAAATAAACTCACTTTTATGATTTCAAAAGTTTCATTTAATTTCATAATCTGGCTGGAGATCCATGATATTTTCTGCATTAAGTATAGACCTCTAAGGATGCTATTAACCTCCAGAGTCCTTGAATTCATCATAGATATATCTCAGGAGTATTCTCGATCTAGAGAACTATAAATTAAAAAGACTAAAATTTACATGTGCCTCAGAATGCATGCAATAGAGTAGAGGCAGAAACACAAACATAAACAGTAAAAAATTATAGATTTTGCTTAAAATAAAGGTGAGTATGTCAGGTAGGAGGGACTAAAGGAAAAAAGAAAAGGGAGAAACCTGGATGTCTTGGACTGTCAAAGAGGTCTTGGGTTGATTATTGAGGAATTTTATCAAGGAAGAGAGCACAGGATGAAGTGATTCTTAGCCCTTGCATGGTATGTGGACAAGACTGAGAAGCAGAGGGATCTATTATGATTGGGGATAAGTAGGTCTGGTTATGGGTTTATGTTAGTGGTAAAATTAAATTTATTTCCCTGAGCACATTGGAGGCAATTTCCCTTAAGTACATTGGCCATATTTTCTTAGCTTATGTTCTTTGTACCTGGCTTTATGACGGCACAGGGTACAGGACATAAAGACTACCTTGGAGAACATAAGACACATGATTGCCATGCCCACAGGCAGGCTGGGGGCAAGGCAAAAGCTGACTAGACCATTTTCAAAGCCAAGGAAATGATGGGGTGATTTATATGTGTACAAAACCTATGTTTTAATCACAGAGTAGGAAAAGAGACCTCTAAGGATGCTATTAACCTCCAGAAGAGGCTGCATTCATTCAGTGGGTAATCAAAGGTGCCAGGGAACCATTGGGAATAAGGACAGTTAGGGTGGCCCATTAACCTCATTCCTTCCAATTCCATGATATTAAACAGCAGTTAAAATATCATGTATTTATTTTCTGCCCCACCCCCGAGCCCTTTAAAATCACTCATATTTTAGTCTTAATGAGACATGATAATAAAGCAAGAATTTTAAACCTACCCAAGTAGGGAACTTTGGGGGGAACCTCTCATGAAGGGCACATTTTTAGTTCAGTAACTGACAATTATCTTCAAAGAGGTTTCAAAAACTGCTTCATAAATGTAACATACCAGTCACATCCTTATTGTTTAATAGGAAGATATGAAAATTCAGTTGACTGAGCCAGCACTTTCGGGAAGATATTTTCGTCTGAAATGGGCACTGAGATTACCTCTAAGAAAAAAGGTGCACATGGACACACCACACACTGAACTCTGTGAGTCTGAGCATGATCCAGGAATCTCTTAGCAGCCCTGAGCATGCCTATGTTATGCCAGAGATGTCACTCGGCCCACTTGGACCCTCTTTCCCTATGTTAGCTCTGCAATTCCTATCATCCCTCAAAGTCCAGATTAATTTGCCATCCTTCAAGAAAACATCTTTTGCTTCTCCAGCCCATTCTCATCTCTTTATCTAATTCCTATGGTATTTAAGCTTCAAAATTAAGCTCTGAAATATTGACCACTCTATTAATAATATAATTTTAACATAATATGTGCAAAGCACTATTGCTTCAAGTACACCAAGTTTATATACGAACTAGGGGTGCATAATGAAAAGAACCTGTTACTAATAGCTGGTTGTAGACATTTCTGACATTGTATTTGGTCTTTAGAGGTGATATTTGGACCAGGGTTTCCTTCAAAGACATTTCTGTCTCCAGACCAACTATCATCTGTACATTGGTTTATGTGTGTGCCTGTAAGCGTTTGTTTGATTTTACTACTTCTTATTCTAGGGAAGCACTTTGGATTACATTTAATTCCAAAATATAAATTAAATGGATACAAAGGGTAAGGTATTGTACCAAGTTTGCATGGGCAAGGGTAGAATGGTCAGGGAATGGGGAAAGAAATTTAAAAAATGAATCAGAAACCTTATTTGATATTCTGACTTACTTGCATATATTCCTTGTGAATTCTTCACATACTCTTAGCTATCCCCTAGTGTGTGCAGGGTCTGTGAGTAGAGAGATTTGTTTCTAATATGAGCATCGGCACAGAATGACTGTGGCACTTGTGCCAAATCACAAGTCCTTTGCCTTTCAGTGTTACACATTCAGAATGGACATAGAACAATTGTTTCCAGAGTGATGCCCACAATCAGAGTATGAATAAGATGATCCACTGAGGTATGGGAAGAGACTATCCAGAACTTATACTAGTAAAAGGATTAAAATACTAACATTTAATTTCTAATCAGCATGAGAGCCCTCTTTTAGTCCTTAAGTCAAAGAGTCGCATGACTCACAGAAGCCTTAAGGTGACCAGAAGGGAGGTGAAGATTTCATCCTGTAGAGGGTTTGGTGAGTTACCATGATTGCTTTGTTCTCTTTTAGTTTATATATGTCCAGATAAGTGGATTTGTGGATTATATTATCTCATTTTAACTAAGCCATTCTTCGTAGAATAGAGAAATGACTTAAAATAATTTTGTGGGAAAACTGTGGACTGAAGGTAATGCTAATAATACAAGCCCTGTAGAATTGCCTTGTTAGGGCATGGTATAGCCAACACTGCTCTTCCATGCTCTTCCTCGGCCTCATTGCCAGTTAAAAATAAGGGAAATCCAATCAGATCTAAAGAGTGGTCAGCCAATGAGTGGGAAAGTAAACACCTTTTGAAAATGGTCTTTAGAAAGAAGTTTTTCATCCTTGTGTGATGTTATTGCTGAAGATAATGATTAAAGCTCTTACATAAGCACATTAAAAATGTCAGGAAAATTTTTCTAACCTGTTTGACATTAGATAAGGTAGAAATTGACTAGGAAAATTCCAAAAAGTATTTTTGCTCATTGGGTACATAGGATTGGAAAATGAATTCATGAGTAGTCAGCAGAGCCAATTGTGCCTTCATCCATGGGCATTGTGTGTCTTTATAAGGTATCTTTTACACTTAGAACAGCCATGAAACGAAGGATCAAAATAAACCGAAATTGCTGCCAGACCTTACAATTGTTCTATCACAATGTATTAAACCAAGACTTTCTGAAATGTGAAGGATATTCAGTCTCAAGGCTTGCACTGAAAATATTGCTATGAATAAGGTTTTCAATTTCAGTAAAAAAGCTAACATTAAATTACAATTACATGATGAAATAAAAGATGTAGATATTGGTTATTCATTTGCTTCTCATATTTTTAAAGTTTATTTTAATGGAAGCTTTATAATGAGTGCAGCATATTAATTTATAATATGTATAATGTATATGTATATGTGATATGTATATATGTATATGTATGTGCATATATGTATATGTATATGTGTGTGTATAAATATATATATACTTTTTTTTAATATGGGGTCAACAAACACAATTATTTTTTAATCTTGATAGGCATATATGACCAAAAACTGTTGGAGACCACTGGATTTGGAGAGTATTAGTTGCTTTTGAAAGTATTTTATATGAACATAATAATAGTAATGATAGAATGGTTTTTGAGAGGCAAAGTACAAGTTTACTGGCCTGCATGATCAGTTAGGGCAATTAACTGCAATCAGATGCCAACAATAGATTAGAAAAAATCTAATGGAAAGATTCAGTTTTTCTAAAAAATATATGATCCAAATTCTCTCTTCTCTTCAAGGACCTATTATGCAACCTTACTCCTGCCTAACTACTCAGTGTCTGTATGAATCTTTCTCTTCAACCTAAGTGGCTCTTTGCCTTTTAAATAGAACCTACTCCCCACAGATGTTTCTTTCCACTTTCCCATCTGAGATGCCCTATCATGTCCTTCTGACCTTCTTGTTGTGTCCCGGTCCTCCTCATCCTTCCTGACCAAGGTCAACTCTCTTCTCCTCCTACAATCTTCTCAGACCACTTTAGCCCACAATTTTCTCTTTCTTTTCTAAACCAATAGCAGTTTCTATCTCTGCCACTCATTTGACAATCAACTATATAATGCATTGTGACAGCTCTGATATTACATTGTGCCATATCGTTATTTCTCTCTCCTGTTTTCAGTTTTTTTTTATATCTATTTCCCCTCACATTTTTCTTTATAACTGTAACTTCACTCAGACATTCTTTATGGTAGGGGTGTTTTTCCCCCCTTTCTGTTATATTCTTCCTTATTCTGTGCTCAGTAGGTAATTAGACTCAGAGAAGGTGTTTAATACATTTAGTTGTTAGAGTAAAGGATGGGCAATTTTCTTTGATGTTACATTTCCTCATCTGAAATTAGAATAATGAGATGTACTCATAAGGCTGATATAAAGATTAAATGAACAACGTATGTAAAACTGCAAGGCAGAATGCCTGCTACTTGGTAAACCATGGAAATTTTTATATTACCCAGGATTAACTCACTAATAGAATCTTTTTATGTCACAAAACTACCTAGTTATTTTGAAGCAGTAATTGGACAGGAATGAATGATTTGAGACATGTTTTGTTCATTTATGCACTTATAGTAGGCACTAAAACAAGAGGTTTTAAATTTTTATTTTAGTGTGACTTCTCTTCTTATTATATCATTTATTATCCTCTGAAGTGTTCTTCCTATGAACAAGAGAAGGAATTATAATTTTCTTGACTCATTGATAACTAATGCTAATAGTATGGTGGTCTCTCTGACAATTCAATATACTGACCACCATGAAAAAAAAAAAGAAAAGAAATAGACATACAAATACATACCTGCAGTGCCCTTAATCAGACCTGAAGCTTCCTGCTGACAGATATTTAACTCATTAATTCTGTTTGGCTGTTGGTCTGACACCATCACTATAACACAATATGAAGTGGTAATTATCACAAAACTCGATGATAAAATTTACCAGGAAAACCTTTATTTCTTTATTCATTGGAAGTTGCCTGCTCTTTCTCTTAAATTCAGTCAGCATTTACTGTGATAGAAGAGGAAACCACAGCATCACATTTGCCTTGAGTCCTAACTAATGCAAAGGACAGTTCACTCTCAATCCAGTTATTTTTCAGATAATTTAGCACATCACTGGGTGCTTAAGAGTTTCTGTTGTTAATCTAAGAAGACAAAACAAATCTGGGATTCTGTATCCCTTCAAATGGGTCCTCTGGCTGGCTCGGATGATGAACAGACAGAAGCTGGGACCTCTTTCCTTCCTCGTGCTCTGAATCTATTTGTGCATATAGGCACTGAAGAGCTGGTCATCCATTTCATCCCATTTCCTAAATTAAATGCACTGGTCAGTTTCAATATTCGTTCCAGGTCCAGATTTCCTAAAAACAAAGCACAATTGCCAGAGACTTCCTTAGGAGAGTGTGTTTAATCTCGAAGTCTGGGAACAGCCAAATGCCACCTAGCCCAGGCTGCTGTTCTTAAGGAATATTTGAGAGTACTTTCCTGAGAAAATACTGCCTCTCCCTGCAAACCATCTCACTGCCTTGGGTTCTGCTAGTCACTAAGCCCTCTTGTTCACCTAGTCAATGTTGGTGACCCTGAAAGGCATTTTACTTTCC
The DNA here is from genome assembly GCA_028627145.1 of Eidolon dupreanum. Classification (NCBI taxonomy): domain Eukaryota; kingdom Metazoa; phylum Chordata; class Mammalia; order Chiroptera; family Pteropodidae; genus Eidolon; species Eidolon dupreanum. The sequence continues at coordinate 64,837,582 of CM053504.1, forward strand.
CCGTAGTCACTTAACAATTGGGCAGCCATTTTTGTACCTGAAGGCATCATTAACCTCATCCATTTCAGCTTTTATTTGCCAGGCCTCCTAAACCCTGACTTTTCTTTGTTTCTCTTTCTCCACTTCACCCTGACTTTAACATGGCCTAAAACCCTGAGCTGTGGGTGGTGAGTTAGGGCTTGGAGGTATGGAGTTGATATGTGAGAGGGGGTTCCTGTAGGTGGAGCAGAAAGTGAGGGAATAAATAGAGCTGCTCCTGCAATGAGCCCTCTATCTTCTAGGCCATTATTCTCACCTCTTTTGACTCCATTTACTAATTCTTTATTCCTGGAGCTCATAGAACACGGCAATAGGAGAAGAAAGGCAAAGGAATTCTTCAGGACACAAACCTGTTTAAAAAGTTCACTTTAACTATGTGCAATGAATGAAATTTTGAACATCCAGTACATTATTTTAAAAAGGGATATTAAACAACAGTGCAGGACTGTCTAGTTATATTACAATGTCTATCTTCTCATGTGTCAGCAACAAGTTACACTGAAGAAGGCCTAATTATCATATTCACAGTGGTACAGGTAGTAAAACAGTTATGCTTTGCATTGCTCAGGATGTTCAGAGCTGAAATAGATAAACTATGTGGGAGACTAGGAATAGGTAATTATTCTCTACTTACATATTCAGCCTCATAATTCTAAATTAAGGTAAGTGGAAAAAGCTTATAAAATATTCAAAGCTCCTTTATCTTTCCTCCTCCCTCTTATTAGAAACTGTGCATGAATTTGCATAGAATAAACCGAGCTCATAAATCAAAGAAGAAACTGCAAGAATGCTCTTTGTAAGTTATAATTTAAGGTTAACTGTAGCACATTTTGCTTACTGTATTATTAATGACTTTCGTTCACTCATGACAAGATTACATATTAAAAATTGTTGGTAGACAAAACTCAGTTCATAATCAATTTGCTTCTTAATGTGAGCAATCTGCGTGCCTCCCCACGGTGGAGGCAGGTTTAGCGGGGATAATGGAAGGAGTGCCTAGGGAAGGACCGTTCTCACACAGTTGAGCTCCCGCAGGGGCATGATTGACAGGCAGATCCAAAGGGGAATTAAGTGACTGGTGAAGGACAAACCTAGACTGCTCCACCAGGGCTCTGAGCTGCTCCCTGAGGCCCCAGGTTGGACTCCACCCCAAATCAGCCTCCTCTCTCTTTCTTCCTGCATTTCTACCTTGCTTGATTTTTTTCCCTACTGCTGGCTAGTACTTGATGTCTTCTCATCCTCACAACCTCACTAAAAATAAAATAATAATAATAATAATAAATAATCACATCCGTTTACTAGAAAATGTATCTCTTTTCTACTCTTAAACAAACTTAATTTCCACATGCTTTTTCAAATCAGGTTTCCAGGTACTCTGCTGTCCTTTTCTCTCCTTCTTTCTCCATTTCACTATATGTTTAGGTTTCTAGCCAGTTCCTCTCCCTGCTCTTTCCTTCTGTGTTTCAGCATTTCTGCTCTTCTTTGGAAATGCTCTTTCTCCTCTGCTTGAACAAAGAAATGCCAACCCTATCCCTGCGGTTATAACTTACCACCTCCTAGGCCCATCTGAGAGTATAGTTTTTCATTCTAGAAGATTAGAAACTAGCTGCCTCCAGATACATGTACAACAGAAAGACTTGTCTTCACTCTCAGCTGAGAAGCAGAGATATAGACAGAAGGTCCACAGGTTATTTAACTGGAAGTCAACACAGGTGGGTTTGATATTATACCTTGTACTCTGTCTTCCAGTTCTGGCTCTGCCTTGGATAGATTTTTGGAGGGAGTATAATCTCTGATCTGTATATATGCCTGGGTATCTTTTGAATGTATTGGAAAATATCTGAAAAATCTTATATTGAAATGTCATATCACTTTGTTTCATTAGTGTTTTTAATCCTAGTATTATAAATTCAGAAGAATTACATTCATTTATCTAGAGAATTTATTGTAATTATGACAAAAGCCTTAATTGCACTGGAAATACCTGAGGTTTCAGCTTCTTAGAGGTGAGGAACCTTTGATGTAGACATAATAGTACCCATATGATTGAGAAAGCATTGACTATAGATCCTAAAATATTACCAGGGAGGGTTGGGGTGGAGAATTGTTTCTTATTTGGTACTAATTTCTAAGCAGCAGACCTGACTTCCTGTATTGTCCTCTCTAGCCTCATAGGCCCCTGACTCCATCCCTTCCACATGCACATACTGTGAGGGACTAAATGCAAAACAAGAATGTGTCAAGGTATAGTGTTGGCAGAAATGAAAAGAATTGAGACTGAGAAACACACTTAGGCATGAGGTAGCATGGACACTTAAAAGGAGTGATGATTCATCTCAGATGTAAAGAAGTACAAGACATTAATTAAATTTAAGTTAAATAAGGGAAATGAAATAAAAAGTCAAAATGGACTTTTTTTTTTTCTGCCTGACGTTTAGAATTAAATGTTGTTAGGGTAGCATCCTCCATCTTCTCCAACTTGACTCATCTGTTGGGTGACCTCATTACTCTTTGGGCTTCAGCCCTCTTACTGGATGATTCTCACAGCTCTAAACTCTGCACAGGACGCTGAAGGGAGCTTCAGGATTGTGCTTTTGATGACCTGCCTTATGTATCCTTGCAGTTTCCACATGACACCTTGAAATTATGTCTCAAACAGAACTTCCCTTCTTTCCCATCCCCAAAACCCTTTGAACTTACTGTCTCTGTGCGTGACAGCCATCCACCCAGCCCCCAAGTCGGTATCTTGTGAGTCTTCACATGCTGCCTCCAGGCTCTTGGCCCTCACATTTCTACCTAACACCCCCAAATCGCCCCACCTGGAATCCCTTGGGCTTGCCTTAGCATAGGCTCTCATCTGGAGGCCACCGTAATTGACTATTGGCTAGTTCTTTTGCCAGAATTATTAACCCATGCTATACTATGTATGCTGCCATAGAGTAGCTTCCTAAAACAAACTTTTGGTCATATCATTGCTTTATTTAAAATTCTTCACTGGCTCTTTGAATGATAAATTCAGATTTCTCAGCATGGATATGTAACTCTTTATGATCTTCCTCATGCTTACCTTTCCATTATTTTATATTTTTCAGCTATAGACTTCTCAAATTCAAACATTTCTCTCTGTCTCTCTTTCTCTGTCTCTCTCTCTCTCTCTCTCCTATACACCTAAATTTTAGGCAGCAACTCTTTTTATTTCACATTTAGCCAGAGGCAGAGCTTTTATTTCTGTAATGTTGCCAAAATGTTAATTTAATTCATTAAAAATGTATTATGCATCTATTATGAAATTCTAGGAGTTGGGGGAGGTTGGGAAGTGAAGACTTGAGTAAAAGCAGAGAAAGTAGGAAAATAGAGAAGACCCAAAGGACTTTAAGAACTTTTAGCAACCCCCCTTCCTTTCTAAGGGCACATCAACCAGAAGCCCTGGGGAATGGTCCTGCTGAGCAGAGGCCACTCTGTCCTGGGACCAATTGCAATCCTAGATGGCCTGACCTTCCTTTGAGTGAAGAGTGAGTAATGGATTCAAACTGATCGACTGGAGCACATGAACTTTTATCTCAGCCTTTTAAACTCAGAGGTATAATACCCAAAATTAATACTCGAAATGGGACTCTTATAATTGCATTATTATTTTTTATTTGGTTACATAACTCTAGCTGAGCTCGCCTGTGAGATTTTAGGCTCTCAAATTTGCAGAGTTAAGTTTGTCACAGGTAGGTGTTTAGTTCCTCTATTGCCATGAGATCCATCAAAGAAGAAGGCCTTAATGTTAATTAAAGTGCCAAATTGCCTTTGTTTGTTGGGGGTGCTGGAGACTGTGACCTAGCTAGCAGAGAGAGAGAAAGATCCATGCTCTCCACTTAAATGAGAATTTTACATCCTCATTTCAAGTGGAGCTTTCCCGAACTGTGAGGGAATGGAAATTAGGAATAAAAGGAATAATGGGGTGGGGTGTAGAATAGAACAGGTTTCTGTATTTCTGGTACTTGCTGGAGTCAAACAACAAAGGTATAAGCATTACAATATAGGGATTGCCTAGTAGCTCGTTTAAAAGTTACCCATCCATGGTCACAAAATTATTCATAATTAACTCTTGATTGAATGATGCAGACATATGCCATAGGAGTTCTGAGCGGGGTGAGTTCAGTGTGGATCGAGGTAGCACAAAGAACCCTGAAAGAAGAATAGGAATGAAGTGTGGAATGGGAGAAACAGCTTTGTGAAGGTAGGAGGGCAGTGGTGCCCCCTGGGTAACCCATTCTTCTTTGATGCTCCTAATAGGGTACTATGGAGATAGCTGGCTGAAGCAGAATAAATACCACATTTGTACAAACTGTCCTTGACACAATGCATATAGAGAAAACCTTTCTTGAGGATTGGGCTGAAGTCTCCTAGATCTAGTCCTCTATTTTGTGTTTAACTCTATATTTTATATGGAAGCATAGTAAGTACTTTATTTCCACCTCCTACCTAATTCCATTCCTTTGGAAGGTGCTAACTGCTATTGACACTTTGTTGTGTATCCTTCCAGCTCTCTTTCTATGCATAAATGTGTAGATAAAGATACATATTAATGTATATACAAACATTCATACAAATTCTAAACCTAAATGGTATCACATATATGTGTATATACATATGCATATACATATATGTATGTATATATGTATATATATGTACACAATTCTAATGAGCTGCCTAATTTATTGCTTACCTATGCACCCTGACAATCTTTCCTTCTCAGTTGCTTTCATTCTTTTTAGTTCCACATTGTCCTATAATATGAACAGCCCAGCAACATGTTACTAATAGGCATTTAGCTTGTTTTCAATTTTTCTCTATGGAAAAAACCATCTTGGTACTGTAATTTTGAATAAAGTAAGCATTTCTCCATAGGACAGGTTTATAAAAGTAGAATTGCTAATTTTGAAAAATAAAAGCCATTGGATTGAGTTCCAAAAAGTTTCTATCTATTTACATCCCATCAAAATATATATGTGTTAATGCCCATTTCTCCACATGAATGTTATCTTTTTATGTTTGCAAAGTTTATATGTGAAAAATGATATTTCATTATTATTTAAAAATACATTTTCTTGGTTACTAGTGAGGTTAATTATCTTTTTATGTGATTGGTCATTTTATTTTTCAAGTCTTTTTTTTATTGTTCCAAAGAAGCCATTTGTCTCATTTCTATTCCTCATTAATTAGAATTAAATCAGTTTGACTTCTGCTGAATTTTTCCTATCAAATACCCAAGCCAAGTAATGCAAAAGTGTTAAGTGAGTTAAATAATCAATTGATCAATATGCATTCACTAGGCAATTAATGCCTCTAGTCTGTGCTGGATATTGTTGAGGATACAACTTTGGCTTTTAAAAAGCTTATGTGATCTTTTAGAGTGACAAGACTCAAACTGTAATCAATGTCAGTACCACTGTTTACTAGATCCCCAAGGACTGTAGGCAACCAGGAAAGAGAGGGGCTCTGTAGGTAGGAGATCTAGTTGGCTTTAACTTTGGAAGACGGCTCTTGGAGGAAGAGAGTACATTTCAGACTAGGGAAAATAGTGTGAGCCAGGGTATTAAGTGGGCAAATTTTGGCTTTTAGAGGGTAGCAAGGAGGGCAGCCATGTTAAAACAAAGATAATGTATACCTACAGGAGGCTATGAATTCTTGGGCTGCTGTGAATACTCCCCCAGCCCTGTCATACAAACAGTGATTACTATCTCAGTATCTACTGTGAGGGCTTTGCCATTCTTATCCATTCTTTTCTTGACCTGCCTTTGTAAGGCTTGGGGTTCAGGAAGACAGATAAAGACAAAGCAAGGTTCCTTCCTTTAAAGCTCCACTGGATCCCCCAGGAATCTGCTGTTCTGGGACCTGCCTGATTGCAGCCCCTAAAGTCTCATCATTTTGTCCAGAGGTGCCATTGCTGCAATTACAATCCAAACCCAGAGTCAATTACTCACTGTGTGAATCACCCCCAAAAGATTGCTTTTTCCTTTTCCATTAGTATCACACATAATTGCACTCTGTATGGTTCCTAAAGTCTTATTCCTAACTTCAATGTCCATGAGAATCTGGAGTGATTATAAAGTTCCTTTATCTCCTATCACTGACCTCAATGACACTTTCCATAATGTTCCTTTACTATTTTCTTCATTAACAATACACCCACCTCCTACATTAATTTTTCAGCTCCTTATGAGGAAAGAATCACTGTGTTTTCCCTGCTGATTTTACCATATGTTCATTTTCTTCTTTATCCTTTGTTTCTTTATTAATGGGGAATGTTAACACTCACATACCCTAGAGTTGTAGGGATAGTTAATTTTGATGGTTCTGTGCTTTTTCTTTTATAGTCACTATCCATTGCGGACCCACTCTTCCTCCTCTTTTGGTCCTCAGGATCACCAGGATTTGATAACCCAGGGCATGGCCTCTCTCAGACTTTCTCTCTGATTCAATCTCAAGCTGTAGTTAACCCCTGCTTTTACTCTCCTCCTGCTATTAAGTATGGTTGGCCCATGTATTTCCTGCCCTTGGAGCTTATTAAATAGGATCAACGAATTCATCATAAATAATTTAACAGCTGCTAACTACCACAACATGAGTTAACAAAGGCAAGACTCATGCTGAGCCCTCAGCAGCAAAAGAGATGGAGAATGAGAAGAATCTGGGGTATGGTAAGATATCAACCTAGCTAGATGAAGGAAGGGGACAGGCAGTCCTCCATCTGCCATCTGAGGGGCTGTAGTGACTCCGTTCAACATTTGGGCCAGAATGTCAAGGCACAAAGCTTAGTCTGATAAAACACACACACACACACACACACACCAGGCTGTAGTGATATTTCAAAAAAGTCAAAGTAGTAGTTCTTAGAGACATTTCACTTGGAACACAACTGCCAGCAGAAGAGAACATGGTAGGATGAGGCATTCAAAGGGCAGCTAGGGCAGGAGCATGACACAACACAGTGTATGAAAATTCTAGACAAGCAGGTGAGTTTCCGGTCAGGGTACAAGGGACCGTGAACTGGAAACCCAAACCAATGTATAGTTATTGGCACTAAGCAAGCACCACAGGAGCTTATAAGAAAACATTTAGGGAGTTTAAAGGTATTTAATGAACACAACCAAATCTAGAGTAACTTAGGAGTTTTATGATTTTTCCCCCCACAACTAATGTCTCACTCCATTACAGTAGAGTTTTTTGTAATTTTTTTCTTGTAAGTTGCCATCATCAAATCTTTTCAATTTAGTTTCCATGAAAGAAATGATTATATTTCTTTTGCATTCATAATTTTACTGGTTTGCACATTATTTAATTTAAATGAATCATTATAATAAAAAGCCCAAATTGGCAAAAAAATGTTTGGTTATAAACACAACTGACTGGTGAATATAAAACTTATGGGTAGGAACAGAAGTTCACAGGCAAACCAGAGAATCACCCCCCAGTCAAATGCTTTTAGTATGCTCTGGGCATCAGATAGAACACCAATTAATGCCAAGTGTGAGGTAAGTGTCATCTACTATCCCTCACTATACTGTCTCTCAGCAAGAATAAGGAGAGTCTAAGGCCCTGAGAGATAAGGGATCAGGGTTCAAAAAGGGAATGTGGCTGAAAGATTAAGGATGATAAGAGTCGCCTAAAATCTTATATTTATATATACCTACAGATGTATACACATATGTGTGTGCACATGTGTTCATGTGTATTTGTTTATGTGTATGTTGCGAAGAAATAACTCATGATCTTTGTAAAGGCAATTTCAAGCAAAGTGGTGAAGTTAGAGATCCAACTGCAAAAACTTAAAGTGTCTAAATGGCAAGGCAGTTGAGGCATTAGGTGTAAACTATTCTCAGGAATTAGGTTCTCAGGTAAAGGAGAGTGATAGGGAGTTCAGTGGAGGAATAAGAGGAGATCAAGACAGATTTCTTTTAATATAAAGAAGACAATATCACATATATAGTTGAAAGTAGCGTGCTGAGGGATCTTGGAGATGAAGAGGAAATAGAATAGAGGTAGCAGAGAAGATAAGGCAGATAATACAAATATCAGTACCCTGGAAAAGCAGGAGGAGTTATAAGGCAAAAGCAGGGATGTATAAAAACACTTAGACATGATTCTGCAACCTCTGCAAGAAGAGAATCTATGGATATATAGGAACAACTTTTTTAATTCAGTGAGGTTAGGGAAGGCAAAATGCATGCAGTGATCACTTAAATGAGGGAATAAAAACTGTTTGGGTGTAACAAGAAAGACTTACCAGATAGGATTAAGATTGAAATGTGAACTAAAATATGGAAAGGGATTTTCCAGGTAAACTAATGGATAGGGAATTCTGGGCAGAGAAATAACAGGCACAATCTCACAGACATAGAAAATACAGAGTTTTGACTATTGGTTTGGCATGGCTTCTGAGCAAAGTACTTGAAGAAGGGGTAAAGCTGAAGCTGGACAAGTCAGCAGGGACAAGATCGTAATATTAAATTTTTATTCTTATAATAAAGAGATTGGATTTTTCCCTATAGTTTGGGGACCTCTACCTAGCACTGATTTTGGAAAATCTGATTCACGTCTATCATGGCGTTATAGACACGATGCAATGAAACATGTGATGACTATAACATTCTTCCTGGGCACTAGTTTCAGTCCATTTTGAGGAGGTCTTTGTGAAGTAGCTTAAAGAGACGTGAAGGATTTGAGGAACAAAACAGAGGTCCTTGTTCCATAATTTAGGCCTAACGAGAATTCTCAAAAGATATATTTTTTCTGATCTAGAAAATAAGGTCAAAGGGATGTGCAGGGTTAAAATGTACAGGCTATCTTTATGTTCAATAAAACATTTTTAATTTTCAGAAAGAAAGAAAGGGAAAAAATAACAAGGAGGCTTCTGTCTGAAATCCCAAGGCAGAGGTAAAAGGCTGAGAGAGAAGATAAATATGAGCTATCAGCAGAGAAGGAGAATTGCTCCTTAACCCAGCCGGCGGAGAATGGGTCCTAAGGAAAGAAGGGTTTAGTAAGACTTTCTGAGGCTTCTAAGGCTCCTATGAGTTTTCTTTCCTTTTTAAAAAAACATCGACCAGAAAGCTTTGTTGTCTAGGAAAGGGTAAAAGGATGTCTGGCTGAATTGGAATTGACAAAACTAGGCAACTCAGAGAGGGCAGTCTCGGGAGCAGCCTTTAACCACAAAAGACATATTGAAGGCGATGCAATCGATAGAGCTGGAGCGGACACAGGAGGAAGATGATGAAACCCATCAAATTCGATCACTGGGCAGGAGTGGACAGTGTCAGCTTCCTCAGGGAGGGTCACTTGATGTCAGCCTCTATTCAGGGGCTTTCACCTCCTCTGCTGATTGTGTTGTTCAGATCATAAAATTTTGCGTGTCTGAAGGGAAAAATGCATGCTATCTGCTCCAATCTTCTTGCTGGGACTGGAATCCCTTTCACTGTGGCCTGTACAAATAGGTTTCCTGGATTCATGGGTTACAGTCATTCATTCATGTGTTTAATCTTAATGTATTCCCATCCATTGTCAGTTTTAGAAAATCTGGCTACAAATCCTTTCCAGCTTTTCTCATCAAGTAGTAGAGTCTGTTTCCCACCTACTTACCACTTGATTTGGCCCAAAAGAACAGGGAGTATGGGAATCCCTGACTGTCACAGTCATCTAAGCCATGTCTAAACTCAGACATGTGAAATACAGCCGACACCTTGTGGAGAGAAGTGAGCTCAGCTGAGCCTAACCCCAAATACTGACCCATAGAGTCTTTAGCAAATAAAGGGACTCAAAATAAACATTTTAATCCAGTAAGTTTTGGGGTAGTTTATTAGGCAAAACCAGCTAACCAATATGCCATCTAAGGAAACGTTTAAGAAGACTCAATGTGGAAGGAATACAGAAATCCCTTCTACTGTAATTTCAGGGCTACTGGAGGCTCACCAAAAAAGTTTAAGGAGAAGATAACTATCTTGGCATCTATAAAAGGAGCTATCGAAAGCCAATGAAATGGAGCATTCTGCCCCTAGAGGGGTGAGGTGGGGAGTGTGCTTTGGCATCTCTTGAGTGGTAGGTATGTGCCTATAGCAGAGTGGGATGCATCTGGCTATGGACTTGAATATGTGATCGAGGTCATCCCCTTTCTCTCCTTGCTCTGTTTCTCTTTCATCAAACAACCCTTGGGTTATAATTTGGCTTCCAGTATATACTTGTTCACAAGAGAGAACATGCTTATCTGTAAACACTGACATCCCGTCTATTTAATAGTTATATTTCTCATTGTAAATTAATGAATTGGGCTTCTGTGTTTTATAGATCGTCTCTGTAAGCTTGATTAATGCATTTGTTGTGCTACTAGTCTGATTTCAAGCCTGTAAGCCTAGGGTGCAGAGAGTTGTGAATTTACCAAGCACATGCTCTTTTACTTGAGTGCCTCTCAACTGGCAATATTTGACCTCATTTGTACCTTTTCTTCGAAATGCAGTAGAGCCCAGGTCCCCGATGCCCAGACCAATGCTCTTTTCCCTTCTCCATGTTATTAATTATAATACTAGCTAATGTTTCTTGAGGGCTTACTAGGTGCCAAAGGCTTTACATCTAAACCTCACAATGATCCTAAGAGTAATGCTTATTCTAATTTTACAGATATGGAAACTGAGGGCCAGAGAAATTTAGTAACTTTCTCATAGGTAGTAGTAAGAACAGATCTGGGATGCAGACCAAAGAGATGTGATTCAGAATTTTCGCCTATGACCACCAAGCTACCTTGTCCAATTAGGATGGTGTTATCTTTTTTTTTTTTTTCCATATCCCTTTTCTTTAAGAAGAAATTGAGAACATCTCTAAACTTTCATAAAATTAAGTCCAGAGTCCTCTATATGGCTAAAAGCCCTCTCTAATCTGATCTCAACCTATAGATAGAACTTCATCTCCTATGTTTCATTTAACTTTAACAATCTATTTCTTGAAATGTTTTATATGTCACACACCAGGCTCTGTGCTGATGGAGAAATAAAGATGAGCAAAAGAATTTATGACATAAACAGGCAGGTTAAACACAAATCTGTGAAAATATAATTAGCAAAACTAGTCAGAAAGTAAATGATACTGTGAATACTTATGGCACAAGAAACTCACTTCTGAATTGGGAATGTTGATGACTTAGAGAGAGATAGGCTATCAGGTCACCTCAATGAGAATTGTGCCAGACCGGGAGGGAGAAAAAAAACAATTCATTATAGATAAGAAGAGCATTATAAGCAAAGACAAGATCTTAAAAAGAGCCATGGTCATTATGAGAACAGAAAACACACAAATGTGATAAGAGCAAGAAGTATGATTGCAATTAATGTAAAAAAAAAAAAAAGATTGCAGTTGGGTTGTAGAGAGGTTAAGAGGTTTAAACATGAAGTGATAATTCTGGTCTGAGAAGAGAAATTACATATTGTGATTTTTAAACCATTCTTAGTGAGTTGATGGTTGAAGACTTCCGTATAGACTTACAAAGGTGATTGGTGTTTGAGAGAACTAATTCTGAGGCTCCCCTTTCCTACCAGTTCCCCTGATGGAAAATAGTGAGATGCCACAGGCACTAACTTGGTATTTCGAAGGTGCACCCTGGGTTTCAGTATTCACATAGAATGCTCCTCAAATGATGGTTTCCAGGGTCACATATGTTTGTAACACGCCTTCTATACCCCCTCTTAAATGTTTACAAAGCTCAAGAAGATATTAAAATCCTTGAAAATTTCTGCTGCAGAAAAAGGTGTTTAGCTATATTTAGAATAGTTTCCCAAGCTTATTGTTACCGAATTTCCCTTGACTCCTCCAACTACTATTGTTATCACATGGGTTAGTGTTCTCTTCTGTTGCAGCTTTGGGAATCTTCCATTTACTTGATGTCTTTCATTAAATAATGCCATAATATATCTTCCTTTTGGGGAGAATAGACAGAGCACAAAACTAGCAATGGGGCAACTGAGCTCTGGCCCTCAGGACTGATCAGTAGAGTGGCTTTGTATGGATAATGGAGCTGGATCAACATTTTCTCATAGATTGAATGGGGCTGATGATTTCTAATTTTTCTCCTGTGAGAATCACATGAATAGATTGAGCTAACATAGTGATAGTTTTGTATATACAGGGATAGTTACTAGTTCTATACACTGAGGTTTTAGTCTGATCCTGAACCAGGTCAAGAGTGTGTCAATGTTTTAACTAGATAATATCTTTGTACCATTTCCTCTGGACCCAAGTGACCTGAAAGAACATGGCATTAGCCTTGGCCCGTAAACTTGAGTGATCCGAGAAAAGAAGAATGAACCTTAAGAATAAGAAAATATATTTCTACCACCAAGTACCCTAAAAATGATCTGTGCAAAGGTCCTGAATCGAACACCTTAGAATCAGGGTTCTGTTGAGAGCTTGGGCATTAACTCTGTCTTGACTGGGTTAAGTCAGATTCCTTCTGTTTGCTGTAGTTGCATGACATTTGGAAAAAGGATTTTAGACTAGACCAAGGTCAAAGTCCTCTCTAGATCTAACATCATGTGCCTCTTTCAATGCACAAAAGCATTGCTCTACTTACATGACCATAAAGAAGGAACACATTAGGGAGTGATAGAAGGTTGGAAATTCTGCATCATTCTGAAGGGAAATTGAGTGTTTGTGATCTTACTTCCTTCCTCACAAGTATATATTTCTTACAGCAAAGAGTCTAGATTTAGCTCATGAGTGTAATACCAGAAATTTGGAATATTATGTTTTTATAATGAATATCCTAGTGAACTCCAAAGCCCATCTCTGGTGATACTTTCTTTGTGCCATTTGTCCTCTCTGCTTTAAGCATCTGTCTTGATAACTGTGTACCAGTTTTGAATTTACATCCTAACTACAGAGGACCTGCCATATTAATTTTTGAGCTCCAGAAATCAGGGACCACCATGCATTGGCTGATCTAAATCCCCAAAGAGGCAAACACTATCCCCAGAGCCCCAAATAAAAGTAGCAGCTGGGTTTGGCAGCTCATATGTAGTGACCTTGACTTCTCTTTCAGTTTTGTTTTTTTTTCTGGATGAATTTTCAACAGGTTAACTGTTGGAGGGGAATTAGAAAGGTAGGAATGTAAAGTGCAAAGGGAGTGGCTTCATGGATAAAAGTATTTAGAGGAGGATCTGGTTAGAAAATGTGCCAGGTTAGGAGATGAAGCTTTCTTTTATATTTTATTGTTGCTTCACTTCTACTGAGAAATCCACTCATGGAGTTAGCAGAGAGATAGTCAACCAACCCCAGGAATGCCAATATGTCAAAAGGAAACCTTTTCCCTTCAGCAAATAAAATATTAAGAGGGCTCAACGAAAGCCAGTGGGAAGTGGCCTGGAGAAGGAGATGAAAAATTAATTTTAATGCATGGGAGACTAAGTAATTCACTTATTTCACAACCTCAATCAATTTTAATATTTTAATATTTAATGTGAATGTGGTGCCTCTCCAATAATATTTTAAAAGTTTTCTCCCTTTTTGGCTTTTGTTCCATGAGAACTTTCTATTTTCTTAGCCATTTTTCTTGGTGTTTTGATTGGGAAGTTTCAGCAGATTTCACATTACTCAAGGCATGAATCTACCCTCTCCTCTTCTTATCAGTTTTAAAAGTTATAAGATTGCTAAATAGGGAGCAAAGGCAACGGAACAACCCCAAACCAGTTTTTAGGCAGGCTGATTTTTGGAAAGGCCACTGAATCCCAAGCACCTCTCAAGTCTTTTAGGGACAGGCCATTGTATGGAGAGCAAAATGGAGTCATTTAGTCATTATTCCTCATATATTAGCCCAAGAGAGGAAGCTGTCTGCCTTCTCCATAATTTAGACACTTATCTTACAAATTCACCAAGCTTGGTGATTTCTGAACAATGCCAGCTGTTAAGGAGCCATTTTCCCCATAATTTGATTTGAAAGGAAAAGATTAAACTCATTTCGACCCCCAGAACTGTCAGCCCGATGCCCTCAAAGAGTTTGACAGGAAAAGAAAAAAACAAAACAAAACAAAACAAAACAAAACAAAACAAAAAAAAGCAAAAAAAAAAAAAAAAAAAAAAAAAGCCTCATAAAACCTTGCAGACTCTTAGATGATGAAATTACTGTACCTGCACATGAAAGAGAGGCAGTAAGGCACATTCCATAGGCCAGACGGTGAATGTAGATCGGACGAACTGTGTAGATTTCTCCTCCCGGGATGGATTAAAGTGAAAGCTAAACTCACTGTGTTTCTTAAGTGCCAACTTTTGAGCAATGTTAATTTTAAAAAGAAAGGTTAGACTACATTTAAAGGGTGATCAGCTGGTATGAGTATGTTAGCATTTTAAAGATAACAGTAGTTGTAACAACTAAGTTTTTCATGGTGCTATGATGCCTCTTCTGATTCAGTAATAAGCATTCTATTTATTCTTCCAGATCTGGGTAAACAAGAATATCAGAATATTTACATTTTGTTGAATGTTTATTTCACTTAATCCTCCCCTCACAAGAATGATCGAGATGATAATCTTACCTTTGCTTCTCTGATAAGGTCATTGATTCCTGGAGAGGTTAACTTGCTTAAAATGAAACAGCTAATAAATACTAGAGCTAGGCATTGGTCCAGCTTTAAATCCTGGAGTCTTGGTCATTGTGTTATGTGTTGTCCCTGCAGAAGGTGATGAAGAAATGTCATAAAAATTCCAATACCAATACCAATAGTATGGTATTTCACTCCTACTATCATTCATTCACTCCTACTATCATTCATATTTTTTCAAAATGTAAGCACTTAAAATATCCTTCTTGAACTTGGTCTCATTGCCCTTTTGCCCTGGGCTCTATCTCAGTTTATTAAAGGACATTTTGGGGAGACCACTGTTGCCTCTGTTAATGCCACTATCTAAATTTAGAAGCAACTCTCAAATACTTCTAATTTCTTTGACAATCAAGTCAGTGTTTAATATCAAGAAATGCATTCTATTTTCATAACATAATATAACATGACATAACATCATGTCTTCTTTCAGTTTAGAAATAATTCAATTCCTCTCATTTTGCAGGTAAAGAGCCAGACACAGATGCTAACTTCTCCAGAGTCACAAAGCTTATTGGTGTCCAAGCCAGAGCTGGATCCCGGGCTCCGGTACCCCAATCTAGTGCATGTTTCAGTGTTATATTTCAAAGGCATTAATACTTTTATTTTATACTACTTATTAGAGTAATGAGGCTCCTATATATAAATATATAGGTCTACATATGTATGTATATATGTAAAATTTATCATGTATATTAGTACTTTATTTTTCTCCCAGCTTCACTTTTTATGCAACATTTCATATGTCTTTCATGTTTTTTGACAATTAAGACTTAAAGTTTCCCTCTTTTTTCTTCATTCACATCTGTGCCTAGGACAGTTCTGACAAAACATTAAGTCCTTATTAATTATTTAATGATTGATTAATCTTCTTTGAGATTAATTTGCATGCATTTATCATTTTAAATTTCTCAGTATGTCATTTTTATTATTTCCTATTTACTTTTTATTGGTGGGCTTCCATCAAACTCAGAGATCATTTGTGGTGCTTAGACACTGAAACCCATATTTCAAAAGCAACTAGGACACCATCAAATTTGGTTCTATTAATAGCTCATTTGACATTGCTACAAGATTCTCATTCTAAATTTCCATTCCCATATGCCAGTATGCCTCCCAATGATCAAAAGTAATAAAACTGCAGTTAAAAAAAAAAAAACAGGAATGCTTGGCTTAAGACCCAAGGGGGTGCCTCTGACTTCCGTCTGAGCTCTTGGTATGAGGGAGTGGAGACTTGGTGGGAAAGGACAGAGTTACAGGAAGTGGGCAAGGAAGAAAGCATTAAGGTGAAATGATATGAAAAAGATATTGGAGAGGGACCCCAGACCTTATTGGGGGGTTACATTTACTTGGGTTCCGGAGTAATATTTTTATTAAACAATGCGTAAAGATAGAAATTTGTCTTCCAGAATTCCCAGAGATTGAAAGACAGGTTAACCAACCTGTAATTACACAGTGCAGATCATTCTGCCTAAGGGAAAATGTGTGTGTGTGTGTGTGTGTGTGTGTGTCACACAAATACTATTCTTTCTTCATTTACCTGCTTTATACTTGAAAGGACATAGGATGGCTTACAGAATAGACTATGACAACATAGGATATTAAGAATAGGTAACACAGAAGAATAAACAACAGTAGAGATTTAAAATGAAGCTAAGAATAAAGCATACATAAAATACATATCATAAATAAAGCATACATTTGACCTCGGTAGATCAATAGAACTTTAGTATCAAAGTGTCCTGATGTTTACTAGCCTCATGACTTTAGAAAAGCTTGTTTACAAGTTGGACAAAATTTTTGATATGCCTTGTTTTCAAATTCCTACAAAATATTGTTCCTGTCCTGAAGGATCTGGTAGTCTAGATGGGAAAACAAAATTTACCCAATGGAAACAATTGACATTTACTCTTGTAAATACATCCTTACACATGCTCCATCTCACTCCAAACCTCGATTTCTTTCCTCTTTGCTTCTGGTTCAGCCACATTGCTGCCTGTGCTCACTTTCTTCGCATCTTGTGGAAGCGCATAGTGGTAACAAGTATGCTCTCACTCAAGGCATTTTTTCACTCCTTCACATCAACAGAAGGTTCAGAGTATCCCCTTCATCGTCACCCACTGGACGGCGTCTTCACCACTTTTTCACATCTTTTGCTGTGGGTTTCGTTGTTGTTATTTGTTCTTTTGACCAAAGTCTTGTTCTGTCCCAGTTTTTCTTTTCCTCCCAGATCCTGCCTACATCTACATTCTCCATGCCCTTGGCAGCAAGTCCCTATATTACAACTTTTGTCATTTCTATCACTCTCAATGGCTGCATTTGCTCTTACTCCCTGGGGTTCTACTCTCATTTAACTTTGACACATGTCTTCATTATCCTGGTGAGAGGAACTCCAGGGGCCTAGAAAGAACTGCTGGAAATGGCTTATACAGTTTCCCAGAGGTGGTAACAATTGGGTGATGCAAATTTACAGAGGAGAGAATTGTTAGATCTTGAATGAGCACAGCTGTGAGGCACTCTTGATACTCACTGAGGAGAAGGAAGTCAATGCGGGGTGAAGTTGAGTTGACCCTTGGGACCTAAATGGGAAAAGACTGTCTTATTAAGGCTCAGTGTTTAAAGGTGAGTAGCAATTCTACCTCATGCGATGTGGACTTAGATTCCAAAGGTACTCCATCCAAGAGAACAAAGCTATAGAAATTTCCTAGGTTTCAGTTATTACATAAGATATTGATGGTACAGTGATGAATATGACACAGATCAAGGTCTTATGGAGCCCTCAGAGGGTCATGATCAGTCTCTATGTAAATAGCTACCCATGGGAATCCATGGGTAAACTTTCTGAAAATGAGTCCATGTCAGCAGAGCTGTGTTCTATTGCTAGGCAAATTCTTATCTAAATATTTTGGATAATACATTTGAAAAGTATTTTATGTATGTTTTAGCTTTTTAAGAGGAGATACTGAAAATAATTCAGATTTTTATAGAATTTTCAAAGTCATAACAAAATAATTTTATATTTTTAATTTAATGGCATTTTTAGGGTAAGCAGTGCTAACTCTACTATAAATGACTTTAATTTGCAGTGATTCTTGGATTCTTAGATATGTATATATCACGATAATACCATATATATTTATGTGTGTGAGTATATATAATATAGAGTGACATACACAAACTTTAACTAGTTTTTTCAGTTTTTAAATGTGTTCTCAATTTTGAGAATCTAAATCTCCAAAGGTTAATGCTTTTAGTTTAATGTTATAATTTTCGGTAAGTTTGTAAGTCACAATAAGATTTGTTTTTTTGGCTTAATGGGAAAAAGAAGGTCAGAACATTCAATTACCCTGAAGGGTGGGTGGGGTGTGCACAGAGAAGCTGTTATCACCCACTTTTTCACTCTTAAGGACAAATCCAAGTACAGATTCTACTCCCAGTCTTTGGAAAAGTAGACATATAGTTGGGGAAGAATGCCCCTCTCTTGAATCGAAAAATGATGCTGATTATGAATTTAACAGCACACCAAGCAATACCATACTTTGCCTTCGTGACATTGCTTTTCCTGAGGCTATTGAATTATGTGCCCTTGGGCGATCCCACTTAACAACTCCTCAGGCATTGACTGGCCTTGCGATATGGAATAAAAACAGTTGTCTGGGTGTTTCAATCTCATGTTTGTCTTGAGTTCACACACTAAAAATCGGCAACCTTCTGAGAGATAAATTACTTAACTGAGAAGAATGTTTACTGTTGTTTTACTTATACTCAAACTGAGATAGGAATTAGAAGGACAAAACCAGAAGGGTGTCTGGAGTCAGTAGTGGGGGCAGGAACAGATAAACATTATACATAATATGAGTGGCAAGAGTAGAACCAAAGAGTGATGCCAAGAATGAATACTGGCTGTCTAAAAGGAAGATGCCAAGAACTCAGTGGAAACATACCAAAATCAGTATTAGGAAATACGAGGCTAAATCAGAAAGCTGGAGGAAATGATGAGACTCAAAAAGTTAAGAAGAAGGTATACTATAGGATATCCATAGAACCTGACTACTGGGCAATAGTCTTAAACCTGTCTCTTCTCCATTCATACCATAAACCCTCCTTAAAGCCTGATACAAATAGAGTTTCATGTGGGATTTCTCAAACATCAGTAGATAGCAGCCTTTCCTGGAAGCCTTGTTAAATACA
Organism: Eidolon dupreanum; assembly: GCA_028627145.1. NCBI lineage: Eukaryota > Metazoa > Chordata > Mammalia > Chiroptera > Pteropodidae > Eidolon > Eidolon dupreanum. The sequence goes on from CM053504.1 coordinate 64,856,433, forward strand.
TAAATGCCTATTTCCAAATCTCATTACCTACTGGTTTTGAGCCTTTTTTTTTTTTTTTTTTTTGGTATAAAAGGGCAATAGTAAATATTTTTGGCTCTATGGGCCATATGTTCTCCGTCACAGTTACTCATCTCTGCTGTTTTAGCATGAGAACAGCCATACACAATATGTAAATAAATGAATGTGGCTGTGTCCCAATACATTTTTTTTTTAATTACAAAACAGGTGGTATGCTGGATTTGGCCCATGGACTGTGGTTTCCTGACCCTGGTTTAGAGCAATGTTATTCCTTCCTCCAACATGGTGACCTAATGTGTCTTGAAGAGAAAATTAGCAAAACACAGGTCTTCAAAATAGAAAGCCAGATGTTTCTTTTACTCACCTACAGTTTTGCAGATAATGTTATTCTTGGTGCTCTATATCTCTGTGCATAAAGGTTGCTGAGATATGGATCTACAAAAACTGTGGCAGCAAATATAGTTTATTTTGGAAGCTACTGGAAAGGGATCTCATTTCCCCAAGTAACTCATTCATTTGCCTGCTCTCATGTCAGAAATCTCACCTTTAGTAAGTCAATTCAATTCATAGCCATGATATGTTTCCTCATACGGTATGCAAACTAAAGAAGAGAATAATTGTTTCTACCCTCATGGGATAAGAAAAGCAAATTTCCTTTTGACAATTTAAATACTCCTGAGAAGGTAAGCAATACTTACCTAGAGGAAAAATGGGTTAAAGACAGAACTATAGAGATTATTTTAAGCAAGCATCAAGCATTTAATAAGGAAACGTGATTGTTTATAAAATTCTGTGTGTTTTTATTTGTTGTGTAGGGCATGGTTGGGAAGGCAGTGATGGAATGTATTTAAAACATAGGAAGCATTGAAATGAGACACTTCCAAAGGCATTTTAGTCAAAACCCAGCTCCTCCATTAAGGAATCAGCTCATCTTTCACTTCCCAGTGGGGTGTAATCAGTTTCTTGATTAGCATTTGCAGTCACAAGTATTCAAAGTTGCTTCTACATGACTCTCTCAGGAACTCTCCAGGATCAGCTCAGAAAGAGGCAACTCCCTATAACTGCCTACTAGCCTCTAGGACCTGGCTGTGCCAGAGTCAAATGCAGAATGACAAGCTGATGTTTGCTTTTGGGGAACTCTTAAGTCTAGTCTGTGACTTCCCTCTGTGCCCCATTTAAGCTTTCTATGTTTTGTCTCTTCTGCACCTTGATTTTACTTCTGTCCAGAACTCCAGCCCTTTCTTGAGTCCCTTTTTTTTCACTAAAATTAAATCCCTGTTTGTCTTTCATAGAAGTGTTAGGTAGCTAGTCAGACATGAGTGACAGGATAAAAAAAGAATAGGGTTCCAGCCCAGAGAACACCCCAATGTTACTATAATTCTGGCTATGCACATGCGTACTAGGCAGAGTTATATGTCAGCCAGGTGTCAATCAAAATGACCTCACTTGCCAATCACCTGGGAAAGCCTTTGTAACCACCCATCATGGCCCAAATATAAGGCAGACATTCCCACTTCTGGGTCCTTTTTGCCCTTCTGTGTTCTCTCTCCTTTTGGTGGCCTTTTGTGGTCTTTTTGCCCTTTTGTAGCCATTTTGGCCCCTTTGTGTTGTATACAGTGCTGAGACCAAGTGCCTCCTTGGGGCATTCTTTGTCTTTCTAAAATATACTTTTAATAAAACTATTAAATCTCAATGACCTGTGATTCTTCACTGAGTCAGTGAGGAAGAACCAAGGAAAAGTGCTAACTACACGTCTGCACCGCCGCTGTCCCTTTGCCTCCCCCATAATGTTGGGGCAACACCAGACTCCAATTGGCCCCATTGGTGACAGAAGGATATTGTATCCTAAAAAGGAACTGTACTTCTGGGATCAGGTAATTTGATAAATGAATTGAGGATAATGCCTTTTCAAGTTATTTGCATTTTTTTTTTCAGTTAAGGTGTTTGCTTTTTACTGGATTTTTGTTTCATTGTCTTTCCTCATAAGGATTTACTAATTAAGAATTGCATTTGGAGATGATGTTAACTGCCTCTGATGGAAAGGTTTTGGTTCAGAATGCTATAGTTAATTGAATACCAGGAGACCTTGGTTTTTGTCCTGTCTCAAATTACTAAATTAGTTATAAAACCATGTTCCCATTATGGATCTCAGTTTTCTCATTCTATAAAATTATAGTTTGGTATTACATGATTACTGTTTAAAAATTCCAGGATAAGTTAATTTATACTAAAGTATTAATGACTGACAGTAGTTTAATTAGTGCAGCAGAATTTGAAAGCTAATCTTAGACCCCAAATGTTCTGCAATACTCTCATTTTAGACACCATTAACAATGTAGAGAATTTTCCAGTTTCCTTCAAATCATACTATGTGGACTGCAGTTGCAGTTGCAATTGAGTAAGACAATTGAGAAAAATGACCAGAAAGTTTTTTTTTGTTTTTGTTAAGGATTGATGCTTACTATGATTTCTGCGAGAATTTAGAGTAGGAAAGGACCTAGAACCAACATGGAGTAATCAGACATGCTTTACATTCAGAGATTTGGAGTGGAGAAGGAGTGATACTTTTGAGTGTAAACATTCCAAAAAGTTTCAAGAGAGAGAAACTTGCATTTGCTTGATTCTAGCACTTAGCAACAGGGAATTCAATTTGTATATTAATCTACATTCTCCTTCCTCCTGTTCTACAACCCCATAGACCCCTTTCTCGCTGGAAAAATTAAAAATACTTTTCTAATAAACAGGCTTGCTTAGCTGTAATGCCTGGTACAAGCATAGAATGATCTGTACCATTCTATCTTGAGCCTATTTCTCCACTCTTTATATATTGCTATACTATGAAGGTGGGAACAATTTTTCTCTTCTTTAATTTTGCATGTACTATCGGAAGCACTTTAAATCTTCCATACCTAATAGGACTCTTCGCTCAAATGACTGTTTATTTCCTCTCGTGTGAAAGGTACACTTCTTAATGTGTTATTCAGATTCGTTGCAATTCATGTCCTCATTCAGCAGATAGTGATGACTATGCTGTTGCAGGTGCTCGTGAGGTACCTGATCTAGTGAACAAGTCCACCAAGTCTCAACCTTGGTGTTTGCATTCTGATAAGGACAGGCAGACAACTGACAAATAAAAACCCACATATGTCGGGTCATGACAGTGTTCTCTAGAGAAGAATAAAGCAGAGGAAAGGACTAGAGAGCAATGGAAGGTGGATGCTGTTTTGATGGGGAGCCGAGGGAAAACCACTTTGAACAGGGGACATTTGATCAGATGTGAAAGAAGTAAGCTGGAGCATCAGGTGGGAAATGAGCCAGAAAGTTTCTGGCAGGTACCCTGGCAGATACCATGCACTGTTTCCAACTTTTAATGATCTTCTTCCCTGTGCAAGTCAGCTCCTCCTGCCTGGACTCTCTCTTCTCATCACTCACTTTAAGCCATCCCCTCCTCTGTCCAGAGGCCCCTCCTGGTATTTACAGTTGATTCTCCGTATTCACAGATTCCATTTTTGCCAATTCGCCTACTTGCCAAAATTATTTGTAATCTCTAAATCAATACTTATGGAATTTTTCGTGGTCATTCGCGGACATGCTCATGCACAAAGTGGCAAAAAATGTGTCACCTGTATGTATCTTCCCAGCTGAGGTTGAACAGGATGATACTCTGCCTTCTTGTTTCCACTTTCATACTGTCAACAGTGTCCTTTTTGTGAGCTATTTAGTGTAACATTTTTTTACATTTTTGTGTTTTCGTATATTTTGTTGGTGACTTACCTGTTTAAAATGGCCCCCAAATATAGTGCTGAATTACTGTTTAGGGTTTTCCTATGCAAGATAAGCTGGGATGTGCCCCATGGAGAAAATATTTGTGCTAAGTAAGCTTCATTCATACTTGAGTCATAGTGCTGTTGGCCATGAGTTCAATGTTAATAAATTGACAATACATATTAAATAAGTTATCTTTAAGCAGAAACATTCATAACATAAGGTTTTTTTTATTGATTAGTTGATGAAAATGTTATGACCAGAGAGGCTGGCAGGAGCCTAACCCTGTTTTTACTCTAAGAGAAATTGTTCAAAATTTGCTAATTCTATCTACTTGGCGGCTTTATAGAACATAACTACCACAAGTAATAAGATTCAACTGTAACTTCTAGGTCCTGCCTCTATAGTGATTTATTTTGGAGTACCTCATATTTTAGTGCCCAGTTATATGGAGTGTAATGCTGCATTATATTTGCTTTAGAGCTTTTGTCTAATTTTTTATGCACTTCTTTGATCCGCCACTTTGGCCGGCTCCCAGTTATTGAACATCTACTATGTGCCCAAAATGGGTATGAGATTTTCATTGTAATGACCCTGAAAAGTAAGTATTAGGAGTCCCATTTTGCAAATTAAAACCCTGAGGCTCCAGAGGTTCTGTGATTTGCCCAAGGTCATAATGCAAATAAAGCCAAAGAGTCTGGACTTGTTCCAAGGTTTGGCTGTATCTGAAGCTTTTATATCTATCACAGTTCTGGATGCCTGATAGAAACTCAGTGAGCTAAAAGGAGTGTTACACAAAGAAGACAAAAGAGGGAGGGGAAGTCAAGGACAATTCATGCTTTGTGTTGGTTGGTGGCAAAGCTATTTTTCTCCCTGAAAGAGATGAAAGTTCTGATATTCACATGCTCACCCACCAGGCACCCTTCAGAACTCCCATCCATCAGCTGGCAAATGGACACATTTTAACGAGCACAATCTCAACCAAGCAAGTTCTGGCAACAAAATATGCCTCTACTAATGATATTCAATTGTTCTAAGAAGACAAAATGGTCTGAAGTGTAATGAGATGCCAAACACACAAACGCACAAAACAGGCTGCTCATATTTAAGTCCTTATGTTTCTTGAAGTGAAAACTCATTTTAAGAAGATTATGGTGCATATATTATAAAGTGAGATGCTATTCCACATTCATGCCCCACTGGGGCCTTGACTGTGTTAAAAAAAATGAAAACAAAACCAACAACAACATTTTGTTCCCACACAAGTACTTTGCTAATAGGACATGTGACGCGGTAGTCGTTTGTTTGGGTTATTTTTATTGCAGGCTTTATGAATGCATTCACTCTTTTGATACACAATGCATTCAGGAAATTTCTCAACCAGGCTTCTGAGAATGAGAACACCCTGGAAACAAGGGGCTGAGGGGCAGGGTCATTAAAATACAATTGTAGTTGATGAGGTGGGGTGGAGAGAGAAGAGAGTATATTTGGGTTCCAGGGGTATGTTTGCCCCACCTTCAGGTTAGAACAAAGCAACTTCTACTGAGGTAATAGCCAGATTTTTATCTTTGACTAAGTTCTGTTCAACCTTTTCGTCAGTGGCAAAGATCCACCACAATTTCAAATACTTTATTATAAGAAAAAGCCTTCATTTTTATGAAATCCCTCTATGAAATGTAAATAAGACATATGAAACAAATAATAAAGGTTAAAGAGTGGGGTGGGGTTCCAAACAATTTAGATCCTCTCTCTCTTTCTGCTTTTTCTTAATTGTATCCTTGAGGCGGCTTCTGGAACTGCCCCCTCCCTTCTCCAAGAAACTGTGAGAACCACATGAAGTAAGATATTTAAATGTCCATGGAAGATGGACAAAATGATACAAGGAAGGCTATTCTCAGGCAGGGAAAAAGAAAACACTACATGTTTTAAAGAGAGAAAGTGGGAATGGTGAGTTCACCCAGAAATTAATCATTATAGGAAACACTCACTGTTCCTATAGCTGGTGGAAGAAAAGAGGGGAAGAGGTGTTATCAGAGTCCAAGAGTACAAAGCATAGAGTACATAGACAGTACCAGAACCATGACGAGGGCCTCATGGCTGAAACCAGGACTGCAGTCACTTCCCGAGGTGCCACTAGAGGTAGAGGGAGAGAGCAAGGAAGAAATGCTGCTTCTTCCCTATCCTTGCGTCTGACCTCACCAATAACACCTACTGGATAAAACCTACAGGAGGCCTGTTAGAAAAACAGACTCTTAGCCCTTGTATTACTGAACGGAGAGAAGGGCAAGTATGAGACTAAGAAGAAATAGGTCGGTAACTGGCCCTGTTTATTTACTGGGCTATTCAGCATCCACCCATACCATTCGACTCTTATTTCTATTTCTGATACCATAGCAATGGTAACTCAATGCTTTTGTTTAATAAAATCCAATTCTCCTTGGTACACAGGATAATGTTTATACTCTTTCATAAAGAGAAGACATTGAGTTCCATTAGTCAATCTCTGCCTCTGTCCCTGAGTGATATTAGTTCCTCTTTATTTCAGTTACAAAGCCCATCCGGATATTATGTAACTTAAAGACGGAAGTTAAACTATCATCTACATTCTATATAAAATATAATAGGGGGAAAAAGAGGACAAAATTCTGTGTGTGTGTTTGGGAGTGTGGGTAAGTAACAAGTAGAGAAGAAGAAAATACATTCCTGACATAATCAGTATTTCTATATCTTGTTACAATGACATAGTTGATACCTGTAGCTTCCCCCCACCCCCTATCACCCATTCCAGATTCCCTCAGTCAGTATCTCAATTGGTTGGTGTACTTTACCATTTGGGATAATTCAAACATTCCTTCCTGCAGTAATTCAGTTCTTAGTGATCTTACCAATATTATATTCCTTTAGTCTTTCATGACATTTTAAAATTTTTATTTTGAATTTCTTAGAGGTGCTCCTGGGAATCTCCTGGGTTTTGAACATAGTTTTTCTCTGCTTCATTGTATAGTATGACTCTGTGTCCTTTTCAGAATCCCAATTGGCCAGTATGTAACTCTCGTCTTTTCATCTTGAGTTAGTGGTATGAGAGGCCCAAAACGGCCCAGTGGCAATCTCAACTTCCACCTCAAAGGGATCATTGGAAGCACTCCTCCTTTGAGAACTAAGAACTCCAAAACATGATAGCTTAAAGTTGCTGCAATGGGAAGCAAAATTCTTTGGGGGTGGTTTTATTAAGTGTAATAGTGAGAGGAGCAGTCCTACTTCTACCTATTCATTTCCAAACTCATGCATGATGACTGTAAAATAAATAGTACCACATATTGGTTGCTAATTTAGAACACATATCACATTTTGAAAGTGAGTTTGCAATTGGTCATTTCATCATTTTATGTTGGCCAAGTACATCTGGAGGAGGGAATATATGCCATAAAAGCAATGAATGTTATGGAATTAGCCCATTATCACCCTTTTACATTAAAATGAGTTGTTTGTTGGAACCAGTATCGTATAGTATACTATAATGGTGAATAAGATATTTCATTAATCAGTTGGTGGTAGTGCTGGCAGAGAATAATTTTGAGCAAGGAAGGAAAATTCTTATCAGAATAGCATTTGGTCTGTGACCATACCACCCTGAACGTGCCTGATCTCGTCTGATGTCAGAAGAATGGCATTCTATTCTTTTGAGGGCATCCCGCTATCCCAATATTATAGAAAAAGATCAAATATAATCAGACTGCCATCAGGTGGCTGGGACAATCCCCTTGAGAAATGAAGATCTGTTAGGGCCTTTTGGAAGATTAAGCACTCAGCAGTGACAGAAGCAGTTTTTGTTGTTGTTGTTTTAGATGAGGAGAGAGCTCATGCTGTTGACCCATATGCAACTTTCCATTTCTGCTTCTGTGGCTATTTAAATGTGAGTCCGTTGAATAATCATCAGGGTGGCTGGGCAGAGGCTGGCTAATATCTACTGGAAGGGTCATCTTGTCTACCTAATACTTGAGAACTTCCTCTGCTCTGGGTATTCTTTGGTAATCAATCACACAGAACAAATATATCTTCTCTTGCTATGCTCATTTTGGGAAGTTTATCCCATACACTTCCAAAGATGCTGTCAGAAGCAGAGCAAAAACAAGAAAAATTTCTTCTACCCTCTTCCCATATTCTGATTTCTCACTAATGTTTCCTTTGAGAAGCCTAATAGGAGACTGATTGGCAAAGGAAACTGGAAAATTTAATTTCTAGATACCCAGCATTACAGAGCAGAGTAATATCAATGTGAGGCTGTAAGAGACTAGGTAAGTAAGTGACATAGTTACCGTTCACATAATAAATGAGAATTGGCACAAACCTTTTGAATAGTTATATGACTTATAGGTGTCTCTTTTTTTCCTTATGACACATCATACGCAGATAAAGAGGATAATAAACATAATAAAATGTGCAGTGGAAGACCATGATGCAATAAGAAAAGCTATAGTGCAGGTCCTGGGAACTTTGTCTCTTTCCTCAAACCCAGGAGGTTAGGACCATATCAAACTGAAATAATTTGGTGTTGATAATGCTTAATGACATGAAGTAGTTAAGATGAAAAACACACTAAAATAAACGTGTAACTTGGGGGAGATGATTTTGGTTGGTGTGAGAAGTCATGCCTTGGAATCACTTCCTTAAAAGAAGTGGTGTTTTAGGTGATTGCCTGCCAAATAGGAACCAGCAGGATGTTGTGGCTTAAACACAGCTTATTCAGACAAAGACAATATTTGTGAAATAAAACTTCTATATTATGTAAGACTGGTTAGATTTGTCATAATTTACCCATTAGTGAGATTCACACTTTAAGAGCGATATTTGCAAATACAGTTTACAGAATGAGAATGGAGAGAAGTCTAGATATCATCTGAAGTTTGCATATCACATGATAAAAATGAAAAATATTTAGTTGGCTGCTGTGTCACCTCAGGCAAGGAAAACAAAAATAAAAAAACAGGACTAAATCAAACTAAAAAGTTCTTGCATAGCAAAGGAAACCATCAACATAACAGAAGACAACCTACTGAGTGAGTGAAGATATTTGCCAACGATACATCCAATAAGGGGTTAATATCCCAAATCTATAAAGACCTCATGCAACTTAACACCAACTTAACACCAGAGGGCATGAATAGACATTTCTCCTAAGAGGACATTCAGGTGGCCAATAGACATATGAAAAGACGCTCAACATCACTAATCATCAGAGAAATGCAAATTAAAACCACAATGAGATATCACCTCACACCTGTCAGATTGGGCATGATCAATAAATCAACAAACAATAAGTGTTGGCGAGAATGTGGAGAAAAGAGAACACTTGTGCCCTGGAATTGCAAATTGGTGCAGCCTTTATGAAAAACAGTATTGAGGTTCCTCAGAAAATTAACAATAGGGCTATCTTTTGGCCCAGCAATTCCACTTCTGAGTATTTATCCAAAGAAATCCAAAACACTAATTTGAAAAGATGCACCTCAATGTTCAGCATTATTTTCAATAGCCAAGATATGGAATCAACCTAAGTGCCCATTAATAGATGATTTGATAAAGAAGAGATGGTACATATGTACAATGGAATATTACTTGGCTATAAAAAAAAAAAGAAATCTTACCATTTGTGACAATGTGGATGGACCTGGAAAATATTATGCTAAGTGAAATAAGTTAGACAGAGAAAGACAAATACCATATGATTTCATTTATATGTGGGATCTAAAGGACAAAATAAATGAAAAAACAAAACGGAAACAAATTCATAGATGCAGGGAACAAGCTACTGTTTGCCTTATGGGTTTAAAAAGTAAAAATTGATAGTTACAAAATAGTCATGGGGATGTTAAGTGAGGCATAGGGAGTATAGTCAATAATATGGTAATAACTATGTACAGTGCAGATGGGTACTAAACACATCAGGGGGATCACTTGATAAATTACATAAATGTCTAACCACTATGCTGTATACCTAATGTAAAATAATATTGAATGTCAACTGTAATTGAAAAATTTTAAAAGGGGGGAAAGGTGAAGGGGAATAAAAGGTTCAAATTTCCAGGTACAAAATAAATAAGTCATGAGGCTATAATGTACAACATAGGGAATATAGTCAATAATAGTGTGATAGCGTTTTATGATGTCAGATGATTGCTAGACTTATTGTTGTGATCATTTATTTAGGTATGTAAATGTTAAATAACTATGGTGTACACTTGAAATTATATAATATGTTAGCTATATTTTAAGAAAAATATTTTAAAAATATTTAGTTGGGAAAAGACTGGAGTTTATTTATATTTGTCTACATATTTACCCTTCTTATTTCATTTCATTTTTTTCTTGATGTTTTTTCTGAGTCCAACTTTCATAATTTTTCTGCTCTAAAACTCTCTTTAATGTTTCCTTTAGCACAGGTGTTCATTAACAGTTCTCACAGTTTTTGTTTGATAGGACATCTCATTTTTTTACTTTCACTTTTGGAGCACATTTACATTTTGTTTAGAATTTTATGTTGGCAGGTGTTTTCTTTTGGCACTTCAAGGATATGTTATTATCTGGCTTCTATATCTTCTGATGAGAAGTCAGTGTTCACTCATTGTTTCCCATTTAAAGGTAATGTCTTTTTTTTCCTCTGGTTGCTTTCTGGGTTTTTTTGTTCTTGTTTTTGATTTTCAGAGGTTTTATTATGACATATATAGGTGCGGTTTTGTTGTAATTTTCTTGCTTAGAGTTTTGTAGAGCTTTTGGAGTCTATGTCTTCAAGATTTTCATAATTTTTGGAAAATTCTTAAATATGATCTCTGCACTTCTTTCTCTCTTATTTCTCTTTATGAGTTATAATTACACATATATTATGACTTTTCATTCAGACCCATTGAGTGCTTGCTCTCTGTCTCTCTGTCTCTCTGTCTCTGTCTCTGTCTCTGTATCTCTCTAAACTTTTCTATTTTGTTCCCTCTTTACTATAATTATTTTCTATTAATCTCTTTCACTTCATTAATCCTCTTATCAGCTGTGATACAGTGGATGCTAACCTCATCTATTGAGTTCTTAATTTCAGATATTGTATTTTTCAATTCTAGAATTTCTATTTGATTCTTTCTTATAGTTTCCAATTCTATGGTGAAATGCTCCTGTCATTGATTTTTCTGAACATATTAGTCAGTTATTGTAATATCCAAGTCTGATAACTATACTACCTGGAATGACTACAGGTCTGTTACTATTATCTGTTTTTCTTCTTTTCAGTTGTTTTGATTGAATGATGAACTTTTTTTTTTTTAATTAAAAAAAGAAAGTATAGATGTTCTGGATAATGTTTTTTTCCTCCAGAGAAGATGACTTTTTTTCTTTGACAGGCAGTAATAGTGAGCTGTTTCAAAGTTGGATTTCAGACTTTGTAAGTCTTGATATACCTCTTACTTGCCCCCACTCCTAATTGTACTTCTCTAGAATTTGCCATTGAGATCCTGGGGTGATTGTCAGGGAACCTTTTCCTAGGAAGGTTATAAACTCCAGTTTTCCTCTGCAGAACTATAAGACCTCTGAGTCCTCTGTTGGGCTTTTTGCCTAATTTCTGTTCTACTTACAAGTATAGAAGGTCAACCTCACTTTTCTCCATCTTGCTTTTCTCAAGGATTGTAGCCGTTTAAGCCCAGCTGCTTTGATAAGCCCCAAGTCCAAATGGCTTTTCTAGCTCTATAACATTGTTGAAAGCCCTGTGGTTTTTCTGTCTCTTCTAGACAAACTATGATTATATTCTCAGTGTCTCATCTTTCACTACTTAACATTTGGCAAAACCCGTGTGTCCTTTTTCTACCTAGGATCTTGGATCCTCATGTCCTGGCTACCTCCGAAGCTATTTAATGTGTTTGAACAGATTTTATTTGTTAGCAATTTATCCAGCTTTTTTGGTTGCTTTCAGGAAAAGTTTTGCCATTCTACAAGCTACATTATCATAACTGGATGTAGAAACTGGTGTGAGGCTATTTTGAACAGATGTATAGGGAAAGCCTATGTCTTAGGTGTAGGCCTGTTGGATGCTAGATATGTCTGTGGGAGGACAAAAGACAAAAAGCACAGTTGGAGTATATTCATGTTTTTCTACCTTTTATTATTTTGAGAAAAACAATGCCTTTACCTTCACTTTAGATCTCTGCTCTAGAATCATGAATAGGAAAATATGAGTGTGTATAGTCAGGTGCTTATAGAAATTATATCTGTTCTTTGAAATTTCTTGAGGTTTTTTGATAGCTTTGCACAGAATCATATTTTTGTAAATATTCAATTAGTGCCTAAGGCAAATGTGTACTCTAATCACTGCCTGTAAAACTCAATAGCTGGACCTACCAACAATCGAAAAGTATGTGTTGAAATCCACCATCTTTGTTTGTTTTTTCGTGTCTTCTCACATTAATGTGTTTCTTTTAAATAATTTCTCTTTTTTAAAGTGTTATCTGTATCTTCTAATAGCTAAGACAAATACTTCAGTGTGCTTTTACTTCTCTTGGTCTCCCTACTGTAACATCTATCATATTTAAGGCTTTTAATTCTAGGTTACCACTGATATATTGCTTGTTCCCTAGATACTTTTAAAAGCAACAACCTCCAATATCAATATATTTGACATACAATAAATATCATATTGTATATGATATATTGTGTACATATATATTTGTTATATATGACATGTATCATATATAATATGTATCATATTATATTATATATGATCATATCATATATGTATGTGTATAAATTATTACCTGGGTTTGTCTTTACTCTTACTTAGATTCTTTATCCCAGACTATTTTCTATATGGCCCTTTGTATGGTAAAGCTTCTTAAGCCTTCTCTGCTTAGTTATATTTGAATGATAGTTTGGGTAGATGGAAATTCTAAGTCTAAATTTTTTCTTATTGGAACTTCTGGTTTTTATGGCAGGAGAGGTTGATATACACAAATGTTGGTGTTGAATGAGTTACAAACTAAAATGTAAATTATATAAATTTTTAAAGAAAACAAAATTATTGCTAACTTAGGGTAAGCAAAGATTTATTAAGATATAAAAAACACAAAACTTGAAAAGAATAATCTTATAAAATAAATGTCATCTATTATCTAGCTATCTACCCATCTACTATCAATATCAATTCAGCTTTTTGAAAGACCTGTAAGCGCATGAACAGCAACCTGTGGACTAGAAGATTCAAAATTTTTACATTAAAAAGGTATTTGTATCCTGAATATATAAATAATTCAAATAATCCAAGAAGATAAATTACCCAATTAAAAATGTGTAGAAGATTTGAAAAGACACTTCAAAAAAAAGAGGAATGGCCAATAAGCTTATAAAATGATGTTCATGAGCCTTTTTCATCAGGGAAGTCAAAATTTACGGCACAATGATATAGCATTACAAACCCATTAAAATAGCTAATATATTTTTAAAAGTCTGAAAATACCAAGTTTCTTTGAAGATGAGGAACGACTGGACCACTCATATATTGCTGATGGCAAATGTTAAACGATACAACTCTATTGGCAAATAATTAAGCAGTTTTTTATAAAGCTGTACCATGTGACTCCACAATTTTATTCCTTGATATGTTCCCAAGAGAAATGAAAGCACATACCTACCCAAAGATTTGTAAATGAATGTACACAGTGAATTCACTTATAAGTGCTCATTAAGAGGTAAATGGATAAACAAATTCTGGGATAGTTATTCAATGCACTTTTATTCTGTAATAAAAGGAATAGACTCATGTTACATAATAAATGTAACAACACGAATAAATCTTAAAAAACTATTCTGAACAAATAAAGCCAAACACAAAACAGTATGAACTGTGTACTTCCATTTATAAATATAAATCTAAACTTATGTGGTAGAATATAGATCAGTGATTCCATGAGACTAGAATGAGAATTAACTGGCAAGGGGCTCAAGACAACTTTTAGGGTTATAGAAATGTTCTGTATCTTGATTGTCATGGTGGTTACATGGATGCATACATTTGTCAAAACTCAGTGTATTTTAAATACTTATAAATTGTGCATTTTAAATAATGGAATTTTACTTTAATCAAGTTGATTTAAATAAAGTCTTTTGACATATTAATCCTATTTTTTTCCAAAGAAAGTAATTAGATAACATAAACTTCATTTCTGTAGTCATATGAGAGCTAAACCTAGAAACAACATACATGATTTAAAAATGATGCACATGTGTGCTAATTGATATGCAAACATACTCTGAACACTTTTACATTCATTATTCAATTTCAGCCTCAGTAATGGAATGAATTTTCAAGTAAGTTTTGGGACAGACAAGAGAACTGAAGCTTTGAGGGAGTAAGTGACTTGTTATATGGATTGTAATTGAATAGAAGGAGTCCTTTGGAGGGAATATGTATGTGTACAGGTATGTGTGCTTCCTTCTTACCATTGCTGTTTTTCATGTTATACCTGTCAGTTGCACTTGTGTTCCAATATGATCTGTTTCTTTGAAATGACAGAGCAGTGCTGAGGATATCCTGTTCATGGTGGTTGAATGTGCTAGATTCTATTCATCACTGTGGAGACATTAACTGCAATAGGAACCATATAAGAAATAAAGAAATCCAAAGCTAGTATTGTGGATGAATGGCACCATTCTGGACACATATTTGGCATAATTCTGATTGAATCCAAATGTGCTTCTCTCTCCAATCTGATGCCTTTGATCTTTGAATAATTTTGAGGCCAATGACAATTCTTTAGAAGGACTAAGTTAGGTCTGATCCATAGCAGTTTTATCACGTCAGTCTTTACCCTGTATCACCCATTGCCTCTTTTTTATTATCTTCATTTTTCTTTCACTCTTTCTTATGAAATTTTACTAATCCAGTGCTCTCATACTATTTTTTTTTTAGGATTTGTCAATCAAAGGGTGTGTGTGTGTGTGTGTGTGTGTGTGTGTGTGTGTGTGTTCATATGGAGTTGTCAGGGACTCAGTGCATATGCCATAATCCCAGTGATTCATCAGTTTAAGTCAGGGAAGTTCTACTACAGCCTTTGAGGCTAACTGAATTTCTACAATGTGATACCGTGATATTATGATTTATAATAAGATATATATATCTAATAAGAGAGATATATATATAATAAGATATATATATTTGGTCTTCTGCCCAGTTCCTGGCATAGAGCTCCTAAAACCCTTGGAACTTTCTGTTATAAGAGCCCTAAGGTATCTTTGGTTATTTTAATGAGGTGGCTTTTGGAGAACCCTTAGGTAACTTAAGGATGAGGGTTGGTTGCCAGAGGAACCAACTTTATCATTAGAGTGTTGGAACTTTCAGTAACTCTTCTTTCTTCCCCCTGTTTTCTTCCCTGCTTCCCAGCAACCCCATCTCTAAGGAGAGGAGAGGAGCTGGAGATTAAAACAATCATCAATAGCCAGTGATGTAATCAATTATGATTATGTAATGAAGCTTCCATAAAAATCCAAAAGGACAGAGTTCCCAGAGCTTCTGGTGAACCCATGGGAATTTGGGGAGAATGGCATGCTCAGAGAGCATGTAAGGTCCCACCCGTTCACCATATCTTGTTCTATGTATCTCTTCCATCTGGCTGCCCCTGAGTTATATCTTTTTCTAATAAACTGGTGATTTACTAAGTAAAATGTTTCTTTGAGTTCTGTGAGTTGCTTTAGCAAATTAACCGCCCCCAAGGTGAACGTGGTGGGAACATCTGATTTATAGACAGTCAGAAGTACAAGCAACAACCTGGACTTGCCACTGACATCTCAAACTCAAGCAGGGGGTTGTTGGAAACCCCTATCTATAGCTGGTGAGTCAAAAGCACAGGACTTGTGACTGGCTTCTGAAGACGGGGTCGGGGAGGTGGAGGTTGCAGTCTTATGGGACTGTACCCTTAACCTGTGGGATTTCTGGGCAATAGTACAAGAAATGAGTTGAATGGTAAGACACCCAACTGGTGTCTCACAGAATGGGTGTGGGGAAAGACCTCCATACATTTGTTGACCAAAAATGTCAGAAGTTAAGTATTCTCTGTGAAGGTAGAGAAACACAGGGAAGAAGGACATAGTAGGAAGAACTAGGTTTTCCTCAGCCCAGGAGGTACACTAAATTGGGTTTCAGAGACTATTTTACATACAGACCCACAATTTTTTTTCTGAAAACCTTAGGACCTTAGGACCAGATATGTTCTTGAATTTTTGATTTTAGAAAGATAAGGCAGTCTATACAATGAGATCTGGAACACCAACCTATAAAGATATTAATATTCTAGAGTGAAACCTCTGAATATTCATACTATATATTACCCTAATGTTAGTTCAGATCTGGTTTTGCTCAGATGAATTTGAGTCATCAGTTTCTAGTCATTTTTAAATATTGGAATTGTGCATAAGAATTGTGGACCACATACAGTTTTCCAGGAGAGAACTCAACATTCTTTTAGCCTGCAAGCTATGTCTCTTCTATGTTCTTATCTGGCTCTTCATGCCACTTTATTTATTCCCTAGTCTTTAGATCTGCTTCAGAACTTTCTTTTGAATTTGAATTTGTATATATGTATGTACATAGCTTTATTGAAGTATAATTTAGATTCCTTAAAATTCATCATTTGTAGTTTACAATATGATGAATTTTACTAAATGTGTACAGTCATGGAGGCACTGTGTGTACATTCAAGGTTTAGAATACTTCTCTCACCCCCAAAATGTCCTCCTGTATCATTACAGTCAGTATCCACTCCCACTCCAGCCTGGGGCCAGACAATCACTGATGTCATCTCTGTGTCTGGCTTCTTTCACTTAGCCTAATGTTTTGAGATCTATGTCATTGTGTCTATCAGTAGTTTGTTCTTTTTCATAGCTGAATGATATTCCCAAATGTATGTAACCAGTGAGCGAATCAAGAATATATGACACAACTCTACAATGAAATACTGTTAAGCAGTAAAAAGATCTTGTGTCTTTAATCTGTTATCCAACTTACCAGTCCCTAAATCCCTGCTCCACACTGCTGGCTTCCTTAGTTTAAGTGTCCCCTTACTTCTATTATGAGCCTTAGGCCAGCAAGTCTCTAACTAGCCCCTACGCCTACAGGTCTCAGCTAGGAAATTGGGCTTTGATAGTACAGTGCACTGGAGAACTTTGGAAACCTAACTGACCTCCCCTTAGGTCAGTAGATCACAGTCATGACACTCTTTGATCCCAATCCAACTGTGTAGCCATCCAGGAAAGGCTTTCCAATGATTATCAATTTGGCCATTCTGAGGCTGGACCTCACCACTTTTCCTACTGGGCTCAGGAGGATTGAATTCTGAGATTCAGAGGTATGCCTACTTTCTGGCAATGGAGGGGGATATATAGCTAGACCAGGAATATAGGAGAAAATTCTATCCCTTCTGTGGCCAAACTTTAGCTTCTATTCTATTGTATTTGAGCTCAAATCAGTTTACTATCCCCAAGAAAAGTAGCCTGAAAGGATTCCCGTCAGTATTTTCTCCACACTTAAATTTTTTGTTTGGGCACTGACATGCTTAAAGAGACCAGGAATGGGGTGAAGGAAAATCAGGATGAAGAGCTGGTGGTCTATAGCAGGTTCTAATAAACTCCACTGCCTCCTGTGGTGTCAGCTCTTCCATGCTGTTGGCTATGAGGGACATCATTTCCCTTCAGGACCCAGTCCAGGCTCAGTGACAAGATGTCCTATTCATGGAAGGGGCTGTTTAGCACCCAATGAAAATGTTCCTATAGCAGGGAAAGACCTTACCAAGTTGCTCTCAGGATTCAGTAGAGGCTCTGAGACTAGACACAATTATCATTTATACTTCATGGCTAGAGGCAGAGCTGGGTTCAGGGCAGGCTGCAGGAGTGACAGGATAGAAGTGCTACTATTCTAAATCTACAACATTTTTTGTCCTGTTTCACTCAGTATTTACAGTTGAAAGTTGTTACTTTATTTTCTTGCTTTGGAAAAGTATTTAACTTCTCTACATCTGATTTTCCTAATCAGCAAAATGGAAATAATAGTGATAATGACATTTATTATTATATTATTATATTATATATAAGTGTGTAGTCGTCTTAGGATAGTAATGCTGAAACCTAGTAATATCTCAATGAAATGAAGCCACTATTACCTTACCTAATATTATTTTTCAATGGAGGAAATATTTTAGTGAGCCCATAGATTATATGTAGATAACAAAGAGGAGGTAATCTGTTCAGCTTCATGATGTATCTCTATGTCACTGTGAACAGAGCTGCATTTCTCAGATTATTATGCAGAGCCAGACGTAATTGTGAGACGGAATGCAAAGAATCCCCTCACCCCTTCCTCCATTCTGGACCTTGAGCTGTTGTGGAAGAGTCAGTACTGCAGGCAGGGAACTATGTCTAAAGCATTCCCAGTGAGGAGATGGCTGCATACAAGGTACAGACTATCCAATCTAGAAATTCTCACATTTTGTAACCAATGTCAAAAGATTTTCTGTGCTATATATCTCTCCTATTATCTTGAAGTCTTTGATAAAAATAAATAAATAAATAAACTTTTATAGCCTAGTTTTATTCATTGTTCAGAGCAGGTTCCATTCTTGCTGCAAGTGATGTAATCTAGGCACTGTAATCTACAGCAGTGGTCACCTGTGAGACTCAATTATGGTTTGGTAAGAAGTGAGGTAAGGGGAGAAAGTAGTGTTCTCCTCTAAAAATGCTGATTGCCTGAGGCAATAGATGGTGGAACAGGTAGTAAGCATTCTGTGGAAATTCCCAGAATTCCTTGGGGATTTATATCCAATAAAATATTGGATTTACTGTGAATTAGGGTAGGATGAGGACTCAGATGATTGTCAAATGGGCATTAATGGAATTTGGAAATATGAAAATCAAGACTTGGGGATAGGAGAAACCCTCGTACTCCAGATAATCACACTCAGAGGTAGTACTTGTGCTGCCCTCATTGGTTTCCTTGGACAAAACTTCTCCTGCATCCCAGCTACTCCTGCCTTAGGTTAGAGACAATAGAGGTGCCTGTAGATCATCTAGCCTCTGATGAGATGGTTTTCTCTTTGGCTCTGCAGAGGTCCCACTTTACAAGAAAACATGGGTGGTCACAGTGTTCATTTCTTATCAGCTGATTGAAATTCAGTGGTGAGATGATTCATTACTTAACCACAGTTATACTAGGTCAGTGTGGGATTTCCAGAGGCCAGCCTGCTACACTGCAGGTATTGCCTGTAAAAAACAGGGGATGGCAGGGTCAGTGCCACCAGATTCCACTACTTCAAACAATATTTAGAATGGACTTATCCAACAAAACTCTTCAGGTTGAACTGGCCAGTATATCCAAATGCTTTGACTCTCAGGACATGTAGAGTGAGCTTGGAGATTTAGTTGTGGGTTCAATTTTCCCAGAAGCTGCCATTGAAAATTTCTTCTTCCACTCCCAACACACATATCTGCATTGAGATCAAGAAAGTAGCTTATATTTCCACCTGCATCCCTTTGGTATTAGAAGTACAGTGTTGTTTCCAATCAGGATGGGCATGCTTATTGTGGTCAGGTAAGACAATGTACACAAAAATACCATAGGAGAAGACTAGCTGTAGGTTAACTAGTCATGAGGGAGAGGCAACTTCTCAGTTTCTTAAAAAAATGGAGAAAACAGGTTTTTGATTTGGGAGCAGTAGAAAGCCAAGAGACCACACTCAAGTCTAGCAGTCCACCCTCCTCTCTGTCTGCTCTCATGTAATTAAGGTACACAATGATGGAAGCCAGACACTTCTGTGACTCACAATATCATGACCACCAAGCTGGACATAGATATAGGAGACCATTTTGAGAGTTCCCCACTGAGTACTTTTTATCTACTGGCTGGGGACCCATATCTTCTACTTACCAATGAATTCTGCCAGAGCAGTACTTGGACCCCATCCCGGCTCCCACTCTACTTTCTTGTCTCTGTCCTAGAACTCAAAACAACTATTCTGCTTCCTAAGAGAATTTTTTTTTTAGGCCAGGACTGCAAAATCTTTTCCAGCATTGTGAGACTTTACATGCTATGGTGCTTAGCACCTGAGTTCCTTCCCTGAGTAAAGTATAGGAGTACTGTTCCTCAGACAGAAAGGCTCCTTTTATCTCTTTTTCCCCAGACTTCATCTTTCCTCACCTTGGATTATTCCCCAATCATCTACCAGCCTTTCCTGTCTGGTGCCAGTGGGTTTGTGTCTGATCTGGCCTGAATAATGACATTTTCAGGACTGAGTGTACTCAGCCTGGCTCTCCTTTGTACTCCTTCTCTTTATACATGGAGATATTCAGAAGAATTATATTCGTCAGGTGTCTGGTGCTGAGATTGTTGAGCGCTCCCACAGAGCTCTCTGAAGGGAGCTCACCCATTACCTGACAAAATAGAGGGAATGGTAACAGGGAGGAAGATGGGATAATGCTGCAGAGAATGGATAGAGTGCTCATGCTTGCAGAGAGAAGGAAGCCACCTTATGCTCTGCCACCAGGAGTCCTGGAAATATGCCTCTAGTTAATTCCCAAGATGGTGCTGTCACAGCTTCACACTCCTGTCTTTTGATTTTGAACCCTGCTCTTTTTCATTTATGCATTACTTCAATCAACAGAGATTTATCGAAACACTTTTTTTACATAATGGTCTGTAGTAAATGCAAAAAGTATTTTAAAAATATGGACACATATTTTGAGGTGGAAGAGCTCACAGTATAGTGAGAAATAAGTCTTTTTTATATTTATAGGTAAAAAAATTATTATATAACAAGATTTGGGCTTTCTTATCAGTTACTTAAAGGAGTAATAGAAGAAAACATTAATTCTGATAAAAGAAATCAGGAGAAACTTCAAAGGAATTAGCCCTTTAGTTAAGATTTAAAGAATGGATAAAGGTTTTCTAGGTAAACACTTACAGTAAAGAGATGTTGAGGGAAACCAGGGCAGAAGGAACAAACAACTTGTACCAAAATAAGACAAGAGGCATCTGCTGAATAAGAACAGCACATAGTCCATGATGTTTTTGATAACTACCAGAGGACTGTGATGGTTAATTTTATTTGTCAACTTAATCAGGCCACAGGGTGCTACGATATTTGGTTAACGTTATTCTGAATATTTTGGTGAGGATGTTTCTGGATAAGATTAACATTTGAATCAGTAGACTGAATAAAGAAGGTTGGTCTCCCAAAGTGGGAGGCTTCATCCAATCTGCTGAGGATCTGAATAGAACAAAAAGGCTTAGTAAAGAAGAATTCTCTTTTGCTTCCTGACTGTCTTCAAGCTAGGACATCAGTCTTTTTCTGTCTTTAGATTCAGACTTGGACCAGATTACACCATTAGCTCTCCTGGTTCTCAGACCTTTGGACTTGTACTATGAGCTCATGAGTCAGTTCCTTATTCCTTATTCTCATTCTATCTATCTATCTATCTATCTATCTATCTATCTATCTATCTATCTATCTTCTCATTAATACAAGAACAATGAGCATCTTTGTTTGGGCTGTTATAACAAAGTACCACAGACTAGGTGGCTTAAACAATAGAAATTTGTTTTCTCACAGTTCTAGAGTCCAGAAAGTTCAAGATCAAGGTGTCAACAAATTCATTTTGGGGCTTCTTGGCTTATAGATGGTTGCCTTCTCACTATGTCCTCACATGCTTTCTTCAGTGTATGGGTATAGAGAGAAAGAGAGATAGGGGGAGGAGAGAGAGAGAGAGAGAGAGAGAGAGAGAGAGAGAGAGAGAGTGCTAGTTGAGTTTTCTGGTGTCTCTTCTTATAAAGACACTAATCTCATTGGATCATGGCCTAATGCTTATGACGTCACTTAACCTTCTTAACCTTAATTACTTCCTTAGAGGCCTGACTCCAAATACAGCCACACTGGGTCTTAAAGCTTTCACATATGAAATTTTGGGGGGATACAAGTCAGTTTATAACACTGAGTGAGGGTCATGGGAGAAAAGTCTGGACAGGTGTGCCTAGAACAGAATGAAAGAGACTTTGAGTCTCATGCTAAGGGATTTTAATATTTAGCCCGTTAGTGATCAGGAGTTATTGAAGGGCCATAACTTCAGAAAAGAAATGATAAAACTTAGATGAGAAAACTTACTCTGGTTTCTGGTTAAAAAAGCAATGAGAAACCCTGGAATATTCTGGGCACAGTTGCCAATGGGAATTTTATAACAACGAATTAAAAATGAGTACTCATAACTGCTGGGAGATATTTGGAGATATTTAAACATTTATATGGTCCATGAAGTTGGACTAAAAACAACAACAACAACAAAATCTGTAGCCCATTCATGCAGCATCACACTAATGAACATCCTCGTGGTGCTCATTTACCCCTGTTTAACGTCTTTGCTGTGGGCTCAAGACCTAGTGTCTATGGTACCTACACTGATGTTAACATTAGGAGATTAACCCCAACTCACTGCTTTGGCACAGCCTTTTATAGTAGAGTTTGGTCTCCTTCTTCTTTAGATAGCAGGACAAGAGGAGAATGGGATAGTAGTGCAAAAAAAATTGCCTTTTGGAATTTTTCATTTTGATCAGTAAATCCCACACATACAGCGGCAGAGACAAGAAAATTCCTAACAACAGTGCACACTGGGCATCATTTTTTTATTGTTTATTATTTTAAAATGATTTATTTAGTTAATTATCACATATGGTGTCAGTTTTGAGAATCAGGCAAAAATGTAAGAAGATATCAGTCATTTCAATCCAGCAAAAGAAGCCTTGCTGGAAGTTGGTTCTACATTTGGCATGAGGCAGTTTGGATTGGATGTCAAATTGCCATCAAACTGAAGATTTGAGAAGGCTTTTGTTGTTGTTCATATTAGTTTTTTGATAAGCACTGCATGAATAGTAAGTAAGACTAAAGAATGATTACACATCATGGCTCTTGGAAAAGGTTAGATTGAAATAGACCACCACTCACTCAAATATGGAATGGCTAAAGAAAACACTAAATTATGCCTATATTGAACTAAAGCAGACTGGAACCAATGATGAAAATACTGAAGGAAAAATAATATAAAGTATTATCCTGAACATTAATAGAAAACTAAGACTTTGGAAAATGATTTTGAAAATAACCAGAAAAAGTTTCTGAAAACTCCATGGGATGGTTAGTAAGACATAGCCTATAAAAAATAAGGAAAGAGATACATAAGAACCATAAGCACTGAAAAGGCTAAAATCAAAATACAACGTGATAAATTAAATAATAACATGGATAGGAAGGTAATTTGCACAAGCAAAAAAAAGATAATAAAAAAATTAGAAATTGCAGAGGCTAAAATAAGGTTCTCTTGGATGGTGATAAAATGCAGCATTAGAACTTTCTTAATCAGTGATGAGAAAGATGAACTTGAAAAACTTTTCCAAAATGTAGATTATCTTGTTTTCAGTGCCATTTTGGAAGCCGATTTAAAAACAAGAAACAATTATCTTACTGGATGGTGTGGATAGATACATTTGTTAATAATTTCTGAAAACAAATGAACGAATTTTCAACATTTTTTTCACAATTACAGGTGAAGATCACTGAAATGTTTTATTTAGGACAGTGATTTTCAAAGTGTGATTCCTAGGTAAGCGGCATTAGCATCACCTGAGAACTTGTTAGAGCTGTGACTTCTCAAGCCCCACGTCAACCTATTTGAATCAGAAACTCTGGGAATGAGGCCAAGTAGTAGGTTTTTAAACCAGCTCTACAGGTGATGCTAATGCAGCTCAATTTGAGAAACTACTGAATTGAGAGAACAACTATATCCTTACTGTGATGAAGAATGTTCTCAGGCAGCTTCCCTGATCACATAAGTTATCCCTTATCTGTCATTGCTCCAAAGACATGCAAAATCCAGAAAAGTTTGTAAAGTAAGGGCTCTGCGAATGAGGGATTGTATATACCTCAGATTCCCCACTCCCAAGTGAGAGAAGCAGGCAGTTACATAAATAACTGATTTTCCCAAGGAAAAGCATCAAAGTAATGTCAAATGTAATACTATAAATACAAGTAAATTAGAAGAAACATTTCCTAAAGTAAAGGTGGACTTATGTATGCAGATTGAAAGGGCTTTCTGCTATATAGGCAAGGTCAACAAGAAGACTCATAGCAAACGGGAGAAAATGAGGTATCATGTAAGGAACGAATCCTGTAAACATCAAGAAGGAAAGAAGGAAAGAAGGGAGGGAATGAAAGAGAGTCTCTCTAAGATGAAAAAACTTTGCATAGGGGTCAGTCTAGAGTTGAAATAAAAAATTAGGTTTACAAAGGAAGATAGGCACTTGTTCCTCCAAAGTTATCAGCAAGGGTGTGTACCTCTTCCTCCAAAACTATTATCAGTAAGGGTGCCATTATATGCAAATGTTGGAAACTTAAATGAGATAAACATTTGTAAATCACAACCTATTTCCAGGCACATGGTTTATGCTCATTCAGTTCCAGCCCTCATGCATCCTCACAGCACTAAGCATGCGAATAATGAATACCTGACCACCCCTGGAGTGTGTCACCTCCAGGGACTAGAATTTAGGTCATTAATAAATGTTTACCTTGGAGAAAGGAAGCAAGACCTGAGAACAGGTACTAATAGTAAATGAAAAGGAATAAGAGCGAAACGGTTCTGGGACATTTTGTATGAATGGATATGTGTTTGGGAGATGGGAACTGTGGAACATGAGAGTATGGTGTCAAGAAAGAAGGTAAAACAAAGAGACAAGGTGACTCAAGATTTTCAAATACTTCAAATACATTCCAATGCAGGTCATATATAGAAAAAGATATTCCACACATATCAAATATGGCAGTGGGCACACATTTCTCCCCTCCACTTGCTTTCTCAGTAAGAGGGAGGCAGTTAAGCTAACTTGTACTCTCAGGTCCCCCCAGGCTGAGATTCAACAGATGAGAAGTCGCATTGCTTAGGTAGTACTGCTGCCATAATCTGATGAAGACACTCTCTTTCCTATAATGCCTAGATAGGGAGACAAGCAAATGGAAACATCTGAAAAGTTAATAACAGTTCGAAGTTTAAAAACAAAATACAGACGATGTCACACGTGTGTACGTGCTAAGTGAAAGGTGAGTACCTGCAGAATGAGTTACTGCCAGGAAGTAGAGACATCAGGAAGGCTTTCAGAGAAGGGGTGTGGTCTAGGACTACAGAAGCAGGAATCAGATAGGCAAAGAGCAGCATTTCAAGGGGAGAGAATAGCACAAGGAAAAGCCAAGGAACTATAAGATGGAGTAGGTAGATACTTTTGAGGGAACAGAGATTAAGTTTAGGGTAAAGTACTGAAGTTAAATGATAATATTTTGGGGTTTAAAATTTATCCTACACCTAGGAAGACCAGGTGCTGTAGGTGTTAAAAAAAAAAAAAGCTTATCCTATGGGCAATGTAGAACCATAGAAATTTAAAGATGCCCTTCTTTCTATGAATTTCCAAATAAGGAATAGCAGTTCAACTAGTTTTGTATCAAATGGTAGGTTTCCTTATAGCATCCTATATTTGAATATCATACATTCAGCAAGACATGATTACATTCTTGCTGTTTTTGAAAATCATGCAATTACCTTGATATTTTTGTACCATTAAATGTAAAAAAAACCCTTATTTTCTTTCCTCTTCCCTTTTTTGGACTGCTTTTAGCAGTCTGAAAATCAGCTTTCATTTTGACTGCCGCTTAACAGAATTTGATTAAAAAAAGTAAACTAATTACAACGGAAATGCAGCCCTGCGAAGCTTTAAGAAAAACACATTATTTTGTTTTAGGGTTCAGTTACTATACATTCATTTATCATCTTTATAAGCGATGTGCAGGCGATGATGAATAGGCCCTGGCTTTGAATCAGGAAATGTAAATTATCCTCTTTCTTTCATTCCTTTTTCTCTCTCTTTAAACAAATAATGAATACTAGTAAATTTGAAGCTAGCTGATGTGCCAAGAACTCAAGGACGATGTAATGCCATGAAAGCAGTGCGAGGGCTACCCATCTGACAGACTGAAGCCAAGAGAACTCCTGGTCCAGGGGATGTGTAATGTGACCTAGAGAGGGTTGTGTCTCGTGGTTGAACCAGTTAGTTTGGAGGACTGTTGGTAGAGGTGCAGGTTGCTCTGCAATTACTTTATATTTGAGCCTCCCTCATGCCGAGTAGCCTTTGCCCTTGGAAAAATATCAAGTGTATTCCTTAAACCCTCCCTCATCTGGACCTTATCTTTTTTGTCATAGAGCTTTGCCCTCTCTTCTTCCCCATCCAAACAATATTTGTTCTTCAAGGGCAACTCAGGTTTCAACCTCATTGTAAAGCCTTCCTTAATTGCTTCTAATCACAATCAGATTCATTTATAATATAGCAAATCTTTACTGTATTGTGAGAAATGGGTATACCGATAAGCCAGAAGCTCAATTTTCAGGATGGACAAAATAAGTTTTAATGTTTGGGTAGCATTTGCATAGGGAGAGAAATGGGAAAGCACATTTCCAATGAGGTAAGAAAAAAAAGTTCTAGTGCAGACTGTGGGCAAAGAGACCCACCCTAACAGGATGGCCATTATTCTATCTAAGCAGCAGGGGGGATTTTAGGAAAGATAAAAGCTCAGGATGCTCAAGTTTAGCTTACGCTTATCATTTGGTGTAGAAAAACAAACCTCGGTTGAGAGAAAATAGCAATGTGAATGTTGGCTTTATTGGTGCAGAAAGTTATGCATACTCATTTCCATTTTCAGGGGTTTTGCAATATTTACATTCACTTGCATATAGAATGTTTAAGTTATTTGCATGCGTTCTGCAAATTAATTTAAAATTGGCAATTTATTTACATTTGGGTGGCGTTTATGGATACAGACATTAATCATAGATACTACTCAGAGATAAAGTTATGTGTACATCATTAATTCCCATATTCTTTATAAGTTATGCCAATTTGTTTTTTATGCTGTAATCTTACACATATACTGTTTTCCTTTCTAGAAAAAAAAAGTATTTCTACTCACCATAGCACAAAGAACATATTTACATATTTCCTTTTTAATTTCATTAATTTTTATTTCTTCTCACGGTCTTTCCTTTGCTTTTATTACACCTTCTCTCAGATTGCTGAGGCAACGATTAGGCATATTGGCCTTGAAAAAAATAAATAAAGGAAAGGAAAATATGATGCTCTGTCACTTTAAAATGTAGTCCACTTCCACCAACATATTAAAAGTCTAAATATTTTATTGCCTAGGCACAATCTCATTTTTATTACTCCAATCACAGCTCATTGGCTAGGATATGCTGGGCAGAGGAGTGAGCTGGTCAGCTAATAGCCTCCCTGCTGCTAAAATTAACTAATTGTTAAAGTAATAACCATGGACCCACATGGCCTATTTTAATAGTCAGTGGCAATCTGGGAAATTATTTTGCTGCTCTCATTTTAGTAAGTCCTCCTGTTGGCTATTTGCACCCCCTTTCTATCTTCTTAAATGTCCTCTTGGTGAGAAATATTTCAATATGAATCCGCAGGGAGGTTTGGCCAGTTTCTCCAAGGTGAAATTGGGGCCTGTTTTTTCTTCTGTAGATATGGGAAGAACATCCTATAAGTCTATATTGGGGGTGCATGGGGGTGGCCATTTATCACTAAACTGCTTTTCCAACCTCATCTTCCCTCCTTTGTAACATGTGTCTCTGATATCAAATTTGCTTCACATGTTGCTGTGCCCTATCCAAATGTTGGCCATGATCTTGACTCTCCTTTTAGTAGAAAACCCTTCATTCATTTCTAGATGATCACTCTTCTCTACATTGGAGGCCCAGGTAGGAGTTCATTCACTCAATGTCTCAGGACAATATTATTGTCAACATTGACCTGTCCTCTGATATCCCAATATATACTCTTGCTACAATACATTTTATCATGTTTTTGAACTTCGCATTATCCTTTATCTGGTGATTTCATGTGTACAAATCCTTTATTTATGTCTAAGCTTACATTTATCCAGAGAAAATTCTGTACTATTTCTTGTATCTCTAGTAGCCAGAACTGTGTTGAATACATTACAAATGTTTAATAAGCACATGTTGTATTAAATAAGTTATATGTGGGGATTTCTGAGTTATATCTGCTATACAAATGTTCTCTGAGGATGTTTTAAATTTATTATATTCACAGAGGAAGAGGTAACTTCTACAGACTCTTCCACTGAGACTAAATCTTCATGAGTTTTGTCATAAACATGTCGTTAATATGGACCCCATAGAATGAAAATTATTTATGATAGAATTTTTAAAGGCCTCAGATAAAGACACTGAAAACTTTGGACTAAAGGAACTTAATCTTTGAAGAAGGTGAATGTGAGGCAGAGTTATAGTGCAAAAATGTTTGAAAGTAGAAATGAAGGGTGAGTTAGCCGATTCAAGAGGTTCACCTGTAAGGCCTTCATTAACTACACATGTATGTTACTTAATCACTGGAACAGATATGTAGGGCCTCTGTTAGACAGCTATGAGTTTGCATACCTGCAAAGTATTTTTTCATAAGCTTTCATATCAGTTTAACATAGTCACTAATTCAGACTTTGTAAAACTTCACACATTGCTCAATTGCATCATTGTGACAGTATTTTATTTTATGCCTATTGAAACAGGATTATTGAAAGTTTTTATGTGCATTCATAATAGTACTATGTTGATACTAACTTTTAAACCACTTTACTTAGAAAAAGTCAAATAAAGAGACCTGAACACCAGTCCATGGATTTAAGATTTCATGTAAGTCTTAGCATAGTTTGTTAAGGCATGAAAAGCTTCTTGGGATTATATGTTTAATACTTTGGGTTAGTTATAGTTAACTCGTGGAACAGTCAAATTCTAGATTAATGACAGGTTCCAGTCTAGGTTGGTACAACTGCATTAAAAAGCCCAGAGTCCTGTAAGTGCCATGATTCTCACATTTCATAAAGACATAGAGCTCAGCTATTAAATAAGGATTTAGATTAGAGGAGTCTTTCTGAAATTCTAGCAAGCCATAATTTATGATCCCCTCTGTACAAGGACTCATTTACTATCCTGAAAACTAATTTGACATTTTAATTTGATTTTATTGACTATATTTGAAAATCTCTCTCAAAAATAAGAGTTAGGACTCAGACAAATTGACATTTGTCTCTTGACTCTTCTACTTACCAGTATTATTTCCTTGGGAATATAAGTATAATGTCTACCAACTTTATATTCTTTATAAGCTAAAATCGGTGTGAATTTTCTTTCTGATGTGCTTTGGGAAGTGATAGGAACCAAACAATGATTATTTATAAGAGAATTAGTAGTCATAGAATGAGGACCTGAACGATTCTCTTATGCATCAAAGGTTGTGCATAGGATTTTTGATAACTGTTTTGGTTGTTTACATGTCTTTTTTCTTAACTCCAAATTTTCATGGGTTTAAGCAGATAAGATGCAAAAACAACAATTCTGCACATATTCTATATCATCATCTTCTTTGTGTTCATATAGAGGAACACAAGGTTTCAAGTCAGAGCTGCTTTCAACCTTGCCACAGTCAACTATTAAATACTTAACCTTCGAATTCTTAGCAATTTCTCTAAGCCTGGGGTTATTCATATTAAACATGGGAATAATAGATACACCTACTTCATAGAGCTGTTATGGAGATCTTTTGAAGTAATGCTTCAGCGCTTTTAGCATAGCACATTATACGCAATAACATTAGGTGTTTAATAATACTTGCTATTTCTAAATTTTTACTAAAGACTACTCAAACAAACTACACTTTGGCACATAGCAGACACTCAAAAAGAATCTGTACGATGAGGGACTGTCACTCTGCGAAGATCTGATTAGTGATCAGGTGGACTGGGTATCAGAGGAAGGAGAAAAGCCACCAGGAAAGGCTGCACCTGCCAGGGGCATTGACAATGAGCAATCTCCAGGAGGAACCATGACCTGCCTTCTTCTGGGAGCTTCAGGGACCTGTGAGAGCTTTAAGAGGGGAGCTGAAGAGCTTTGGGTGTCAGCTCAGGGATTTAAAGCCTCATCGAAGGAACAAAGTCACACCAAAGAAAACTGGATTCTTTATATCCAACAATGAGTTCTTATGCTTAGGAAACTAGAAATACAGAGCCAGGCCTGAGATGTTTTCAGTGTGAACCAAGTAAACCCCAAACTAAATTCTTCTCTAGCTTCTAGAATCTTGAAAGCATTGTTGGGACACAGGACAGGCCACCCCCAAATGTCACACTATCTATCGCATATTGATTACATATTGAATTAAAATTCTTGACAAGCAATCAGTATCGGAAAGGCATGTTGACCACCCCTTGTTTCTTGAATGCAGGAAATAAATCTCCCCTGTGAAAAGTGCCCTCCTTGCTCCAGGGAGGCTGAGAGAGACATACTTATCACTAGAGTTAAGGAATCCAGGACTGAAGAGCTTGCATAAGCAAACCTTGTTACTTTACTAATTTACTACTCAAGCCAAACTTTGTTTAGATTCCTCACTAATGAATACCCAGACCTTGCTTAGACCTTTTCCTAATGAGCACTATTTTTTTGTCCTGTCCATTTTTTTATAAATTTATTGTATTTTTTATCTAAGAAGGATAAAAAGATGGCTGGTCCACTATTTCTCTGAACATCATCTGTGGTCTCCATGTGCACCTTTTACATTGGTTTTTGTCCTGGTTTTTGTCCTGTTAATCTGATCTTGTGTCAATTTTATTACTCGTCCAGCCTTAAGAACTCAATAAGGGTAGAGGGGGAATTCCTTCCTCCCCAAGAGCATCAAATAGAATTCAAAGGGCAAAGGTCAGCAATTCTAGGTCAAATGAGACTTTCAGATTAGAACAAAAAATCGGGTATGTGTGTGTAGGTATATTAATTTTTTCAAGGCCTCGATCAAACCTTTTTTTCTCTGTGATTTCCCAGTAGGTTATTCTTATGCCCGACCCACAAATTCCTGTAGCACTGTCTGTCATTTTCTGAGACTGTCTATCTCTAGTAGAGCTGAGCCAAATTGTTACTTTAAAATCTATCTTCTTTCCTCACCTAAATGGTTAAGTTTCCTGGTATCTTTTCTTCATGTGTCCACTAGCTGCAGCCAACAGCAATTTATCAGGCACTAAGCAGGGCGATAGGAAGAGTGATTAAAACAAGTAAACAAACCAAAGGAAATCTTGCAAAGTATGTGCTAAACCATCTATGGTGTTTTTTTCTCCTTGAAGGTAAAGCTAACTTTGGGAGTTGCGGGGGAAGGTGGCCCATCTGGTTCTGTGACATTTTTCTGGAAATACCATAAAAACAAAAGTGAGAAATGTGCTACAAACTGAACAGTCATGATCCCCTCTCACATCTGAAAAGAAGATTGTGAGAGTAATGAGCATAAATCAAGGCTGAGCTTGTCCTGCCCGCATTGAGGCAAAACAGGTTTTGCTTTTAAAAAAACATCTGCCATAAGGGGATTTAAATTGGGTACTCCTGTTTTTAGAAAATCTCTATTTCCTTACAGGATGTCGGCTTTGATCACTAATCCCTGAGAAATGGCTTTAAGAGCTACTCCAATTGGCAGAAGTACCAAAGAGTGGGCGTGGGCAGGTGTGGAGAAAGAAGTGGGGGGTAAAAAACCTCTTTTCCAAGCTGATGTATTATTATATTTAAAATAAAAAGACAACTCCCAGAGGCTTTTGGCTCTAATGATCCCCTCTGTGATTGTTCGAACAGAGTGGTCCAGGGACACCTTTAGAAGCTGTTTCTTTTGCAGGTCAGCACTTTCCGTCCACCCCTCTCCCTGGCCAGTGGCATTAATGTGTGTTTGTCAATACTGAATTTCATTTGCTACATAGCAGCTCAGAGAGGGAAGCACATCGTGTTGCATTTTCCTTGCCTCTCAAACTGGAGTTCCTGTTTCTCCCCAGCTTTGTGTTGTCAGCAAAACGTAACACGTTTACAATCGGTCTCTTGATCTGAGGTAATTACCTGCAGGAGAAAGAGCGAGGGTAAGAACCTAACGAGAAAAACCTTGTGTCGTAGCGCAGTGGGCTACTGTCCTGAAAGTGTATCAGACTTGTCAAATTGGTTCAAATTAAATTGACACGGTGCTCTTCCAGGCATCACCACATTATTATACATCTCAGAGCCCTTTTGGGCAGTAAATGCTTTCAGAGTTAAAAAGAAATGTGCAAAGGAAACTCAAAGGAGCCAGCAACAAGGACAGCAAGGGTCTCCAGGAGGACCCGTTAAAACAGACTATGAGCATGCGAAGGTTATGTTATTACTGAAGTTCAGTTTTGGTCTTCTCTCAGCAATTTTTAGTTCCATGCCATGGTGACAGAGGTGTCCCCAGGCCTTAGCCATGAAACCTTGGAACTGTTTTTTTCTGCCTCCAGCTCCATTTATTTATTTATTGTAACATTTATGAGCTCGGTCCAGGGAAGCTGCTGGGTCCAGCAGCATCACCCCCAGCCTGAAGGGAAACAGAGAAATTCAAATCCTAACCTTTCCCTGATGGGCCCGATGACCTTGGCCAAGTCATTTAACCTCAACACACTGGGGCTGTCCTTTATAACTGAGCAGGGGAGTAAATGAGCCCTAGCTCACCTCGATAGGGTGTCAGGAGGAATAACTAATTAATGATTGTAAAGTACTTTGCAAACAGAAAGTGCTATACAAAATGCTTAATATTAATAATAAAATGCATTCACTGCAAGCCTCTAGGCATATGTACAGAAATAACGACAGCAATTAAAGTTACATGCTAACAAAACTCATTAACCCCCAAACCTCCTTCTGACTGTACTTGGCTGTTGGAGCTTTGTTGCTTTCTTAAGACTGCCAGGTGGTGCAAGGAGGAAGGCTGCAAAGGAGGGCATGGCATCCAGCTCTCCCTCACTTTCTAGGCAGATTAGTGTGTCACCTGTTCTGAGAGCTAACAGTCCTGAAGCCCCCAATAACCTTCCCTGCCCATATCTTCCTGTGGATCATTTCCTTCTTTCCATGCTCTAGTCCCCACTGCCTATGCCAATATGTACCCTAGATGGCTCTTTTCTACTTTGTATGCTTCATTTCCTTCCACATGTATGTGACTTTTCTCTGCCTAGACTATAAGCTGCTTGAGGGCAGGGCTTTCCTTGTATTAAAACCCCTTAGTTCCTAAAAGGGGACAGTGTAAAGGCTGTGCCCAAATATGGTCCATGGACCAAGGGGCAGAGACTTTGCCCTCCCAGGGGATTGATTAGAGGAAGGGGCAGGTCTTATTTGAAACGGACCATACACACCAGTTACCTTGGCTGTTATTTGCCAACTACTGCTAAGAAACTCCAGAGAACTGGTAGGGAGGAAAAGTTATGGCACGAGGGGTAGGGATAGAAGGGGGAAGAAAGGATTTTCGAGTTAGTTGTTCAGAAAACCTGCAGCTTTAAAACTGAGGGTAAAAGAAAGCCGAGATAGAGGAAGTCACTTCAGGAAAAGAGAAGGAATTAATATGATATGCCTTGAGTAAGCACAAAACAGAGCAGGGCCTGAGGCGGGTCACAGCTAATATGGGATAGAGAGTGGGAATTTTATGCATGGCTGGAGACCTCAGCGTTTTGAGGGAGGACATTGAGGACTTTGTGGAGACAAGCTGGGCATTATAAAAAACAATTATCTGTCTGTTTTCTCTTTGTAAAAACAAAGGGCTAATTTGAAAAATAGTTTCTCTCCTTACCTCCTTTCTCCTATTCTTTAATAAGCCACCGCTTGGGTTTTTGTTTCTCTTTAACTTTTAAATTTTGTAGCACACCTTGTCTGGAATGCTGGATCATGTCAGAATTTTTGTGCCACAATAGCATCTTTTACAGAAAATAACAGTGGTATGTAAACTATATTTCTGAGGCACTGTGAATCAAAATTTAATCTGATTCCATCTTGAGTACAATATTGTAATACAGGGTATAATGTGGACTTCTAGATTGATAATCCAAATTGTTTTTATAAAAAATTGCCACGTATACCATAAGAAATGGATTCCCAATTATAAATAAGAATAGTATAGTATTTACCAAGTGTTATATAAATCAACTAAGCAAAGAAAAATTCATATTCAATTTGATTGTTTATAAGAGATTCCTTGGAGAAGAGCTGCATGGTAAGGAGGGGCCTTGCACCTTAGAAGAACTAGCCAAGGAACTCCCAGCAGGGAGGGAAGTGGAGGACTAAGGTCAAGGGCTGGGGAGGAGGAATTTGCTACGAGAGGACTGGAGCCAGATGGGGGATGGTGCCTGTGAGCAAAATGTCTGCTCACGGGAGAGAAGGAGGAAGGGAAAAGGAAGCAGGGTGGGGAGGAAGAAGCTAATAGCCCACTAACCGGATGCTGAGTGACACTAGAGTATGGAGAGAAAGATGTGGTCAGAATCCAAAGCAGAGAATGAAGGCGGGAGACAGCAAGGTCTAGAGGTCTAGCCTGTTTAGAAGCATGTTGCAAAGAATATTCTTGATTTTTGGCAGCCACTCCACAGATGATTCCCTGCTGTGGAGAGCTGGAGTGATGGTGGACAAGCAGTTTGGGAGATTACAGGTCCAGAAATGACTTGAGGGAAAAAATCTTAAAATTACTAGAAAAAAAGCCTAGGAATGATATTGAGGAAGCACGAGCCTCTATTTCATGGCCAAATTAAGAACTCCCTGACTAGGAAGTTGATATCCTGTCTCACAGTCTCTTTCTTAAAGGCTAGTCATAGCTTACAGGGGAGATGGTAGAAGAGGAAAGGTAGAATCAGTGTGCATTCTGGGATCCAATTGTGCCACCAACTTGTAGCGTGTCCTTGAACAAGTAACTTCACATCTGCTAGCCTAGTTTTCATCTGTAAAGCAAAGCGTTGAAGTTAAACAACATGTAAAGTCCTTTGCACCTCTGATATCCAATGAAATCCATGATATTGACAGTTGGAAGCCTGTCTTACCCTCACTCAGTGAATGAGAAGCTGACTTAGGTGACGTTTTCATTTCATTGAAACTATTATGAATTTACCAAAGTGTGCAGTTTTAGGGTTTTATCCCAGTGGGGTAGAGTAGTCATCAACTAAAATCCATTCAGCAGCTTCTTTATGTTCAGCCCTTTGATAAGAGCTGAGAGGATGAGCTTGTCTCTGCCCTTGAGCTTACAGTTCAATGGGGGAGTCACATAAACACATGAAAAATGACGACATATAAGAGACATAATTAGACCTTATGTTTCATTGCCAAATGAGAGCTATAGACCAAGAATGCTTTGAGTTTAGTGCAGCATGAGCTTTTTGTGAGCTGAATGGCCAGAGGCATGAGCTGGGCCTTGGACAGTAAATATTCTGTTCATCCCAGCAGTCCCTTCTTGCCTCTTTGATTAGTGCTAGGTGTTAACCAAACACATACACACACACACACGCACATGCGCACGCACACGCACGTGTGCGCACACACATAGACACACATACAGAGGGGGTCCAAAGCTCTGATACAATGAGGCCCTTAGTGAACCTCAGTTGCCTATGAGGTAGAGACAGTGGAGATGATGGATGTGAGGTGTTCAAAGCCAGAAGCCACCATTTTGGTAGGTTACAACCGGGGAAAATTCACCTGAGATTAAACACTCATAAGGTGGTAGTAGATCAACCACTAAACCTAGGGTCAAGACTCTTAGGTCCAAATCCTCATTCTGTCATTTACTTGAACTCTGAACTTGCAAAAACACTATTTGAATCTTGTGTTAGATCCATGCATTTTTCACTATATTCTAGTAGACTGTGGTTAAAAATAACAAAGTTTAGAGGTAGAATAGGAAATTAGGGGACTAGCATGAAGATTCTTGGTGTATAGGAGATCACTGGCAGAGGTAAAAGACGCTTCAAAAAGAGTAACTGTTGGGTATTGAGCATAGAAATTATTGGTTTGCTTCACAATCTGGACTAGAATTGGCCTTTCTGAAATGGTCTTCCCACTCTTCCCAAAATCTAGAATTTCTTCATCTTAGTGCACTCCACTTTTTCAGCAAACACATTTCATCAGCAGCTATAATTATACTGCATAAGTATTAGTCATAACAATAACGCATAATTTATAGCCCAAATCAGAAAACTATTGAAAGTAAAAAGAGGCTCTACTAATGATTATAATGGATAACAATTGAAAAGCCAAGATTATTCTCAGGAAGCTGGAGGTATGATCACCCTGTCCATAAAATATCATTCTTTCTTCTCAACATATCAATTCTTCCTTTTTCCAAATTATGTGACTTCATCCTTGTACCCTCACAAAACATTGGAAGATTTTGTTTAAACAAAGAAACAAGCAAGCAAATGAAAAAAAAAATCTACCTTTTAGGAAACAAGGAATCCCTAGAAGACAAAGAATGCTAATATCAGGAAACTGAAACTCGAAAAGTTATTTCGAAAAAGAGTAACATAGGATGTACGCACTTGCAAGAAGGAAAGTTTGTGCACATACACACATGCCTTTTTCAACATAGAATCTACAATTACATAGTCTTAAATTATGGCCTCTGTGTGTGTGTATGTGCGCGTGCACGCACGCGTGTAAAAGTATGAATCTCTGTCAATCTCTATTCTTGGATGATAGAGAGAAAGGGAGAGAAGAAAGCACTAGAGAGGCAGGGTGAGGAGGCATACGTAATTTAAAATTATAACCCAACAAATACAAAACAGGAAG
Organism: Eidolon dupreanum; assembly: GCA_028627145.1. Lineage (NCBI taxonomy): Eukaryota > Metazoa > Chordata > Mammalia > Chiroptera > Pteropodidae > Eidolon > Eidolon dupreanum. The sequence goes on from CM053504.1 coordinate 64,892,961, forward strand.
GGTACAGCATTTTAAAGAGGCCTACAGATAACATCAGCTCATTAGTGGTTCCATTACAGTGTACGTCGGTTTGCTTTTTCTCCTAGCACCAAAAAGAAAAAAAAAAGTGATATATGTGCATGTGAGTATGGAGGAAGTAAATTAAATAAACATAGTACAAGTTATTTTAGGGTATGCTGAGCATTAACTCTCATCCTTGAAGCTAGTGGCAAGAATTATGAAATATTTCAGTCTTTGAAATTAGCCACTGCACTTTAAATGTAATTGGATTCCAAAGGTATCCATTCAATAGGTGAAGAGTGGGGGAGGATCAGAATAAAAGGGAGTGGGAGCTCTTTCCACCAGCAGGATGGATGACAGGAAAATCTAGGATGCTGGCACAGCACGGCTGTCAATGATCGGAGAACTTTGTTTCCATTTGGAAATGATTAAGGTCTTATTGCTCCTGTCTTAGATATGTAAGACTTGAAATGCATCAGTTCAGTGTAACTAAGGTTGAATGACAACTCTATGCATGTAGCTAGCAAAGTTCATTGAGAAGGAGAGAAGAGCACTGAATTTCAAGAAATTTGAACCATAAGAATTGAGTGCCTTGATTGAATTTGATAGCTCTTAATGGGAAGCTGTACTGAACTGGCAAAAAACGCAATGAGATTTGGCGAAAAGGATCAAACTCAAATTTAGTTTTCAAAAAATGTTGCAATTAATTTTGCCCATTTTATCCAGTTAAAGTAGAAATGATTTTATGCGAAGAAAGACCAAGTCAGAAATAGCAGAGTGGAATTAAAAGAGGGCAAAAGAGGGAAGCTAATTCACTTTTCTCCTCCAAAATATCCCCAGCAATCTTGTTTTTGGGTCTGTTTGAATCTTTTTCATTAAAAATGGAGCAGTATTTCCTAGGGAGGATTTCTGCATGGAGCTTGGGTTGTAACCACTACACTGAGTAATCAGCAGGTGAATTAGCCATATCATTTGAGAGTCAACTTGGATAGGCTGGAAGATGAAACAAAAGGCCCTGGATCCTGCCAGAGAGACCAGCTGGGGTCATTGACCCTCCCAAGACTGTCAGGTCAGCCAAGAAGAAGGAGTCAATGTACAAGGAGCCCAGGACCACATTTGAATATTGATGACCTCCTAGGGGTGAGAGTATTTACCCATGGCAATAGGGCACAGGAGAACACCCTCTTAGTGACTATGGCCTGAGTTTCACATCTCTACAGCAGGCACATGATGATGGCAGCCAAGAGGTAGTTCTCAGGCCTTTTGGTCTAGTTCTGTTCCTCACTGCCCAGAAGCTTTAATTTTCTTTTTAATCTTCTTATATTTAAGTGGAACAGTTTGCATCTGCTGTGACTGTCCCTATTGTCTGATGTTGGACAAGCCTTCTCAATTTTACATTAACTGTTCGATTCTCGACTCCCATTTGGTCATGTGCAGTAAGGCCTCACTGGTGGGCTTTATGGAATGATCTGGAACATTCTTCTCCTTATTTCATCCATGGTGATATTCTGAGAAGCATGAAAGGCAAAGGCCCAGAATGATTCACTGAAGGTACATATGGTATTCATTCTGCAGAGAACAAATATGGAACAGGAGAAAAAGTGACAGTCACACCATTTGCATTTGGTATGTAAATTCAAGATACATATTGATTTACATGTATAATTTAGTAACCAGAAAAAAAAAAAAAAACCTAGATAGCTAAGTAAACATGAATACCCACCCCAAGCTAAAGGCTGGGCTCGTGGTGGTGTTTGTGAATGGCACTGTGTGGCAGCACATCTCAGCATGCAAATGTGTACAAACTTAAAACTGTTGCTAGGTTAAACAACACCTTTCCCAGGAAGCATGATAATTTAGCAGCTTGTGCTTTATGCTTTGGTCTCTAGGGCAGAAGGCCCTTCTCCCCACCTCATAGCGAGGGCGGGACACATAATACATCCCTGTTCTTTCCTTGTTGAAGTCTACTTCAAGCTGATATAACCCAGGCTTTTAAAAAACCTTTCCCCTTTTGTTGTTTCCGTGCATAAAGAATTTGAACCGTGCATAATTCCCCATAATCTTCGGGTTTGGGTTTAAATGCATTAAGTGGCTCTGTCTTTATCCAAACTTATTTCCTGTTCTCACAAACCTCCCCTTATCCCCAGACTCTAAAACAGAGGCTCCAGAGAGAATTCCTCACTGTTCCCTGGATGCGTGAATATTTCCACCATCACAGTTTTGCTAATCCAGCAGCATTCAAGAGAATGCCCTTTCCCTCATCCATCATTTTTCAAGCTCACCTGGGACTTGATCACCTTTGCCAAGCCTTCACAAAAGTGGAAGATAGGCTAATTTCTCTCTTCCATGACTAGTCATGGCAGTTGGTTTCTCAAGCTGTGTTCTTAGTCTTGGCCATACACAGTTGTATGAGACACTCTAATAATTTCCTAAGTGTTGCTCTTGGTTTTTTAAACAAAGGTAATGAAGAAAGTGATTCTATCCTCTTCTCTACAAAATACTCTTTTTGGTGCAAAGATGAACATATTGATGACATTAGCACATAGTGCTGGACTAAATTGAAAAAAATGTATTTCTCCATTTTCACTCTTTGTTTATCATTATTTATAGCCTGAAATAGAAAATCTTCATCAGTGACTATGGTTTTAAAAATGGGTTGGCAGAGGAATGTAAAGAGTATGAGAAACACATTAGCATATGGATTCATGACTTTTCTTTTGTTCTCACTGTGCTGTGACATTTTTCATGAAGATTTCTTATTTGTAATAAACAGCAACATGTGCATATTATAATCCAGGGTTCCCAAACCTTGACAATATTAAGACTTTGGGCAGGATGGTTCTTTGTCATGTGGGAGCCCTTCCTGTTTATTGTAGAATTTTTAGAAGTGACCTTGGTCTCTGCCCACTAGATGACAGTAGCACTCTCCACCCCCCATGCTTCTGCCCTGCAGCTATGACAACCAAAAATGTCTCCAGACATTGCCAAATGTCCCTGGTGGACAACATCTGCATCATTTCCCTCCACTCATCACAGTGAGATACACTGCTACAATTCATGATCTAAAATTCTTAAAACATTTGCCTCTCTTCAGTGGGTTAAATAAACCTCTATGATACCTTAAAATTTTACTTTTTTGGGGGGGAAAATTCTGCTTTTTCCCTTATTATTTGTTTATTATTTATTCTTAAAACATACTTTATAGCACTTTGTGTGTCCTTGACTCACTATTTTAAGCACTTTACAAAAATTACTCATTTAATTCTTATAACATACCCATAAGTTATGTATTATAATCATTTCACCTGTATAAGTGGGAAACTGAGGCCTAGAGAGGTTAAGAATTTATCCAAGATCACATGGCTAGTAAGTGGCAGAGCTGGAGACTGAACCTACATGCTCTGGCTCTGAAATCTGCTTTTAAACACTATGCCTTTCACATCAGCAAAAGTTAGTTTCCTCTGGAGTAATTATCACAAATTCGGAATGGGTATTTTTGTAACTTTTCACCAGTTCATGGGTGCCTAATTTAGAGATTAAGCATAGGCTCTATTAATTGTTTTAAATATCCAATACCTTTCTTTCTCCTTCACAACTTGCTGCTGAATGAGCTCTTTCTCATTGGTGGGACTTGGACATATGCCTACATTGGACACAGGCGTGTAGAGGGGTGCATTGAAGATCTTGGGTGTATTTCAGATGCTGTGGAAAATATTCAGTCTATCATACCTGATTTAATCCTTTAGTTCTCTGTACCCACAGGAAAAGCCCCAGACTGATTGCTGTTTTGTATTTTCAGCTGGCTCATATTGTCAAGTTATTCCCCAGTTCAGAATCTCTAGTGGGTCTTTACGTCCGGCTGTACTGAGTCTAAACTCCTTTGACAATATATCAAGACCTTTCATTATCTCACTACTCCCCATATGGTCCATCTACTTGGTATGGGTCAGCATCCTCCTCCCTTTCCCTTCTAAAGTCCACATATCCAGGTACTCTTTTTAAGGCACAGCACAGGTTCGATTCCTTCTGTGAGACTTCCTCTGTCATTGAAACCCTCGGCTTACATTCTCTGAACTCTATTTACATTTGTTTTCTCTGCTATACAAATCTACTTATGAAGGTCATATGTTCTTTGTTAATTTTATGTTTATATTCATCTTCTCAACTATTTTATGTAGCTCTTGAAGAATAGCACTGTGTCTTCCCATACATCTGGTCTCTGCATTAGGCACAGGTCAGGTACTCAGCCAAGATGTTAGTCATCCATCACCAACTTTCATGCTCCTTTCACCACAGGTGGGGGGCAGGGGGTTGGGGCGGGCAGCGGCCTGTATTTCTGCCTGCACTACCAGTGGATGCTAAACTTCAACAAAGTCTTCCAGTCCCTGACTTGTAGCTCTGTTGATGGTCAGCTTTAGGATACAAATTAGTAGTCCTCTCAAAATACAGTTCCTTCAAGAAGGTGAGGTAGTATGTCTTAATTCAGCCAGTATGGTGCAATTGCTTACCTTCAAAGGAGGACAAAGACTACAGATATTTATGTACTCTTGAGAAAAACACTATCAGTGAGCACCAATAAATAATTTGGCCTTGGTGTGGGTTGCATTGGATGACTACATCTGCAACTTGTGGGAACATGTTCCGGGGTAAGGTAGATTTAGGTATCTGCCAGGCTTCCACCACCAGAGTAACAAGTGTGAGAAGTGATATGTGTTTTTCAAACTAGTTTTTCATTGGGTGTTTATTTTTCTTGGTGATGAGGATGGTAATACTTTCAATGTTCATAGTATTTTGACAGTTTTCAGTGCAATGTCTGTCTTATGCTACATATAATATACAGAAAACATGAGATATTTCCCCAGATCTATAAAACTATTGGAGTCTCAGAAAGGTATTTGCTTAAGTAAGCACTGAGACCATCCCAAATTATTTTAAGTCTTTCTAGTGCCCTATCAGTCATTTTGGTTTTAGAAATCACATGATACAGACAAGAGAAAACTCTGAATACTACAATCCACCACGTTTATAACATAGTAATAAATTATTTATGGAATATGTTAACATGAAACTGGATTTTTCTTTTTCTAATATCAATTAGTGAATTAAAAATAATAAAAATTGAATATCTTATGTGCTTGGTGTGGTGAGAGTATAGTTTCTTATAAGGATTTTAGTAGTGTCAACTTCATGTAAAAAAATAATAAATGAAAATTTTTGCATGAGAGATAATTCTAAAGAAAAAAAACTGCAAAAATCAAATGGGTATTCCTTTTGTGCTGTACTGCTTTTTTTTTTTTTTTTTAAATGATCTTCTTGCATGTTCTGAGTGGATAATCCCACACTGCCTGCTTTATTTTTTCCATTTCTCTCACAAATGGTAGAGATCATGTGTCTTCTGAATAACCTGGCCCATTTACTGTTCTAACTCTGTACTAGCATCTTTCTGGAAAATTTCAGCTATCTTATACCTGGCAGAAATCTGACCCTGTTTACTTCCAACTCACCTGTTACTCTCTACACTCCACAGTGACATTTTTATTACTGACCAGTCCTTGTTAATGGGATTTGACCCATTTTTAGAACTAAAAGATGCACGACTCAATGGTTATTCACGCTATTTTTAAATTCCAACCTTCTAGGATTTTATGCATTCCAAATACTTTGCTTTTGGATAATCCAGTGAGGTGAGTTAGGCCTGTCCTTTCTCTAAGGGTTCATTATTTGGTTCTTTACCCAACTTTCTGGGAAGTTGATTTTTTCTGTAAATCTATGGGAGGGAGTTTGTGCTAACAATAGGCTGTAGGAAGATATCACTTACTTTTCTTTTAGAAAAAAGTTCGTGTTATAAGAGCTGAGACCTTTAACAGCCAGGGTAATCTCCTCTAGGGGCACTTGGACAATTTCCTCTAAGAAAAGTTTCTATACAAGAAAAATTAATTTAAAACATGAAGCAAAAAAGTATTCTTTGTATTTTTTTCCTGCTAGGATTACATTTTCTCATAAAAGGCTCAGCATCTATGTGGGCATCATCATGAATCTTGCATTATAGCTTTGGAGCAGTGAACATAATACAGAAGTTCACATGAAGAGATACCTCTGCCTGACTTTTGGTTGACATCTAGGCTCCTACTCCATCATTAAGATCCCATTTCTTGAATTGAATGGAACAAGCACATCAAAATATTCATTTATTAATCTAAGAACATATGTGAGCAAGAGGTCTATGGGGAATTGAGAGATTCCTAATTCTAAGTCCTAATTCCCAAAGAGCTTTCAAAGGTCAAGTCAAATGCTAGGAATCATGAGTTTCTACAAAGCAAATTCTGAAGGTTTATGATCTGGGGGACAGATTTGAATCAGGGTTCATGTCCTATTTAGCAGGGCAGTCTTAGGACTTGGAGAGTACAAACAAATGACAATGACTGAGCTTGCTTATACTTCACCACATGCTAATTCATGATATTTATATTTATACATCTATGTGAATAATATCTGGAAATATGAGGAAACATTTGTTACCATGGGATAATAGCACATGATGGTTAATTTTTTGGTGTGTGCTTTCTATCTTTTCTGAGTTCTTTTTTTGTGAATAGATATTGTTTTTGGAATCTAGGGGAAAATAAAATTTTTAAAAAGTCTTCCTTGAAGCAATAGCAATTCATGCCTGGGGCCATATGCTATGAGAAAGACACAGTTGTTACATTTCAGGATTTAAGGGTCTGAAAGACTTTGTGGGTAACTGGCCCACATACATCCTTAAAAGCACAGTTTTCTCTCATTTATTTCATCCTATCTTTATGTGCCCAGCTCTGTACCAAGAACTATAGGGCTAATTTAAAAAGTGAAAGTTCTGCCTCCTCATTCATGGCAAATCTCTAAAGAGGATATGATGGACATACAGTGAAGAAGTTGTTTCATTGCATGATAACAGCAAATATCAACTTTTCTGATGATGATTCCACAGCTCAAAAAGGTGCAGAGAAGACAAAAGCAGGCCAAGGTTGTTGAGCTCTGGTTGAAAATCTTGTTCCAAGATAATCTTGCCCTTGTTTACGAAATTTAGACTTCATTTTCCTTTTATTTATTCATTTTTATTGAGTAAATTATACATTGAGTGTCTACTGGATGGGCACAATCCCCAAAACTGAACATGGTTGACTCAAAAAAGAGTGAACATGATGGAAATGCTATCTGTCCTTTCAGAGATCACAGTTGGTTCCCTCTGGCCATCACCACCACTGCATTTTTTGGCCGAGGGCAGACTAGACTCCCTCAGTCCGAAAGATAATATTCCTGAAAAACTCCTAGTAGTGTTCAAATGATAATGCTGTGTTGTGACCAGCAGCCTTTTTCCTCAGGATGAAGAAAAGTTTTCTTTTAATATATTCTTCAATGTTAAGGGTTTGTAGATATCTTAGAGAATTTATAGAAAACAAGACAATGAAGACACTATATTAGGAGGTTCACAAAGCATTAGACACTAGTTTGTGGATCTTTACAGCAATGCTCCAGCTAGAGGGGCCTTCTCAACATCCTCAGCATGTTGTGTACCCATTTGTTCTCCTGGGAAAAAAGGAAATTCTCCAGTTAGAGGCAGGAAACTGCTCATACTAACAGAACCAAGAACTGATCTTTTGGGACAGAATCCTCCAAGAAAAAAATAAATATTTACTGTTCGAATTACATTCCATGTGGTTCACTAGAGACTTCTTAAGTCCCTTCTAAGCACAGTGGGTAAGCAGAAGATCTGAATATGAATGAAATAGCTCCTCCCTTAGGGAACTTTAGGGACACAGGACACAAATAACCTTAAATTTCATGAAGATGGTGAACAGCATCTAAAACAGTGTTTGGCACATAGTCTGTGTTCAGTAAATATTTTTGGAGCAAATAAGATAGAATAAGTGTTGAAAGTGGAGTATGAATAAATGTCCCGGTTGTTCAGAGAATGGAGACGTAACGCATGATTGGAAGAGGCAATGAAAGTTTCATCAAAGAGGAGCCTTGTGAGGTACATGGTGCTGGATAGATAGAATAGGGGAAAATAGAGAGAAGATGGAAGAGTGTGTAAGAGGAGGGAATGGTTTGAGCAAGGTGTGTTAGAGGAGGGAATGTCAAGGAGCTCAGGAAGTGAGTCAAAGATGAGAGGAGATGCAGGCTAAGCAGGCTGGGCCCTGCTGCAGAGGAACTCCAATGCCCGATGTTGAAGATGTTCAGACTAGCGTGAAGATGACAGGTGATGGAATGCCTTTCCACTGACCTTTTTGTATTGAACTTTATTATTGGCAATGCTGGAGAAGATTCTAAAAAACAAAGTTGTAATGAATAAGTTGGTATTAGTACCAGGACCTTCCTTCTTGACTTCTAGACAAATTGTTGTATTTGTTTCTGGTCTCTCTTTTTTTGTCATTTGATTATATTGACCCATCTGTGTTTCTCTAGCTCTCCCTTTCTCCTCAAGTTACAGTGTGGTGAAGTATAAAACAGTAAAGTGGCATGGTCTGGGAAGTAGGGCACACATCTGTGTTGCATAATACGTGGATGGAAAAAAATGTTAAGGAGTTTTGACCCAAACACGGTCAGGTGTTCTTGATGTACTTTTGAGGAAGAATACAGAATGTCATGCAAGTGCTGCCTCAATGAAATATCATGGCTAAGCCCCATTCTGCATTTCCTAGGAGCCAGACTTCTAGTTGTTATACCACAAAAAGGTCAATGTCTTGAATCTTTAGAATAAACTTTCACTAACCCCAAAGGGGCAGGGAAATCAAATGGAAAGATTCCTTAGCTGTAGTGGCTACATCTGGAATGGATGGGGCCAGTGTAGCCTAGCTACATATGAAGTCCCAGAGTTTCTCTTAATAAACTTTCAGGCATCCTGCTGTCACTGAGCCTTCCCATATCAGTTACAGGGATGCAGGAAAACACAAGCTGATCTCTGAGCATCACTGCTTTTAAAGTCCTGGCTTACTATGTTTTCCTTCTACTCTGCTTCCTTCTCTGTCTCAGGGTTCCAAAAGCAATGACTCCTGCCCTCTTGGTTCTGTTTCTCCTGCTCCTCCGTTCTTTAGTCACTCTGAGGTAAACATGATCAGTGTCAATCTAGAGAGTAATACATCCTAGAGAAATGTGGATTTTAACCTAAAGCCTTAAAAATCTCCTTGATTAATTTAAGGTCCATGCTTTCTAGGGTCTCCTCTAGTGCCCTGAGGTTGAGAAGCATTATCTCTGAGCTGCATATAAGCAAAAAGCTCTTAGAAGAGTCAGACTTTGAAAGAACGGTTTTGTTATCAGATTTTGGAAACCATATCAGCCAATCCAGATCACTCAAAATGTTAATGTTTTTGTCTAAATGAGCCATTTTAGATTTTTTTTCCTGTCTTATATCATGAGAATAACTCTCACTTCCATACTTTACTAAGTGATATTCATTAATGATAGGCTGATAAATATCAGAGTTCCTTTGCTCTTGACTAACCAAGGTATTTTATCTTTCTTTTATAGTTTGTAGATAGTGGTTACTGTATTTGTTAGAGATTCTTCATCAAAATCTTTTATTATTTTAATGAAAATGTTTGACTAAAACAAAATAGAATTTGTTTTCACAATGTATTTGTTTTTACTCCATAGTTCTTTCTTTTGAAATGCCAGCAGTATATGAAGAAAGAATACAAAGCTAAAATTGTGACATTCAGATATCTATAACAGAATAATAGGAAAGGCCATTGGTGAACACCATACCAGACAAATGACTTGACCCAACACTTTGGTTTTTGCTTTTTCCTGAAAGCTATTATTTAATCTATAGAAAGCACAGCTATGAACTAGCATCCAGATGGGCTCTAACTCAAGAGCTAACCAAAGGAAGGTCCATATATCTCAAAGCAATGGAATTACAACTTTTCTTGAACAGATGGCAGAGCCAGAGACCTGATATTTCCTAAAATGCAACCAAAAGGGACATTTTGTCTTAGTGCAAACATGTTAAATATCAACATTATTATAGAGAATGTTCTTCAAAATCTAGCTTCAACATTGATACAGTGTGGGAACAATTAGAACTCTTTATCATACCTGATGCTCAAGTATGCAAAGTGGTCCTTTGAGGAAATAGCACAGAGCCTAGGACAAGCACAAGGTATATGAATAAACCGACATAATCACACTCTAACCACTCCAGGATCATTGGACATGGCCAAATACCAGCATATTCCTACAGCAAAATGTTGGGTTGTGTAGCTCCTTACCCCCACTTCCCTCTAATGTCCAGGTGAGCTACTGAGTAGAGTGATAGGAGGTCAGAAAAGGTAAGGTCCATGTTAAGGTCAGGTAGTCCTCTCACTGGTTTGTGCAAAGTGTAACTTAGGTCTACCTCTCCCTTAGACAACCATTGATACGTTATTCACTAATCAACAAAAAATGTTTACACAACTACCTCTACATTTTTTCTCATGCTGACCTACCCCCCCCCCCGCCACATACACACATTTTTACATCTACTTCATTGAATCAAACCCTCACCACTCTTTAGATCTCCTCTGAGAGACCTTTAAAAAACACATGAAATTATCATACTCCACTATTAATTTTTGTTTCTCTAACTATCCATCCCACTTACTGAGAACTTTTTTGCGGGCTTTGTTTTTAGGTATACTTCTCATGTGTGTCTTATCTGCACAAATCGACTTCTGGGCTCATGAAGCCAGAGGAACTCACATATTTCTTTGTCTTGGATCCTTCCTTTTGTCACTTATTACATAGCTTAGCAAATATATGTATGTGCATATGTACAATATATATATTACATAACATATACATGTATTATCTCTATATAAATACATAACATATATTCTTCAATAACCAGTAGGCATATGTTATACAGGAAAGTTGACTCAGTATGAAACTTTAGCAATTATAACAGTTCAATAATGAAATATGGCTTTTCTTTCCAGGTTTTGGTACATTCCATTCATCTATCCATCATTAGGCTGACTTTCCCCAGAGATGATGTGATGTGACTGCCTGAAGCAAATGCATATTTTCTCTTCCTGGGCAGAACTTTTCTCCTATAACCAAGGTGAGCTGTGCTGCATACTGGAAGGAAACTTCAAAATTCTCTTTGTTGCTCTATACGATCTAGAGTCTAGAACAAAAGGTAAGTAGACTGTTCTTTGTTTCATTTTCTCTGATTTTTCCCTCTGCCCTTTAACTCCTCCTAATGATCTAGATCCCAAGCAAAAGGTACACCTGAATTTGTCCTGGGGCCCCCGAGTCTTACCATGCCCAATGCCATTTCCATGGGAAAGAAAAAGTTAATAAAATACTTTTCTAATAGTCACCACTAGTTCTTATAAATATTTTATTTTACTCAGCAAATTTCCCTACCCTCCTTAGCTCTTGACTGTCCACATGCAGAGAAGCATGGAAAGATTCTGCTGTGTGCCTACTCTTGGCAACGTTTCCCAGGTTTTCAGTAGCTATAAAGACTCTTATTCTTACTGCATATATGTTAGGGTTATTAGGGCATCATTAAGCTGAAGATTTTGGAAAGGTGTAGGATTTGTTTGGAATGGGGAACTAACACATTTGTGATGTGTAGTTATACGTTTCACTGGAAGTGTTTAAGCACAGGTGCGTGTGCATGTGTGTGTGCGTGTATGAGGGAGGTTGATGCATTGGTGGGAAAGTTGGAGAAAATGTATGTTTTCAGTCCCATGGGAAATTGTGGTCACTCTGTTGCTCTTGATTTATATTTATTTGAAACTCACATCCCTATTTTCCTATCATATGTGTGTATGTGTGTGTGTGTGTGTGTGTGTGTGTGTGTGTGTGTGTGTGTGTATCTCATTTGACAGTGAGTTTGACTTAAATTCATGCTTTGTGTGTCACCCATACTCAAAAGTTTTGACATAATCACAGAAAAACTTTTGAGTGGGCATGATTGCATGTATTTAACCGGTCATTTGGGTATTTCAATCTATTCAGCCATTCAATGGAAAGGTCCAGCAAATGCCCCTAATTTGACATTGTTAGTTGTGAGCTATTTTTTTCTCTTGTATCAACCACTGTGGCTAATTAGGCAGCAGATTTGAATCTTCATGAATTTTTCAGGCTGATACGTGTTCCTTCCCAGGGCTAATTTGCTGTTATCAGAGGAATGACTGGTGTACATTGTTGAAGGTGTCTGACCTTATTCTCCTATTCAGATTGAAATAAGTTGGGGGACTGTGGCTAGGGAGGTCATTCAGTAAATCATCTCTCAGAAAACAGGCCTGCTTCAGAGAATGTCCTTTTCTTGACCCCTTTATCCCACCCCAGCCTCTGCCTCTGTGGTGCTCTATGAGAAGGAATAAGATTAAATGAAACTTTTACTCAGAATTTCAGAAACTTAAAAAATTCAGTAGAGAACCCAGTTATAAAACTTATATAGAGGACTAGAATAATTCCATTCTATGAGCTTCCTGTGTTAACAATGAGGGGATTTGGCATACACTAGTACGGGATAGAATTTTTTGTCGCTGAGTGAGAAGTAAGGAAAACTGCTTTATTATGTACTTTGTATAGCTATTTTTGGGATATTGGAAGAGTCTAGGTTTCCTGAGATGGCAAAATAAGGTCATCCCACTTAACCTTTTCCTCTGAACATAAGGGGGAAAGGCATGGTACTAACCCACCCCTGCAAATTGTTGTTTTTCAATTACAACTGATTAGTGGTTGGAATTATTAATAAAAAGCATAGAACTATTTATGCCTGTTGAAAAAGTCATCAGTACTAATTTCCATAAGTTGGTTGCAATTTCCAGTAAGAGAATACCAATTAATTCATTCACTAACGATTGTAATGAGTTAGCCCTGTGGAGACTGGCACAGTAGTAAGAGCAGAAAAGTAGAGTTCGAGACTTCAAGGTTATAGATTACTCTTGACAGTCCTCAGTACTTTGGATTTTTACCTAACCAGAATTAAAAAAAAAAAAAAAAGATAATGTTCCTTACAAAACATAAAGAGATTATCTCAGAAAACATGGTTTCAATCCTCACTTCTTTTCCTTTAACAATTTTCTTTCTTAATTTTCCATTGGGAAAAAACAATATTTTATTTAGCCCCTTTTCTCCCTCATGATTTATATATAATTAGAGGCTCAGAAATGTTATCTTTCAGTTCTAAAAGAAGCTGCTACATTGGAATACAAAGGGTCATTTTACTTATGGGTGTACATACTTTTTAATTAAAAATTATTTTATTGCTTTTGTTAAGTAATTAAAATTTATAAAGTAATTTCTCACAAATATTTATTAATATTAAGTTGTTTTTGGCATACACCAGTAAATTGCAAGCAATTGCTTTACTCTGCATCTGCATGTATAATTAAAGTGACTAAGTAATTATATTTTTTTCCTTGCATATAGTTGACACTATCACGTTTTTCTAAGTTTTGGTTCATTTTTATTTCCATTAGTGAATGCTTCATAGAAGCCGAGATAAGAGGTGTCAGTTAGCAAGGAGGAAAGCTGCTTCTCCTATTGAGCATTTGAGAAATGCAAACAAATATTTTCTGCCATGTTTGCATTCGTATGTGCTTTGTTTTTCTAGCTGTCTTTCTTTTTCCTTTATCTACTGGCCCTGAACATTATCATTATTATCTGGATGGTTATTTAAACATTTCTAAAATACATATCCTAACTAAAAATCTTAATGTTATATATTTAGACTTTTATTCAAATTGGAACAAAGAGGTAATATGTCTATTCAGCTTTTACTCTACTGAGTCTTTATCATATCCTCTTTTGTTCTTCCTCTGATGTTATTAACTCCCTTACATTTTTCCTGATCATCAGCAAATGTCCCTAAGAGTCCCCAATGGGAGCCTCTGTGCCATGTTCAGGGACTTCTATGCATATCAACTTACAGTCCTTACCTGCTGAGGAGCTCAGCATCAGATGAAGGGAAGGCTGAATCAACATGATGGTTTCTTCCCCAAATAAAGGAGAATGAAAAGCAAATGTGCAACAACACGCCTAGGAAACATCTGTTATTCTTAACCACAATACAGGATGAAGGGCTGCCAATGCAGAGAAGGTTAAGTAGCCATGCAGGATCATGCTGAGAATGGATTCCTTGGTGAATATCTCAGACAATGAAGGCAGAACCCAGGTCTCCAGCCTAAGCTGTACATTCTGAGAAACAAAACCAGCAATTCTTTTTTTGGAACAAGAGAAATAGAGGGAGCTTTCCTGGATACTATTTGGAACAAGTCTTCAGTAGCAAGAAATTTGGAGCTAAAGAAACAACTACCATAACCCAGATTTCTCTTGTGGCCAAGATGGAGTAATAGGGGCCAGATTTATCTTTACGCCTGAAACAACCCCTCAGGAAAAAAAAAAATAAAAGACAAAATTTATAAAACAATGAGTTCCAAGAATCTGGACCTCAGGCAATAGATGGTGAACTATGAAAGAGGGAAACAAATGAACTAAGTCTTATAGTTTCCCAAATTGACTGCCTTGAGAGAGTTTCAGGCTCTGGAGTAGAGCGGGGGGAACCCAAATGGAGCCCAGTGGACACCATGAGTTGAGAAGGTGGGGTTGGAATATTGAGGAAGTCTGGGTGGCTAGAGTTTGCAGGGCACATTGACAGAGAGGACAAAGCCACTTGGAGAGAGGAGCCTGGAGATCTATAGAGGGTGATTCTGAGGATTCAGCAGAACACTGATTAGTGTGTGCCATAAGGAAACTACTCCAGGCCAGGGAAAGAACCACCTGGAAGGATCACCAGAGAGAGCACGTAATGCTCTCATAGAGTCAGCATAGTGCCCATCCCCACCAGCCAGACTAGGAACCTCTGCAGTGATGAGGTTTTGATAGTTCTCAGAGGAGTCTTACCTCTGTAGTGAGGTAGAAGTAGGCCTGAAGTAAATGTTGCCTAAAAATTCACGAAAAAAAGTCTCAAAAGAATCAGGCAAGTTCAGGTAACACCATAACCCACAACTGCAGAATGCTAGTTTTTGGAGAAGTGGGTAGAAGAGAAGTCTGCATTGTGGAAAGCTCTGCTGGTGTCGCCCTGGTTGCTGGCCAAAAATAACGGCCACGAATGGCAACGGGAACTCATATACTCAGCCATAATGAGAATTCCTGCAAACTCCACTCTGCCACCAACAGATGATTCTGGAAGAACTTCCACATTCAAAGATGAATAATAAACAGAAAGGCACATAGACCCATTCTTTAAAAAGGATCAAAGAAACAGGAAAACAAAAAAATGGTACCACATGAGAGAATATGTTCCAGAAAAATTTTATCATAGTTCAGCTGGAAAATGGGATTGAACATGATATCAAGATTTTATTTTAGTGGAAAATAAATACCTCTATTAAATAAAATACAAGGCAGAACAACACAGAGGTACAAGAGATTCTGTTAGATATAGCATGAGGATTAAAGGAGATAGAACCAGGACTGGAACAGCTTGTAAGATAAAAAGAAAACCATCACAGAAAGAATCCCTACTTACAGCACAAGGTAGAAAAAACTCTGCAGAACACAAACAAATAAGCAAAAAATAAAAAATAAAAAAAGCAGAAATATTAAGAGATATGAATATCAGGGTCGAGAATAGTAAGCAAAAAGAAATGGAATGAACAAGATTGAAAACACTGCAGTGATAGCTATGAAAGGCAAAGAGGTTCGAGCATGTCTGAGAAGTACCCCTAAAGAAAAGAAATGAAATACTAGATGAGAAAACTCTAAGTATTAAGAAGACTTTTCACAAATAAAGGAAGATTGGAATCTTAGTAGTTCCTATACTTTTTTTCAAGATCCAACACAAGGTTTTCTACCCCAGAAGCCTGTGTTTGACTAACTCCACACTGAACTTACTATGTTCTTTCAGCCCCAATTAGTATACATTATAATGCATCTTTCCTCCAATTTTTACACTAGCTTTCGTTGTTATTGTTTTTAGTTTGAATAATTAAGCACTTTTATGAGGAATGGGGTCATGTCTTTCTCCTTTGATGTCCCCTTCTACACTTTACACAGACTCTTTGCAGAGTCCGTGCAGTGTAAACAGTGGAGCAAACATATGAAATGCAAATTTTCTTCATGCCTCAATGCAGGGTTCTCTGGACGCTGATTTGACAGTCCAGTTCTGTTACTGAAAATGACAGTTAGCCTTCTCTTACTGATTTTCTGTTGCTTTCTTAAAGTTAAGAGAATAACTGAAGAACAAATATTTGATTAAGACATTGGAAGTTAAAATGTACTTTTTTTTTCTATTTCCAAATATTCTGAGTCAATTAAAGGTGCAGATACTATCAAGAATTCTGGACAAAGAGTGAGGGCACTGAAGTTCTAGTGCAGGGCCGACCACTAACTAGCTGTGTGCCCACAGATAAGTCACTTGATATTTGTTCTGTTGCATCTTGGGGCAAAACACAGTCCTGCCTCATGATAGACTCTCATAATTATATTTTGAATAAAGAATTAATTAGTTTCAGTTTCCTCCTATTTAAAATGAGGGGTATGTACCAGCATGGTCTCTATAACCTGTTTCCATCATAAAAATTTAAAAGCAACCTGCTTTCCTCTGATCAGTAAGCATTTCTGCTGTGTATTTCAATTGCAGCAACTCTGCAGATGCCTATTGTTTTTATAGAAGATGTGCTTGTCTTCACATGTGCCATTGACGCTTTCCATGTAGATTTTAATGTCCATCCTAACTTGCACAACTTGTGAGAATGAACAGCCAGACAAAAAGTCCAGAGGGCATGCTGAAGGTTTCTTACAGGGAGCTTATAGCCTGTCTCCTTTGGCTAATTTGCAAAAGCATTTTTTGATTTAAAACAGAAGGAGGGCGAATCCCTGGGAGAAAACTCACATCCACTAATGTTCCTTCTGGAGTGAGTTATGAGAGGAAGCCCCAGATGGATTATAGACGAAGGTTAAACTTTGAGACACTAATTTATTGAAAAGGTAAAGATGGTAAAAGAACAAAAAGTGCCCTGAATGCTATGTCCGCATGTCCTTTTTGCCCCATGTTCTGTGAGTTCTAGTAATTTAAGGACCTCTAAAAGGAATATCTGCATCCATAGAGGCAATGTCACCCAGATTCTCAAAGAAAACCTTTTTACCTTAGAAACAATTGAAGCGATCATTTTAATAGGATTTTCCAATTAGATAGTAATAGACAAACTTTACAAAAGGTATTTCATTTTGAAAGACAGCAAGCATAATAGAGTTGTATTCAGGAAAAAATATTTTTGTACAGTGAATACAGTGATATTTGGTGCTATATTTCACCAATTTGAAGGTGTTCATGATTTTCACATTTCTAAAATCATATAACTAACAAAATCTTGCAGTTGCTGTGGGTGAGGTGAGAGTTCAGTCCAGTTTTCATCAAGTACACGTATGTGGACCTGGTTATTATTCCTGGTGGTGTAGCCTAATAGCCATAATTTCTCAATATTTTAATCGATACATAACATCTTGTAAGGACCATTTGAGGAAGGAATATTCATATTGATTCTTTTCTGAAAAACTTTTGTTGACACCATCTGGTAGGATAAAATACCCTCATCTAAACTTGCAGAATAGGGGGTAGTGGTTTGAAAGAAAGTTGTGGATACAGTAATGGAGTAGTCTTTTAAGAAATGCTGCATTGCCACTCGAAGAAGAGGACACAGAGGATAGTAAATGTAAATCTTTATTTATTTTCTAAATATTGGTACTTTAATATCTATTTTTTTCCTTTCTCTTCAAATTCCAGCTAATAAGTCACATATCCACAGTGCTCTCATTAAGTACTGTTGTTTGAGTACCTGTTGAAGAGGTTGTGATCAGGTGAACTTTGGAGAGTAGACTTAAAAAAATCTTCATGGGAATCTTCAAAAAGTGTTTCTCTAAAAATTGGGTATGATAGATGAATACATAAATGACCTCTGTTAATGGTCTCTGTATCCACACTCTTTGCAAGGTGATTTTGCACCAAGAATGAGGAATCTATATCTCTGCCTTTTGAACCTCAGCTGCCCTTGTGATTTACTTTGACCAAAGAAATAAGGTGGCAGATGGTGTGTCACTTTTGAGACAAAGCCTCAAGAAGCTTTGCCCACTTATGCCCTCTTTCATAATACTGCCATCATCACCACATAGATAAGACTGAGATAGTCTAATGGAGGTTGAGAGACCATATGGAGGAGAGTCAGTTGTCCTATGAAGGGCATCCTAGATTATCCTATAGCCAATCAACTTTCAAAGATGTGAGATAACTCAGCCAAAATCAGCAGAGTTAGCTTACCTTACATATAGACTTTTTATTGAGTCCTGCCAAGAATAGAATTGACCAACTGACCCATAGACTCATTAGCAATAAAAAAAAATGTTTATTATTTTAAGCCAATGAGATGAAGAGATTTGTTACGCAGCAATAGCTCACTGATACATGAGGGACAGCATATGCTTCTCTGCTAAAATCAGGTCAGCTTCAAGTTCACATCAAGATACTTTTTCCAAAAGTGTTTCGAAGCTCTTAAATCCCACATATTCATCTATTTCTGCATTTCCCAGGAGTAGAAGCACTGAAATTCTGTATGACAGCCTGCTCTTGAGATATTTTCAACTTAGTTGGAATCAGGATTTGCCAGAAATGTTGTGAGACAGCTTGTTTAAGTGAGATTTCCGGCTCAGTTTCTTTTTTTAAAAAAGAGAGAGAAAAAGAAGTAAAAACATGATTTTTAGATGGAGTTTATCTGTGCTGGACACATTTGGACATGTAGCTAAGGGGAAACAATATGTAAGAATCTTTAAGTTTTTTAGAAACTTTGACAAAGTCTTAATTTACCTGAGAATTCTTAAGATTAAATGTCTGAAGTGTTCTTCTAAATTAATAACACTGATGTCACAAATTGCATCAATCTCTCACTTGTCAAATATGTTTTGTTTACAGAGTGCTCTGTAATGGATTTTTGGTTGTTGTTAAGTTGGATACACTCTTTTACTCTCTTGCTTGTAAATTATTGGAAGATTGTCTTTTTTTCTTTTTAGGCCTTATACCGAAAGTTGAATTCTAGACACCTTACTATTTGGTTAATATTTTACATTTCAATTTTCCAATTCAAACCAGGGAACCAGAGAAGGATATGAATAAAACTTAAGCTATAGGTGCACATTTAGAAAAAAGAAAGAGCAAATGATGAATATGTATGAAACTTATTTAAAATGCCATATTTATGAGGAGAGGAAAAATATTGGAGCCTCGCTTTCCCTTTACATATTTTCAAAACACCACATGGGATTGAGTGGGACTAAGTGAAAAGTATAAAATTGTTGGGTGTGGTGGATGTTTGAGTGTGGCAGTGCAGTGAAAAGTTGGCAGTGTGAATTCTCTGGGCTTGTGG
Source organism: Eidolon dupreanum (assembly GCA_028627145.1). NCBI lineage: Eukaryota > Metazoa > Chordata > Mammalia > Chiroptera > Pteropodidae > Eidolon > Eidolon dupreanum. The sequence continues at coordinate 64,912,358 of CM053504.1, forward strand.
GTAGGAAGATACAGGCAGGCCTCGGGATTAAGGAAAGACAAAGAATCTAGTTAGTGCCTAATTTTCAATGGAACATTTGGCAGAATGCTTGTCCTCTTTTTATGTCCGTTTATTTTATCCTAGAGTCCAAGAGTACAAAGGCCAAGTTGCTCCTCAGCGGGCCAGGTCATAGGCTTACTTTTGCTTCTGCAGCATCCTTATTGCCTCTATGTCTGCTCCATACCTGCACAAAATCAGAGTGATGGTGACAACAATGCCACCTTGTTGCAATAGGCAGTGAAAGAGATGAAAGAGCCAGAGAAAATAGTTGGCTTGCGAGATTTTAATTCAGCTGGAAGTTATTTCACTCATTCTTTGCTCATGCCTGTATTAGGCCCTGAGTGGTTGAAGCAAGAAACAGAAGGAACAGAGGCTGTACTCTCCAACTCAATGATGTCACATAGTACTGGTGCCCAAACCATGAAAAATTATGCATGGGCACATGAGACATGGACAGAGGAGTCAGTGTTCATGAAGAAGTTTCTGGTTAAATAAAGTATGGACAGCTATTACTTGGGAGTCTATGCATCAGTAGACATGAATAATGTAAATCTGTCTATTAGCATAGAAAAGTCTCTAATATATAGGGTTGAATTAAAAAAAAGCCTGAAGTTATGACCCACAGGTTAATACCACTTGGTATTATTATAAACCAACTAAACAGAACTATATTTCTATCTTGGAAGTGTAAAAATTTATAGACAAGGATGGGGGTGGCATACACAAAAGAGTTACCCCTGGAAAAAGGTGCTGAGTTACAGGGAGGGGGCTTGTCAGGACGTGTTTTAGTATCTCATTACTATAACACGTTACGTGCTAACTGAATTATATATACAAATTACAAATAATTAAAATAAGTGAATAGTGGGCATAGATAAAAGAAAACTTTTTACCATCATTCCACCTGCCCCACCGTACACATAAAAACCAAAGGCTTTAGCCTTAGGTTACTTATTTTCTGTCTACAGAAATAAGATTTTTAGAGGTATTTCATATTTTAACAATATGAAATATGCTCTTTTTTTGATTTCTATAATTTTTTCTTTCAAGATACCACACCTCTCACTTTTGTCCCTTTCCCTTTCCTGATCTCTCTCTTTTATTTAAAAATTTGCCAGTTTTATTGACAAATAATTAACATTCATCACTATATAAGTTTAAGATACACAGCATGTGGTTTGATTTTCATATATTGTGAAATGACTACCACAATAGGTTAATTAACATCCATCATCCCATGTAGATACAATGAAAAGCAAAGAAAAGAAAATTCTTCTTATAATAAAAACTCTTAGGATCTAATCTCTTAATAACTTTCATATACATCGCACAGCAGAGTTAACTGTACATTACACCCCTAGATCTTATAACTGGAAGTTCTCACCCATTGACCTCCCTCCTGCAATTCTCTCTCCCCTAACCCCCTGCCTCTGGTAACTATGAGTCTGATCTCTTTGTCTATCAGTTTGGGGGAGATTTTTGTTGTTGTTTTTATTTTTAATTAGAGTCCACATATAAGTGAGATCATACAGTATTTGTCTTTCTGATTATGTCTTTTAGGCCTATCCATGTTGTCACGAATGGTAGGATTTCTTAAATTTTAAGGCTGTGTGTGTGTGTGTGTGTATCTCACAACAACATCTTTATCCATTCATCTATCAGTGAACATTTAGGTTGTTTCCATGTCTTGACTATTGCAAATAATGCTGCTATGACTTGTAGGTGCAGCATCTTTTTGAGTTAGTATTTTTGTTTCTTTTGTATATATTTCCAGAAGTAGACTTAATGGGTCATATTAATGGGTAGTTCTATTTTTAATTCTTGAGGAACCTCCATACTGTTTTCCATAGTGGCTGGAATAATTTACCTTCCCACCAATAGTGCACAAAGGTTCCCTTTTCTCCACATCCACACCAGCATTTGTTATTTCTTGTCTTTTTGATGATGATCATTCTAACAGATGTGAAGTGATAACCTCATTGTGGTTTTAATTTGCATTTCCCTAATCACTAGTGATGCTGAACATTTTTTCATGTACCTATTGGCCATTTGTGTATCTTTTTTGGAAAAATGTTTATTAAGGCCCTTTGCCATTTCTTAATTGGGTTATTTGTAGTTTTTGTTTCTTTCGCTGTGTAAAATCTGTTTAGTTTGATGTAATCCCATTATTTTTAAAATTTCTTTTTTTCTTTTTTCTTTTTCTTTTTCTTTTTCTTTTTCTTTTCTTTTCTTTTCTTTTCTTTTCTTTTCTTTTCTTTTCTTTTCTTTTCTTTTCTTTTCTTTTCTTTCTCTCTCTCTCTCTCTCTCTCTCTCTCTCTCTCTCTCTCTCTCTCTCTTTCTCTCTTTCTTTCTTTCTTTCTTTCTTTCTTTTTTTTTTTTGCTTTAGGAGTGATTCCATTATTGTGTATGTCCTCTAAGGTTTGTTCTCAGCCCCCACTCCCTTTTTCTGGAAACTTTTACCCATTTCCACAGGATCAAAGAGAACCTTCAACAGAGTGGCTTCCTTAATCTCTATATCCAGTTTCACCTTTTTTCCACTTTGTTAGACATCTCCTCTTGCATGTCCTGTCACCATTTTTGGCTCAGTTTTTTTAGATCTAAATCTACCCCACCACACACATCCCTAATGGGTTGCTTATGTCAGCTCCTTGATTTCTACCAAAGACTTTGTCATTCTTCAGTCTCCCACACATATGAGCCTAGTTTACACTGTAATTACTAGTTTTCCATTTCCATTACATTCACAATATCCCAGCCAGTCTTCCTTTCCAATGTCTTTTGAATTTATGGTTTCATTTTCATCTGTACTTTTCCTTATTGTATTTTCTCAACCAAAAGCACAACCAAAAGTGAAGTAAAAACTTATACTGCTTCTTTCAACAACTGATAGCCTCCAAATGTTTATTGATATACCTGTGTTTTCTGATTTATAATGATTATTCTGGTTTCAGTTACATGGTTTCCACTTTCTCATTCTCGATTATTAATCGATCACCAAGAATTTACCAGGTCCAGTTTTACAATAAGCCATGGGAGATATTATAGACACAGAAGACATGGGTTCTTCTTTTGAGTAACTAATTGATGAAAGAATTCATCAGTACATAAAAAGTGTCTTAAATTTTTTTTTTATAGCAGTATGGAATATGCACAAAAAGCAGTGGAAACTAAATTCATGAGACTTCTTCACTTCTTCACTTCCACAAACATTAAGTGTCTACTGCCTGGCAGACATTAATCTAGAGCTAAGGATATTGCATAAATAAGGCAGATATGCTTTGCCTTTGTGGGACTTTCAAGTGCAGGGCAATAGGTACTAAATAGGTTATCAAATAACTAGGATGGTTTCTGAGAGTAATAAATTCTATAAGAAAAAAATACAGGGTGATATGACAAAAAGGGCTTGAGGATGCAATTTAGCTAGAAAGGTCAGGGAAGCCTTCTCCAAAGAGCTGCTGTTTGAGTAGAAACCTAATGTCAAAGGAGCCAGCTAGGGGACATCTGGAGGTAGAGTCATAAGCTGGGCTCACTCTAAGAGCAGAGGCCTAATATCATGAGCTTGAGGCACTTGAGGGATCAGCAGATGAAAGAGGTGCTCAAGAATGATGAGAAACAAAGGGGATTGTATTGAATACCATGGGCAACTGGTCATTTGAAAATTGGGAATATAGGGCAAGACTTGTGTGGAGGGAGCGAAGTACTTTTAGAGGGAAATTTCACAAATACTTCCTCTGTAACCCTGCTTTGATGAACAAGTGGCCCTTTCTGACCACACAGATTGTGAAAAACCCCTCCAGAAGACTCTCTCTGCCCCACCACACATGTCTCTGGAGTAGCTTTTAAAGCAGATGGATATGCAGGGAAAAGAAGTAGGAATTTACCAGGGAAGGGAAAAGCTAAGTGAATCAAAATTTTCCTAATCGGTTTCCAGAGGCATTTGTCTATGCAAGAATGAGATGTTTGATATTCTGGTTGAGTAAGTTCTTGATTCCAGGTCATCAATTATGATAATAGAACAAATCAAAAAGTTTCCAGCAAATAGAAATTCTTCATTTCCTGGCTCCTACTCAAGTTTATTGATTGGACTATTGGGTAAGACTATAAATTTCATGTAGAAATGCTAGAAAAGCTTTTGGCTGGACCATTTGCTCTTTTCAATCTCAAAAATGGTTTGATGTGCTTATGACAATTTGGATCATTCATTCCTCCTTTCCTCTGCTTGTAGACAGAGGCAGGTGCTTTATGGATAAAATTGTCTTCACTCTTGTCATAGTAGGAATGGCTGGCTGTATACATGACATGTTGAATTAAAGATATCTATAACCTTCATTTTCTTCCAAAATATTCCCTCCACTTGTCTTCTGCAATTACTTGGAGTTATAAAGTATAAGTTCCTTCTTAAACAAATATATGTTCCTAGGAGAGGAAGGAAGGCCTGGTTGTGTGACTTATTTATCTTTCTAAATAAGTTCATATTAATATTCATATGTATGCACATGGAGACATATACAAAGTACTAAAAATTATATAAGATTTGAACTCTAAAGACTTAACACAAGGCCCAGTTCCCCTTCTCTGTAGCTGTGCTACTTGGCAAATTGCTTAATCTCTAAAAACCAGTTTCCTCCTGTGCTAAACATAAACTTTATCTGAAGTTTAAATGAGATTGTGTTGTAGTTTTGTAAATATGAAAGCAAATAAATGTAAACTTGTAAATAGTTATTAATAGACTAATAGAGATTTGATTTTAAGATTGATTTCATCATCATTTTGGAAGGTACTGGAATCCTGAAAGGATTTTAAACAGCAAATCTTGTGTCTTTTGGGTATATTCAAAATATAATCAAAAGAATAACATTTAGTGATTACTTACTATGTGTTGGAGAAATCGCTATGTGCCTTACATATATTCTCACTGCATCTTCACAACAGCCCAGTGAGGTAGTTAACACCCAAAATACAATGAGAAATCAGGGTTATACAAGTTAATGTACTTCCTTAAGCTGACATATCAGTAACTAGCAGAGGTCTTCAAAGCTTGAGTGTTTAAGCATTCAGTAGCCCTGCCTTCCACTCAACGCAGTACACCAATGCTGGGTTTTGGGAGGAAGCCAGGGTTACAAAATGTGAGAAATTAGAACCCAAGGCAAGTATCTAGTGAAGGTGGTAGAAAGTAGGAAAGAAGCGCTCATTTGAAAAGCAAACTGGAAACTATGCTCATAGTCTTCCTAATTTTGCTTGCAAGTATCACTTTGTAAATACTCCCTTTTTTTATGTCCTAATGTTCTTCCTGTATTGTATATATTTGGTCCCAAGATAAAAATAATACCTCCAAATCTCCATTCTTTCCAACATAATTTTCTCTTGGACTCCATTCTGCAACTTGTGCCCAGAGGAAGAACATCGTGACGTTTATCACCTTCCCTTCTCCTATTCTCTTACACAATTACCTGGTTTCAACTTTGAGGCATTTGCATTAAACTCCTAACATTCTGACTTTCCACTTAGAATTATATGTTGTTGAATGGAATGGGGAGAAAAGGTAAGAATAAAAGATTTTTCTGACATTCAAGATGTGGAGAGTCTCTGAACATCTTGAGTGTTATACTTATACTTAGATGACTAAGGGGAGACCACCTTCAATAACAGATTTTGAACAGATGACCTCTCAAAAGTACCTTCTCCTTGAACTCTAAGTGTTAATGTTTCTCCTAGAAATTCTTCTTTAATATCTTTAGCTGACACAAGTTCTCATTTAAGTAAAATCCATCCATTTTGGGCTATGTCTCCTCCCTCTGAAAGATTGTCATATCTTTTTCACTAATTGGAATATGTGGATCTCTCTTTAAATACGAGAACACTATCGCTTCAACTGTTTGGCTGTGAATTCCTGGGAACAGGGATGGTGTCTTGTTTAGGTCACTTTTCCAAAAAAGTTTCTGAGTCCTGCATAGTCTGACTCAAGTCTACATTCCTTTAGGAAGCCTGTTGTGAATACTACTGCAGAAACATATACAACTTCCTTCTCTAAATCCCTCTTATATTTTTAATCAGTACTATTTACTTAATGGTCTTAATTATTTGATGTGGCTGTGTTTTATATTCCAAATAATGATTTCAAATCCTGTAAGATAAAGGTCATGAATTTACTTTCTATGCATTTCTTCCCATGCCTAGCCATGGTAGGAGAAAAGTGTTCATTTCTCAGTAAATTATGATGAATGAATTGCATGCATACATGCATGAATGAATGAATTTCTCTCCTTGTGAGCGTAGAGCAGTATGGCATTTATAATTTCTCCCCTGGCATTTCAGTTGGCTTAGTGACTTTTTATTGGATAATTACTGCCCAAATGATTCCTATATCTCTCAACCACCATTTGAAAAGTCAAATTTAGAGAGCAGAATGATTGTCTGCAGAAATATCTTTCCTTTACTGAGGAAAACCCAACATCTTACCTCCTTCAACCTGTGCCTGAAAATCTGCCCTCTCTCACTAATAAAAATGATTGAAAAGCACCTTGAAAATACAAAATGCCATATAAATGCTAACTGAGGCAATAATAAAAACAGTAATAATAACTGTTTGCTGATAAACGTCACTTCCAGGCCCAGGGGAGACATTTCGCAGGGGAAAAGCAGAATGGGTCCTGTGCTTGTCCCTGGGCCATACCTCACTTTGAATCACACTGTTCTCCCTCCATTTGGACACCGTCATTTGCAATGGTCATGAAATAGTACTGCATGTAAAATTATTGTCATCACCCATATTGTAGAAAGCAATGTGTAGCCAAGTAATCCATTACCTGACAATTGCCAGGGTTACCTCACTCAAGCTGATCATTTAGAAAATAAATGGAGTTAGGAGTGAGTGCACAAGGACTGCTCAGCTCCTATTGGCCTCAGCTCAGCCCCTGGCACAGCTGCAACATTCACTCCAATTTTGCTCAGCCCGAGCTGAGTTGTATCAAGAAACTGAGCCAATATGGTAGAATTTGAGAGGTTCTAGGGTGTCTCATGGACTTCCTCTTTGTGTCTATATCCCTTTCTCTATTGAAAAATATGAAAGCAGGGACAGAGAAGATGAGACTCAGGGCAGAATTTAATGGGAGAGTAGGAGAAGAAAGTAATTGAGAGTGCAAAATGTAGACCTGCGTGCGTACTTGTGAGGGATGAAGTGGGTGTTCTAAGAGAAGCACTCACCCCAAGAGCCCTGCAAGTGAGAGAGAAGGCAGAGGGCACTCTGGCACACTGACCTTTAGCAACAGAAGGAGAGGAAAGGTATGTGAGGAAGGAGATTCAGATATGATGAAGTGTTATCCATGCTGATTTTACAGACTGTGCCCCTTCTCAATGAACATTTACAGTCAGACAAATTGCTTTCATTCTCCCTTCTGGGGTCCTCCTCCTCACAGTATTCCTTGGTCCTCTTCTCTTCTGCAGAGTCTAATTGAATCTGTCTTCTGTCTCCACAGCTAGCACTATAGTTCACCTGGATGTCCCACACTTAACTCACTCTACTTATCCAAAAGGACTCAATACCTTCAACTTCTCAGAACCAGTTCCTTCTCTGACTTTCTTCCTGTAGTGATTTGTAGAACCACTCCCTGCCATTTTATCAGTTGTCAGTCTTCATTACTTCCCCCTTTCCCTACTTTGTACTTCCCCCATCCAGTCAGTGGCTAAGAACTCTGATTTATTCTCTGTTCATCTCCTCCTCTCCATTCTCAGTGTCACTCCCAAAGGTAAACACTTTGAGGTAAAAGAACATGAAATGTCCTGACCTTGAGGTGTACATGCTGGGGAGAGGGAATGCTGTGATGTTGGTGACTTCTTCATGGGAAGAGGAGGGGGTCTCAGAAAGAAACTGAGTTTACATGGAGCCCCTTTCAGAGATTAAGGGCAGAAAGCCAGCTTTCATTTATTATCATATGTAACTTTTAGGCCTGAGATCAAAGACATAAGGATTTTGTAATAAACGATAACATTTATAGCTTTCAGTTGTTTATGGCTTTCAGTTGTTTATAGTTTTGATATCCCTGAACCTATTCCCCTGAATTATTAGCAATACAATCTTCATAAAGAAATGGCCCAAGTGCTTATTTTTAGTGGTGGTAAAAAGTGGGATGCTGGGAAGAATGTGGAAGATGATTGCCAGTTTTGAGGGGAAGAACCCCAAGGGATAGAGTGAGTTGTGGCAGCTGCTGAGAATAAAGAAGAGTAGAAGAAGCTTATATTGCTGCCTCCCTTGCTCTTTTGCCCCCATCAGAAAACACACAGAGCAAGGACAAGGCTAAAAGTAGGTTCTTAGGACCAAGTCACTGTGTATAAGACACTTTATATACACTATCACTAGTGTGCCTATTAACTTTTCATTTAGGCATATATATATATTTATTATTACAGATGAGAAGCAATGGTACAATATACCAATTATTTTTCCATGGCCAGTGTTCCTTTCCCATCTCTATTCCTACTAGTATTTTCAACTGGTAAGGCTGTCAGTCCCTGCTTCTCCTGCCCCAAATCTATACATGTGATCCAAGTTGATGAATCACCATATACCATTTCTCTGCTGAGGAGTCCAAAATGATCTTATTACTTAGAGACTGAAGAGGATACTTTGAAAGAGAGGGTATCTCTCCTAAGTGATGATATGGCAGAGCCATGTAGGCTGGAAATTTCCCATGTCCATCTTTGCTGCCGTGTGGAATGAACCTACTGAGATTAAGTCCAAATTAAAAGCAGAGCCAAAAGACATGATGGAGTTTATAGCAGAGATGAGAGCAATGACAGAGGCCCTGAAAGGCTTCATGCCTTTGGCTTCCTTCAGGCCTCTACCCAAACATCACCTTCTCTGACCACTTGGTAACACACACACACACACACACACACACACACACACACACACACACCAATGACGTCTATTCTGCCCAACCCTATGCTATTCTTTTCCATAGTACTTATCACTACTTCTCATATTATATATTTAGAGATTTATACCTAGAGCCACTCTTGACCCAAGGTAGGCCCTCAACCAATATTTGCGAAACAGATAAGTGACTCATTTCAACTACTGTATCCAGCATATGTATGACTAAAGCAGTCTCCATTCCTTGGACTTCCTCCCATTCACACAAGCTAGTTTAGTCACTTTTCTACACATGCACGCTTGGGTTGAATTTCTGTTACTTGGTAATAAGATCTCCGACTCATAAGTGGTGTGCCACATCCACCGTGCCATAGCTGGTTCATGGTAGAGCCAGGAGCAAACTCGGGTCTCACAGACCCTGGACCATTGCTTTTCTAGATGTCAGTGTCCCACTGAGGCATGATCCATTAACTCACTGATATTTTAGCCTGATGGGCTTTGAGAGAGAATTTTATCCCAGCAGCTGACACACTGGGCAGCTGGAGAAGGAAAGGATTACAAGGAGCATGGACGGACTATACTTTGGGAAGGGTTAGGATGTGATGATTTCCTATGATTTCCCTTTGTTCAAACTGGCCTAATAATTCACTTTTTCACTAGGACCAACCATCTTTATGAAGACATTTTATGATTTAAATTCTTTGAAACTTTAGCTGGGACTAAATCTGAGAAAAATATAAAAAAATTCACAGATCTCTGGGCTCAGGCAGGTCTATGATAAGCAAGTGAAGCTAAAGCCTCTCCATGATGGAGAAGGATGAAGACATAGTCTGCCCTTGCCGTGGCTGGGGCTATGTGATAATAGATTATTCCATATACATTTGAAATAAAATATACAACAAGACTAAATTTTAGTTATGGATATTGATTTTATTGACTAAAATCTCCTCCTTACAAACTCCTTGGTTTGTCTAACAGAAATGTTACCATTTGACTAGGGTAAACAAGAGCGAGCCTAGAGGTCCATGCACTGAATGAATAAGGAAGGCTGAAGACTTTTCTCCTAAGAAGGGGTCTGTAGAATTAAGACATCATTATAGTCTGTCTTTTGTGTCTGGGATTACTCCCTCTCCACCAGTTTCTCTTTTCCCTCAGGCTCCTAGTTCCCTTCTCAGTACCTACTCTCAGATCCCTCATATATTGCAAGCTATAAACGACCCCAAATCAGTCTAAACCATAGCTCCTCAAAGGGAGATTTATACTTTGATTACAAAGGAGAATGTCATTTAAGTTAAAAGAAAGCATTTTAATGGGACAACTGTAGGCACAGTGACCAGATGGGGAGTACAAGGAGTCCCTAAAGTGTTCTTATTATTCTTGAAACCTTCTTATGCAGCAGATATCAATCAGTTCATTGCACTGAACATGGAAGTTTGGGTGTTTCTCAGTTCAACCAAGACTAGACATAGTACTTTAGCCATTTTGATGCACATTAGCATTTAGGCTTCAAGGTGCCTTTAGTGCAACTTGAAGCTGTAGGAAGGCATTGCCAAGGTGTGAGTCCTCAGTGCGGCAGATGAGCCTAGGAGGCTGAGAAGGCAGGTGTCTTTTAGGACAAGGCACAGCATCCTGGAGTGCTGGATGCCAAGATTTGGAGAGCCTGACCTGATCCACCACTTGGAGAATCAGTTTGCTTTCCTGCTGGAGAGTTTCCCCTAGTATGCAGATTACTTAGCACATAGAGAATCTGTTATTTTGATTCTCCATCTCCAGTGGCTTTTCTCTTGATCCATCTTAACAGACTCCCTCTAGAACCACACCCTCGATCATGTCAAATGCCCAGGTACACTCTTGGGCTAAATCATCTTTCCATTGGAGGTTTCTAGGACTTCTCTCACTGTTTCTGCTGCCTTGACTGGGGCTACACCATTCCTACCTACACCTCTTACTCCAAACAATAAAACACCTTAAGTCTTCGCATTTGTCTGCATTCAGCCCTACTATTGAACCTCTTTAATATTTAATCCCTTCACCTGAAAAAAGGAAGTACTAATAGGTAGAGCCTATTATGCAGATTATTTTGTGAGGATTGAATGACTTAATACAAACAGATGAGGGAAAGCTTCCTGTGCTGCCTTGGCTTCATTATTTGGGGTGAGTACTCATTAAATGTTGGCTCCTAGTGATAGTGATGGAGACTGTGATAGCAGTAGCAGTGAAGACACAAGGAAAATCCTATCCCTCTTTCCATCTCCTCTGCCCACCCTTTTAACCACCTTATCTTTGACAGGTGGATCAGAGCCTAGAGTATGCATGGTGTCAGATTTTATTAATAGGCAGGTAACTGTACCAAGTTTTTAAATTTTTCCTTAGTATTTCACTCCTCATTCTTCAGCAAAGACTTGTCTCTAGGGGGAAAGCCAGCCATGGCTCTTCATTTCTCTTCCATCATCACTAAGACGGGAGTAGATAATTTAGGTCAGGATGTGCATATGTGTGTGTAGGGGTGTAATCTTTTTGTAATATCCCACCACTGTACTATGAAGGTGTCACCTACATTTTTAATTATAGGACAAGCCATGCTATATCTTCCCCTATGTGTCATCACCATGCTCTCTGAGTTGGGAAGCAAATCTCTTTCTTCTCTTTTTCTTTCCTATATATTTATTTATTTATTTATGGAAATTGACTAATAGCTGCACTGATAATATACCTCTAATTAAACATTCAGTGTTCTTTACTTTCTTGGCAAATATCATCCTTTGGAAATAATTTAAGTGTAATATGTAATCTCATTTTAAAAGTCTGATATATTTGTATTTTCTTTTATTAACCAGCTATTGATTTTTTTTGTTGGTCAATATCAGCATTTATTAAGTTGAAGTTATTGTTCATCAGTCAACTATGGCCTTCCAAACTGAGGCATTTAAAAAATATTAACTATAGATATGTTCACATATTGGGTTTTATTTCATTAGCTATGTGTTAAAACAGAATTCATGTTTAGTCTCATGAACCAGAAACATTTATTCAATTTATTTTCTAAACCCATAGATTACCTTACTCAATATTAACAATTTCTGCCTGTAAAGAACGTTTGAGTGTGGCCCTAGCACATGTTGCTAAAGTTACGTGTTGGAGACCCCCCGGCCTGGTTCTGGCCTCCTGTTGATATTTGACAGGCAGAAAATTTTTTCCGATTGTTTGACAAATTTGCACAGACTTCTGGGGCCCAAAATAACATGGCTGAGCGTCATGTTGCCCCAAATCGTCAGAGGTTCATAGATAGGTGGAGCCCCTTGAGACGATCCTTTTGAAGCTTCCACTCAGTGCTGGAATTCTTTCCACACCACCGCCCCTGAAGATCTCATTGTAAGAACGTTCTTACGTGTATCGCACCTGAATTTGTTACCGATAACTTCAATGCAGTGGTAATGCTTGTACCTTCTAGAATATGCTTTCTTAATATTTGAATAATTTTCTTACTGCCGCACAAGTCCACTATCAGCACTCCATTTCATGGAATTTCTTTCACTAAGGTCCTCATTCAAAAAACAAACAGCTGTGAGATTCACAGGGTCATTTTTCCATGAAAAGTATAATGGTTAAGAAATTAAGAATGGTTTTCTGATCAGAGATATATTTTTTTAATTCTGGACAACTGCAGCATAGAAGGAGTGGTGAGAATAGAATATGACAGTGTTCTCTTGGCCTAGTGATAAGAACTCACCACTGTTCTCATATCTCAGTGACAAAATGGCAACATTCAGAGAGTAGGGACATGACTACATAAAATGTGTAAGGACATAAGATATTGGGGTCCATAAAACTAGCTATGTGAGAGATAAAAAAGGTCACAGTTTTAATTATTTTTTAACAGTGAAATATTATAAATGTTTCATCAATATGGAAACAAAAACAAAAGTAAAATAACAGTGTTGTCTTAGGAAGGGATATATCAGTTCTACCTGAAACTATACTTCACCAGTCAGTTCTTCTGCTTATTTTGGTAAGTGTGGGTTGTTATATTGTGGGATGACATTGCTATGTGGCCCATCTTTACTCCCACTTGTTACTGCTACATTGCTATGCTGTAAACATGGTCTATGAATAATAACGATAATGACCAAAAATGAAATATGGACAATTCAGAGTAGAACAAATTTTATGATGGAAACAAATGTTTTACTGATTTTAAGTAAGAATAAAAGACAGCAGTATTTTAGCATCATCACCATCATCACCACCAGCATCACCTGCATCACCTGCATCACCACTGCCACCACAGTTCTTCTCTTCCTTACCTCTGGTCAACCTTCTTCTGTAATATCCCTTCACACTTGCTTTCTGCTTTAGAGAAATGTTCCACCAATCTCCAGTGGCACCGTGTTTCATCCTGCCCCATTTCTGCCCCAATTTCCTCCCCGCCATTTACATTCAGATAAAACACATCTCCCTTTTTTGAACTTCTCCCTAATAGTCCCAACACATGAGATTCCCTCTCTCTGCTCAATTTTGTTTATATCATGTTTATGCCAGGTGTAATATACTTCCAAATGTATTATATTCCATTTATTGCATAAATAAGTTATTTCCCCCATTAGAGTGAGAGCCTCTGTTTCTGGAGACTGTGCTGCTGGATAAGATAATAGCTCAATAGAAACCATAGTCTCTCCTGGTGGGATTTCCAGATAGAATATAAGTGTGATTATGAGAGATCTGGGTATGTCTGCTCAAGTCTGGGAGTCTCTAGGGAGAGAAATCAGCATCACCATGGGGTTAAAGGAGTCAGGCATAGAAAGATCAACTCTGTAAAACATTTTTTCTATGTGGATGTTAATGGGGCAGAGATGGGGGTAGGATGGCAGATATGGAATTGACTGCAGCATTTATTCATACTTAATGATTAGCACATATAAAAAATGTCCTTGGAACTAAGTCAGGGGAGGGGTCTTTGTTGGACTCCAGAGGTCCTATGTGAGTAGGTGGTAAAAAGAGGTAGTAGAATCTAAGCTATTTTACTGTGACCATTTTGTGCCTATAGACTGGCAAAGCTGATGAACACTATTTTACAGACATTTATTTATGCTGTTATAGACTAGAGAGTTTAAAATCATTGGTTTCTGATATTCCATTTTAAAGCCCTTCAGGGTAGCGATATTGTTTCCATTTCATAGATAAAGAAACCACCGAGGCTCAGAGAAGTTAAGCAATATTACCAAGTGCACACAGCTCATAAGGACATGTGATTGTGTCTTGATCTGGGACCTAAATCTCCTTCTACCCTCACCATTCTGCCACACTATGGAGGCATTTAATTAAAGTCTTTTGAATGATTAAAAACTGAAGATCAAGCTAAGAGTTTGAGGTAGGGCACTATGAGTCATATGCATCCCTTTAGGATAAGACCCAACTTTGCTATGATAACGTTCATTCAATTTTCATGGAATTTATAAAGTCTACAAGCCTGTCAATGGTGGGCATACATCATGAATAAAACAGCTTTTTAAATAATATTTATTTGATCTTTAAAAATGGGAGTATGATCACTCTTTTTTATTGACAAGATTAGACCCAGTGTTCTGCTACTCTTCTCCCTCTGCAACAGGGAGAAAGTTTATTCAAGGCCACATGATTCAGGGTGCATCATGGGGACAATATTCTTATTATTCAATATTTAAAAGCAATAATTTCAGGAGAGTTAACCTCATGAATTTTCTAATACAGTAAAATTAAATAAAAATACCCTAAATGCAGCTGATATAACCCCTTCATGTGCAATTAGCAAATATTAAATAGAAACTTTAATATTAGCATTATTCTTTATGCCCCAGTGAGTGGGATATTATTTAAATTGATATGACATAAGAGGATATAAATAATTCCTAAGTGTAGATTTAAACTGGAATTTCCGTCAGAGTTTTAAATCAGTAAGTATTATCAATTCCCTATTTCCCAGTGTATCATTTATTACCAGCCTGAAGATTTTTTTTTTCAAAGAGATTAAATTAGCATTAGGGCAATGATAAACATTATAAATAAACACAAAAATTGCTTTTCTGAAAATCCAGTTGAAAAGAAAGTAAATGAATTGGTGCGGTATCAAATTCCATCTTCCCTAGAAGCGCTCAGATACAGTTCCAAGCATAAGTAATCCTCTGTAACTTCTTTTGCAATCAAAAATGAAATATATTAAAACTGGAAAGTATAATTTCATTATCTACTATTTTAGATACAAAAACTAAGATTAAGAAATAGCTGTGGCATGAGGGGAATTCTGATTAGCTTCACATCACTAGTTGGCCATGGCAGAGGAGAAGCCATCTCTTAAACCACAGAGACAGGCCTGACAGCCTGCAGGGGAAGACCTGAAAGTGACAGTGGTGATCGCTCTCTTTCCCAGACTATTTTCTTTCCAGGGTACAGTTTAGGTTTTCATAATCTACTAGTGAAATTGGGCTTTTTCTAGTCTTAGTTACATCCTGGAGTAGTTTCTGAAAAGGCAGAGTTGATATGACTTCATACCCTTTTCACATTGAAGATACGGTAAAGAACAGTGACAAGGTGAGGCTCCACTGAGTCAGATGCATATGAGAAATTACCATTTCTTATGCTATGTTGGGAGTCATGTTGTTTTCATGCCTAGGCATAACGGAGAGCCACCCATCTGGTTTTTGAGGATCATCCAGAAAAAAAATCTAATCTAAAATCTATGAGGTGTTACAGTGTCCAGAATATCCACTGCTAACATATCACCTCATTTTGTTTTTTAGTATTATCCTTTCAAGACCAGAGTCCTAGGCTGAGTCTTGTCAACTAATTTGATGTGACAAAAGCCAACCACTAAACTCCCTACTACTGCATGTTCCTCTGTAATCAGATCATATCCACAGTCCCTATCCAATTTAGTCCTAGGTTGCTTCCTCTCTACAACCAGCTGATTTATGTGGCGGCATCTATAATACCACCAAATGAAATACAATTGAGGAATGATTAACACCAATCCAACACATTACATCATTGTGCTTGCTTCCTCTTTAAAATATAAGTACGATAGACTTATTGATGACATCACCTCGTAAATTATATAAATGTCTAACCAGTATGCTATACACCTGAAACTAATATAATACTGAATGTCAACTATAATTGAAAAAAATTTTTTTAAAGAAATCATATAAAACTACATAAATAACCTGAGAAGAAAAATATGCAACCATTTATATTTTTATTGAAAAAGAAATAATTCCATTATGTATGGGCCTGTGGACAATAGGTAGCCAATGGACACCTGTCCTAGAAAAGATAGCAGAAAGCTCTACTGTTTTCAGAAATTTTACTGTTTTCACTCTGCTGCCTGATAACTCTAGAACTGTATTTCTTTTTTTCCTTATTATTTTTTAAATTTTCTACCAGCACATATGGTAGAATTCTACCATAGGCTTCAGGCCTCCCATTTAACCTCAAAAAATGAAGAGAAAGCAATTCAGTAGGTGGTTAAGAATATGTCATAGGCACAAACTCAGCTTAAGGCATTATGAATTTTCTGTGGAGAAAATGCATTTATTCATTCTGCTCTAAGTCAGGATGGCTGGAACCCATTATCTCAAGCTTTGAAAAAAAATCCCCTTTGGGATGTGAATAGCCTATGAAATATTTTAGTCAAAAATGAAGTTTTTGGAGAAAGTGAGGGTCCAGTTGAAACTGTTTAGGCTTGCAATCATCAAAGCTTTCTCTGAGCTTTCTAGGTAGAAAGGGGCATGGAGAGTTAACGGGTGATATTATCCTAATTATTGTATAGCATAAGAGGGCCAATCTATTTCTGTAGAATAATAGAGCTAGGATGAGATTCGACAGCATCTGTCACAATAAATGCAAATATATAGAGAATTGACAATGAGCCATGATCTCATAAGTGATTCTATTTTCCATGTGAATAATGACAATGCTGCATTTCAAGCTCACATGACAGATACCTTCAGAGGCTCTCTGGGGTCGGCACTGAAGGCCCTTTCTAAATGCATTTGCATGGATGAATGTATTCAGACTTGGAATTTTCTAAAGCTCTTTATGTCCATAGAGAATTTTCTAGATATTTTTTAAAGCATAGGTATTAAAACATTCCTTTTCATGGGTGTTTATTAATTAGTTTTTATGTTTTCATTTCTGTGCTAGCAGCTTAAGGAAATGCAGAAGACGTGATATCTGTCCTAAATTAGTTTACAGTCTTATGGAAGAGACACGGGTAAATCTGATCATACAATCCCAGTACAAGACAGGTATTCTGTGCAAAATTGTGCTCTCTTCAGTAAATAGTGTCTACAGAAGATTGTGCACTGAGGGACTCAGTGAGGAATTCATAGAAGAGGAGGGACACAGACTGTGCAATGTGGGACAGAAGTGACTGAGACAGGGAGGTAAGAATGAAGAAGTAAGACGACTTGAACAAGCACCCATGCAGAAGATACAGAACAGTGCAAAGGCATGAGTGGAGGGAGCATATTAAGTGCCACTGCTTGGCAGGCTAGGACAACTGAACCAGCCTAACTTGTACCTTAGGCAAGGCCCACAGCTCTATTCTCTTGCCTCCTTCATGACTGACATATGAAATGTGATCAGGGCCTTCCTTGTAAGCCAGTGGATTAAGCAGCAGCACACTCTTTTCATAATATTTCAGGTTAACAAAGGAATGAGGCAGGACACTGGGCAGAAATGGCCACACACCATTTAGTCTCTCCTGTTTCTAGAGGAAAAAGAGGTTTGGACAAAGGGCACTTGGTAGTATCTAATAACACATTGACATTATATGTCAGATCAACCACAGGCTTATATCCCTTTCCCAGGCCAGCAATATTTTAATTAAATATTAATTAAACCCTTCTCTTCCCTGACCCCATTAGGTCACAAGTGTTTGCCCAGCTTACCTCTCTTCTGCTATCTTTTTTGTCTCTTCTGCCTGGAAAAATTTCAAGCAGATTTCTACAGCACCTCCCACCCTCTAAAACCAGCATTCCTTGCTATCTCTAAATAAACAGGCCTTTTTGTTTGTTTTGTTTTTACAGTTATTTATGATAATAACAGTATTAAAAATAGCTCTCATTTTACAGATCTCCCATTTGCTAAGCACTAAAATAAGCATGTCACATGCATCAGCTCATCTACTCCTGTACAAAACCTATGGATGTTGGCATACCTGTTTACAGAATGTGAGTGCCTCTGCTAAGGCTAAGTAGCTAGTAAGTGGTAGATGGAAGACCTAGGAATTGCTAAGTGTATGCTCTTTCTATCATGCTGTACATTCGCAGGGGAAACAAATGTGGCAACACTGGATAAGTTAAAATCGTGCAAGAGGTTATCACGAATACTCAAAATAGTGTTCTTTATAAACAATAAATGGGGTAAAGTGTATTTACTCAGTTTCAGAAGTTTAAGAACTGCATATGACCCAGAATATAACATGGGTTACCTCTGTGTGAAGTTACTGCAGTTGTAACTCAGCCTTACTCCCTTATCAGATCTTATTCATTAGTGCTCCCTTACTCTGATTCGGTTCAAGAAAATCAGGCTCAGTGAAAGTGAATGGATAACCATTTCCTTGTGTCTGCAGTGGGAGATGAGATAGACTAAAATTTAAACCAATAACTTTAACAAAAACTGGGGATAAGGAAGACAGAGGGGAAGCCCATCTTGCAGAAGGCACAGAGGATTTGAGGGGACTTCCTGAGGAAGATAAAAACAGACCCTCTGTATCTTGGCTTGAAGCATGTACATAGGTAAGTAGATCAGTCCTTGCAGATTTTACCTGAAGGTTGGACCTGTATCTATCTTGCTACTGGTTCTAGAAATCTGCAGCCTGTTCATTTTCTCCCAGACCTATCTTTCCTTTTTCTGAGAGTGAACCCTGGAGTATCCCACTTAGCCCCAGCTACGACATTTTGGGCATTACCCATGGCTGGATCCTCTGAGGAAGGGAGGCAATCTCATATCTGGCTCAGAAGGTCATCCTCTGAGTTCTAGATTGTCCAGTGGAGACCTCACATTGCAGCTTTTACTTCTCTAAGGATTGTTATTCATTCTGGCCCCAAACTCACTTCTCTCCTGACCCATTTCTTTCAGCCTGAAACATATTCACTAGCTTGTTTTTTTTTTTTTTTTTTTAAACATATGGGAATCTTAAATCAGTGTTCCAAAATTATATACTTACTTCAGATCTTCCATGGTCTGTTAATAGATGTTACATAAGAAGATTCTGTGAGTAAATAGGTTTGGGAAATGCTAGATTAACCAAAGCTATAACATGAATGAAGGAATCAACACCAACCAAATGTGGTCATTACTCTAAAAAGGGAGGTGGGAAAATGGTTTGAAGATTCAGTTTTACTTGGAACATTTTT
Organism: Eidolon dupreanum; assembly: GCA_028627145.1. Lineage (NCBI taxonomy): Eukaryota > Metazoa > Chordata > Mammalia > Chiroptera > Pteropodidae > Eidolon > Eidolon dupreanum. Next base: position 64,931,663 of record CM053504.1, read on the forward strand.
TTTTCCCTAAAAAGAAGAAAGAACACGTTGAGCAATGATGCAAAGTGTTAATCTTTATTTAATCTGAGGTGTTGACACATGGATGTTTGTTTTATTATTATGTGTTTTTTAGTATGTTTAAAATATTTCATAATTAAAACTAAGTAAAGCTATTTGAGGTTTTTTTTATTTTTGTGAATGACTTTTAATTATTTTGTTGGTTTCCATTTTGAATCTTTAGGAGGGAGCTATAGTAACGTGTATACCTCAATTATTGATAAGAAATCTTTTAAAGAGGAGCATTCTTCTAGATTTTTGTCACTGGGACACACATTGGGAAGTGCCATCTTAGGAGACACCAGTTTTCTCATCTGTTTTTCTGTTACCTATTCTTAGTGTCATTGTTGGCCCTAGGACTCTAAAGCTGGGAATGATCTTTTCAGAAGACTCTGTATTACCTATTAGTTAGGTTCTTATTAAGGTTAGCACATGATATTCATTATTCCTTGTTTCAGAGGGTTATCTCTCTCTCTCTCTTTCACTCAGGTCGTGATTACTATCTGAACATTCCATTTTAGATTATTTTCAGTACACAGATGATTGGCATGTCCAAAATTCAATGAATAATCTGTCTTTCCCAACTTCTCCCTTTTCTTCTGATACTCCTTGAATCATTACTCAGGTTCAGAACCTTCACACCCACTCTCCTTGCTCCCAGGGAAGATGTGTTATAATTGCTACGTATTTTAAATATATAGAATCTATAATAACCTCAGTCTTCTAAAACGGAAGTAGAGAATTATATTTTTTAAAGTTTCTTTCTGTTAATTGCTCTATATTGAAATTGTATTAGTCATCAACAAATGAGTTTGAAGGCATGGTTTGGCCTCAAGAAAAAAAGTATGCTGATTAGGTAATGGAGATAAGTTCTGATACATAGTGTAGAAAATAAATAAAGTGGCTGCTAATGCCATGCAAGATTAAGATATCAGGCCAGTCATAGGGGAGAGGAACAATACACTGGGAGCAGCATGAGTTTAGGGAGCAGAGACATGGAATGTTACCTGGACTCTGCTGCTAACTTGCCATGTGATTTTGATAATTCACTTTATTTCTCTGCACTCAAGTTTCTGTTTTAAAAAGTTACCATAAAATATGCCCTGCATACTTCATACTGTTGATCAAATGAGAGAAAATGTTAAGAAGACATTAAAATGTCTGAAATGTTGTTGAACAAAAATGGGACAGATGCTCAGTATTAAAATTTCTTAAGGTTATTAAGTTGGATAGCTGTTGACCAAAATCAGTGGACTGAATATTTCTCTAATAAAAGGCAGGGTAATAAAACTTTGATAGAAGGTCTTTGCTTGATCCACAGTTTATTCAAACTCTCAGCTGAAGCAAGACGTGATTGAGAGGCCAGTAACAGAGGGAGGGTCAATGTACAGCTTAGTGAAGAGTTTGTGAGGTCAGGTGTTTAACCATGTGTGAAATATAGAATCTAGGCAAAGACTCTGTTCAAGTCAGTTATCAGATTAATTAAATCATGCCTTTCTGCATCTCTAAAAATATCTAGGACAGGCTGGCAAAAGTGATCCTACCATTGGATGCCTTGTTGATCTGCCTAGTCAGGGGTAATAGAGTTGGCTTTTGCATGGGAATCTACTACGGAAGCATGAAATGCAGAGATGATGTTTCTTTATACCCCCCTCTCTCCATTGCATTGTGTACCATCTGTTTGTAATCCATTGTAATATTGATACAATCGTTGTATTCAGTTTAAGAGGAATGAAGATAAAAGGAGAGAAGAAGGTAAAAAAAAAAAAAAAGAAAAGAAAAGAGGTTGCAGGAAAAAGAAAAAGAGTGGAACAACTCTTAGAGGGATTTATGCTAAAGGTGAGCTTTAGGAAGAATCATGACCAGTAATGGGTCAAAAACAAACAGAGATGAGGGACATGTGCATTGGCATAGCTCCATATGGAGTTAAGGAATCAGTTCTAGACTCTTCCGTGAGTTTGAAATTCCATTTAGCAGACCTGTCCCTGTGGGCATGGCATGGCATCAAACCCAATGGGGAGTTTTGGAACTTGGGACATGGCAGACTACGTAATTTCTCAAGTGTCAGGCCTCAAAAAACTATTTAATACTGTTTTGTCTTTCTCAATCTCTTTTCTCACTGTATGCCCATAACTACCAAGGAAGATCATTTTGACCAGTGCTATCTGTCTCATGAAATTATCCTGGTAGCCTAAATTGGCTTAGGGCTTATTTCAGATGGATCCATGTGGCTCATTTACTTAATTTGTAGGTCCTCTATAGTAGCATCATATTCAGGGCTTTCTATCCCTGTCCCAATCTCACCCCAAATTTTCCTTCCATTTTCCGTCCTAGAAAGTTTATGCCTTGCCCAGACTGTGGTTCCTTCACACGATACTAGTTTAGTAATTCATCAAACCAGGTTCAGTGGTATCTCTATCAACAATAGCACTTTAACTCTGAGTTACTGCATATGTGTAAAGATAATAAAAATTTTTGTTCTTGACAATCTTATTATTCGAAAGCTTTCCTATACAGACTGCATGTTCAAATTATTCTGAATTAGTGAGATTTCATGGTATTACCTTGAGTGCCTGTTCTGCCAGGATACTACCCAATATTTAAATCTCATTTAGAGAAGCAGTTCAGAATCTTTTAAGTGTGAGAAGTAAAACAAAAATAAGTAAATTCCATTCTTGCTATAGTTTACCTTATGGTCTATATGTTAATCACCCAAAAATGTCCACAAGCATATAGGAAAACAAGTACTTATTTAAAATCAAAGCTGCTTGAATTCCAGATGGTTCAAAGTATATCTTAATCTATCTTGAGCAAGTCCCCTAATTCTGCAGGAACAAATGGTGGAATGTTATTAAAATGTTAATTAGTTAAATTTAGTCCCCAAAGTATAAAGAAAACAAAATTGCACCTACATGATTTTATTTTTACTAATGGGGGAAATAAATTCTGATATATAAAAAATAAGGTTATTTTAGGAAGAAATACATGATGTGAGTTTCAGATTAAAATATCCAGGGGTGTAAAGCAAGTCTGAACAAAATTATTGGGGTATATTTCCAACCTACTATATGAAGCTGTTTTCAAAATAAGCTATTTTTATCTTGTATCATGAATTCTTTCTTATTCAAATGGAAATTGAAAAGATAGAAATGCCAGTCAATGACAGAGCCATTGGATTTGCACGATTTGATTTTTTTCTATTTTATAAGCCGTTGGAATTGGAAAGCCCTTTAGAGATTCCTGGAACCCTTAGATCATTCCTGAAACCCTACCAAGTGAGGAAAACATCAGTGTCTGATGCTCTTCATAAAAAAGGAAGAATAAGCTTTCTAATTTAAATATTTCGGCTATAAATCTTTAGATTGATAATGTGCAACTTCAAAAAGTGGATAAAAAAAGATAAACGTCAAGATATAACAAAATGTGTTAATGAGAGTCTTGAGGGTTCATCAGTTTGTTGAGACTCAAATCACAGTGATTCTATTGAGTAAGTTACATTTATATTTATAATTGGTTTAACGTCTTCATTCTAAACATATGTTTGTAGCTGGTTTACTTAAAAGAAAAAATAGTAAAATATTTACTGGGTTCAATCATATATAGTTTTTAAAAGCTTTGGTAATGAGGAACCAGCAAGGGTTTCTGAGCAGACATTTCATGTTATTGAACTTAAGGAAGATTAATATGGGTAATCTACCTAATGTATAGGATGCCTATATTAAATAGCCCATAGCAGAGCACTGCTTTTGGTCAAAGCATAACTTCTAGAGTAATCAAGTTATCCTACATTACGTAGTGCTAACTGTGCTTCCATATAGAGTGATGCTCTTGGACATGTAAATACTTTCCTGAGTACCCAACACCGAGTCCAACTCATGAATGACAGATCAAAAGAGAGACAACTGCAGGTAGAGAACCCTGAGTCTTATTGTTAGTGTTTGTACTGCTTCTTCTTCTTAAAGTAATTGTTAGTGTTTGTACTGCTTCTTCTTCTTAAAGTAATTGGTCACTGGTAGACTCAGCTGGCTAGGGGGGCAGCAGTTGGTAAGACTTAAATATGGTCCACACATTAAAGATGATTTTCAAAGTATAGATTTGTAAACACTTTATTGTTATGAGTTTTATGAGCACCAGAATTAAGTACACTTGACTCTCTATTGTTGGGCATTAGATAGGGAAAGATGGATGCAATGCAGTATTCTTTTTATCTTTTATATTACATTCAAAATTATTAACTGCACTTAGGACACATTTGGAAAAAAATACTGGAATTTGGAATTTGAACATCACATAGAAAGTCAGTCTTTGTTTTATAGGGTATTGGACTCTGGGAAAGAGAGAAGAGGAAGAGAACAGAGAATAGTCTTTACAAACTTTGTTTTCCCCCTATACATCATATGCAAAAATAAATAAATAAATAATTAAAATATTTTCCAAAGATTTTAGGTAGTGGAACTATATCCTTGGATGTCTGTGAGCAATGCTTTCTGGAGTCCATGTATCAGTTTATGTCTGCTCAAGAGGAGGCTACCTTGAGTCATTTGGAGAGCCTAAGAAAAGGCTACACTCCCTGACAGAACACGGAGACAGGTATCTGTCTGCTAGAAGTAAAGGTACTTGGTCCAATATAGCCATGTAGAATGTGAGCAGACCAAGGAAACGGGGATAAGGGCTGGATTTATGAGAGAGGCAGTAAATCTTTGAAAGGTAGACAGAAGACATGGATTCTGAGGAGGTATTTAAAGAAGGAAGACAGATTTTTCCCTATTTGTAGACAGACTAAGCAAAGCAGATGGTTGCTTATGAAGTGTGAATTTAAGCAGGCCTCACTGCCCCAAATTATCTTTAATGCTGGCCAATCACTATATCAGAAACTCTTATCACCAGGAACTTCTAAGTTGAAACTCTGATCACCATCGTTAAATGCAAATGTTAACTGTAAAGGGAAATGCCTAAACCTATGGTGCAGATACTGCTGTTTCCTCATACATGGGCCAATTCCCCTTTTATTGACAACAATTCTTCACTTTTGTTCAGGTATGGGGTGAATATTATTAAATTTCTGGGAAGGTGGGCCTATCAGCTAGTTTACTCAGTTCTGGCCAAAGAGATATAAGGAAGATTCTTCTGTAAAAAAAGTCCCTTGAAAGATTTTTTCCTTTCTGATAAAAGAGAGACATGTAAGGTGACAGACTTAACCAATTCTTGATTTTTATGAGGTTTTGAGAGGAAATGATGCCTGTAACTGCTGTATCCATCTTGTGACGATTAAAAGAAAGGCAAGGGACTGAAAGAGATCCTGACTCAAAGCTTTGACACTCACACAGCAATCATCAACCTCTGGACCTTCTGCTGATTTAGAAAATAAATCTGCATTTGTTTAAGCTTAAACAAATTAGTTCATTATTCTATTAGACATTTTAATTGACAATCCACTATTAAAACTTATTCCTAATACATTAACAATTATATCAGCTGATAGCAAGAGTAAGTGTGACTCTTCTCTCCTTGGATGTCCCTCAGCATTTGTAGTCTCACTCAGTTGGCACTACTATGATCATGCTTTGCATCATTAATTATCTTTTCCTATATGTAAATAGTAAAGATGTAAATATACAAGGTGTGCTCAAGGATCTTTCCCAAAAGGAAGTTCTTTGAGGTTAGATAAATTTAGTAGATAGGTAGACAGAAAAATAGCTATTTATAGATGAGAAAGTCCCCTGCACGAAAAGAGAATTTTAAAATTTAGCCTTCGGTTAACTTTAGTTTCACTTTCAGGAACACCTGAAATACATCCAGGCTCTCCAAGTCCATGCACTGTGGTCTAAGCAAACCATGGACCTCCAGTGTTTCCCCCTCCAGCCTCCCACATCTCTCTCTGATGCTTCTTCCATTTTCAGAAATATGAAGTTATATCTCAAAATGGCTAGGAGGATGCCCAGTTTCCTAAGTAACCCTGAATTATGTCAATCTCTGTGGCCTTCTTCTGTTGCCTCAGTCTATTACAATGTAATTCTACTTAAGATATTCTCCTCACAGTCTTACTGTTTTGTCTGCCTAGATGCCTAGACACTGTATAGGATGGGAGCCAAATGTTAGGAAATTTGCAACCAGTCTGGTTTATGGAAAGTTATCTTTCTCGGGTCTGGATTCTGGTCACTTTACCTCAAATCGCTGTCATGGAATTTCTTGTTGTGTCTGGGTAGGTCTTATGACAGCCAGTACTTCTACTGGATAACACTTGGATCCATATATGTACCACCCTGGTCCCACCCACGTGACTGCATTAGTTCAGCTCAAGCATAATATGCCCTTTGAATACTGTGCAATAAACCTCCTGTTGCCCTTGTTGGAGCCAGCATCTGAAAGCTGGAATTTCCCTAATCCTATCACTTTCTCCTCCAGGCTCTATGTTGTCAAAGTCCTCATGAACTTTCTTGTATCCATCCTCATACTGAGAGAAATCATAGCCCTCTCATTAGCAGTTAGACACAGTTATCCGATCCATTTTCCTAGGGTACGTGAAAATCATATTATTTTCCTAATCAAGTTTATTCTAAATTTCTACTTCTTATAGGATGGAACTCATGTGTTTTGGCCTGAAATATATGGCCTCCAACATTCTGCTTCTCAAATAATATCTCCTGGAATTTTCATGAATGTATTCCATATTCTAATCTCCATCTAATACCTTACTTTTTCTTATATTCATAAGAAAAATTTACCAAGTTGTGATCATATTACAGAAATGAGATAAACTTACCCCAAAATATTTTATTTAAATGTCAAGACTGGTGATCTCTCTTCTCTCTTCTCTCTCTCTCTCTCTCTCTCTCTCTCTCTCTCACACACACACACACACACACACACACCAAAAAGTTATTAAAAAGTCTGACACCCACATAATGAAGCTTTCTGGGGAGAACAGAACAGTCTCCAAAGCAGGTACAAACATGGCTTGAGAGAGTGAAGAAAAGAGATTGAATTAGGATTGTTTTGTGGTTAGGAGGAGGCTAGCATGAAGGGTCTCATACCTGTTGGGGCTGGAGTTTGTATTGTTTGAACTTTCCAATCAGGCAAAAGAAGAGCTCACCCAGGTTTTCTTATCAGCCTTCCCAGATGTGGAAAAGAGGGAGGAGTAAGGCTTGAAAGATGTTAATAAAATGTGGAGTAGGAATCACTTTTATACCCTGCTTAACCTTGTGTTTATAGATTAATTTAGGAAGATTTTATTTGTGGGAGGCTGTATGTTAAAAAATTAATCACCTTTAAAGAAAAAAAATTACAAGAGTAATGAAGGGACCCAGAATGTGAGATAGAGGGGTCACTGGTACTACTTTATTTGCTTCATATTATGTTGTTTCATATTATTATGGAGGAATAGAAGAAAGTCTCGAATATCATTGAGAAAATGTCTTCGAACATTGATGAGTATGGTCCTCTAAATGAGGATTTACTTTCGCGAATCAAATACTTTGTGCATTGTGTTTTGCCACAAATGCATTTACTGTACATTACTATCGAAGCTGCAACTTTAGGGGCCCTAACTTGGAGAAGAGTTTTCCAAGGCACTCTATCTAATTTGTTTTTGGATTTTTGTATTCTTCAGAGTTTAAAGCAATTGTATACAGTTTGGGCTCCACAAAACCCAATTCCTTCTTGCATTTCTCATAGCATAGAGATGAAAATGTGAGAGTCATAGTCCTTTCTCTAAAAACCTAAAATGCTTGTAAAGTGACAGGTGTGTACTTAAATATTCACATATAAAATGGAATATTACAAGGGGAAGGCCAAAAGAAGTGACAAGTGAACACAATGAGGCTACTTTCATTTGGGGTGCTATATTGATTTCATGCAGAACATGACTTTGGAGTTCAAAGGGTGCAAACATTATGTAGAGCAATTAACATTGGACATTCCAGGCAAAGGTGTTGAAAGGGTAGGTTAGGCACATTCAGGAAAAGTTTTTGTTTTTTATTTTATAGATCATAGTAAATTTCAAATACAAAAGAAAGTAGAAAGAATAGTGTCAGGCAGCATCTCAACTGCCTCTTCTAACATTAGTAGACACTTCTAAGGAAAAAGCAGACTTAGATACTGGTTTAACCTCTCCAAATTACTCTATTCTCCCCATATTTGATCCATAAATTTCCTTCATTGTAACTGTCTGACATCTTCAAGTAAAAATAAAAATTTTTTCTGTCTTTTTCTAATTGCTCTATTCTAAGGATTGCTTTGAATTTCTGAAAGCAGGAGATTGAGAGACAATTTTTATGTGAAAAAAACAAACTCCATATACTTTACGTGGATTGTACCTCAGAAAACAGTCAAAGCAGATGGGAGAGTATGGTAACTGATTTAGTAATTAGAAATGACATGGTTTTAATCCCATCACAAATTTTTAATAACTGGAGTCCTCGTGGAAATTATTTCTCCAAGTATGAAAATATAATGAAGAAAATGATGTCCACTTTTGCACAGAGTGGTGGCCTAATAACAGGAACTTACATATTTTGAACATTTACTATGGGCTAGGCACCATTAAGTACTTTTAATGCATTATCTCATTTGCTTTTTGCAGAATTTCTGGGATATGTTTAAGGTGACATTTCAGATGAAGTAGCTTGCATAAAGATGCTTAGTAATTAACTAAACTAGCAAAAGCAAGGCCAAAGGTTAAATCTCAGTTCACATTTGGGTTCAGCTAGAACTCTTCACCATTATGCTAGACTGCCTTGCTATATACTAGTTTTAATAAATCATAATTTTCTTTTTTACTCCAATTCACACATTTGTAGCTAGTTTGCTTTGCTCTGTCTCACATGCTTCACAAAAGTGTACTGTAAGTAACATTATTATGCTCTTCACTCAAACCTGTAATGAACCTTCTAAATTTACTATTTAACAATTCTTGTTGAATTGTCATGTGATTTAATCAACCCCCAACAAATTTTGAAAAATACAAAAATAGTCAATATATATATTTTTAAAAAACTTAAGTTACCGACAGATTCACAGTGCCTTTTTCTTCTGTTTTATCACCTTGAATCCTTTCTCATACCAAGCCAAATATCCTTATAATGAAACTCTGGTCTTCTGGGTTTTCTCTGCTTTCCTCAATATAAGCTGGTGCTTTTTATATTTCTTATTTTTTAACCTTAAAACTGACATTAGCTGGAACTGACTCAGTTTTGTATTTTTACTGACAAATCCATATTAATAACAACATCAATATTGTATTAAACCTGAACTATGGGAATGATTTTAATCATGCCAAAATTAATAACATTGTGTATCACCCAGAGAGCCTCTCAGGGAGGAGAGTGAAATGGTTATTAACTTGGGTTATTATTGCAACATTATAGACATTTAAATAGGCTATAATTCTAGAAATTTAAAGGTCAGTTTGATTTATTCAATTTAGTTTGTCATATGTTTGGAAAACTAATTAAAATCACCAACAACATGGTTATAACATTTTTGATGGCAAGTCAGAAGACTGTATTTTGAGACACAATAAGTAATCATTTTTCTGGGCAAACCAAACTTTCTTTGTGGGAGAAAGAGACAATTTCTTCCATTCCCATGACTGGACATAGGAAGGCAGGTTCTGTGGGTGCCTCAATTTTTGGATGCATGAACTTCCTCCTCATAGATTTCTTGCATCAAAACACTATTCCTCAAATCCTACTGTGACTATGGGGCTGGCATTAGAGAGAATAGAATATGGATTTTTTCCCCCCATACGATTTAAAGTTCCAAAATAATCGCTCTGGCCAGATTTTCCTCTTTATCTGTTTCAGTGTCTCACATTTCTTCTCACTGGAAATACATTCTTCTGTCTTAAATAATTCCAGTTTGGAGAAGACTGATACAGCACATGCTGGAAGGGTAACATCGTGAGTTGTGTTTATTTTATAACAAAGTTTTATTAAAAAAGGAAATAGCATAGGACAATGAAGCCTAAAAATATAGAGAATAGAAGATGGATGCAAGAAGTTGGAAGTGGGAAGATAACAAAAAAATATAATAAATTGTTTATGCCAGAGTAAATCAGGAATGACGAAAAGAAGTATTCTTTTTTTCAACTAGCATTAAAATGAAACATTATATGTGCCTCTTTTTTATGTAGTATCTACCTATAGTTTTAGAGAGAACAATTCAGGCATGGCTATTAGTATCAATGACAAAAAGAAATATGGGAGATGAAATATCAGCATAATTAAAGGGCAATACATAAAGAGAATGTGAACAAGGTTTTTGGACCATTCCAATGGATATGACTGGAAGGAAATGAAATAATAGATTTGAGAACAACTTTCAGTGTACCCTCAACATTTAGCTGCCTTACATGATGATAATTATCAAGCTATATGTATAGCCAAATAGCTTCTTAGAAGTCCTTAAATTATTTGAATGACAAATTTATGATCCCCAAAGCAGAAACTTCAGGCATAGGAATATCTACTTTATGCTGACTGCCTAGTGACAAGAAAGAACTGATGGAGAATGGGAAAGATGAAGGAGATGAAAACAGAAGAGTAAGTAGACCATTCAGCTACTAACCACTGGGAAAGATTGGTAACTGTAGTAACTGTAAACATGGTACCTCCAGAATTTATCCTGGCTGAAAATAAACACATCACTGCTTTCTTAGGAACTATCCTGTGTCTCATTTGATATTATGAAAGGTTTCTATGTATTTATGAAAACTACCTTTTAATCCACCTATACATTAAAGAACATAGATGACACATTTCTTAAGTTTAGAGAAAAATAACTACATGGAGATATCAGGGAGTATAATTAGGTATTTTTTTAATAAAAGTTTGATTTCATATATTCAGAGATGAAAATATGATGTAAAAATCATATTGCTATGGGCAAGAGGTGGTTCTACTTATTTGAGGTCATTTGGAAAGGCTAAAGTAGGAGACAGAATGAGAGTTTACCCCTTTTCAAAGTGTTTCCTCAGATCTGAAGGACAGAAGATCAAATCTATAACTGGCAATTAAGTTGTAGATTCTAGAAAGGCTCAATCTATAAATTTTACTGAGGATATATAAAAAATAAATGTAAACTTTATGAGAATATTTTTGGGGAAATAGCCTAATATCCAAGAAAATTTGGATTGCAGATGCTACAAATTATAAATAGAATGATAGAAGAGGCAAACAGTTGTTCATCAGTTCTTTGGCACACAGTTGTGTGCTTGCCATGCACTCTCTGGCTGCCCTTCAGAAGATTATGATGAAAGGTACACTAATTTCAAGTTGTTAGAAGTACAAATTAGGTGGAAATTTCACAAGATTAGCGTACCATACTTCATGAGTAAAGCCAAAAGAAAAGTTGGGCATCAGGAGGACAAGATGATTTCTGTATTTGCTTGAGAGGAATTCATGATGGAAAAGAGTTTTAAGTTGGGCTTGAAGGATAGTTAAGGTTAAGGTAACTCAAGAGAGTGTGTTCACTGGAAAAGTATTTTTTCATTGGCCACTTGTGTGATTCCATAGCGCAGAAATTCAGCTCTGTGTGTCATAATGCGAGATTATCTATTGCAATACAGAATTATTTGAAGCTCTTTCAGAAAATGTGATCCATACTGATAGAATATCCTTTGATTTGCCTCTTACTAACACTTACCTTCAGGTCTTTTGGTTGAGTGTCTAGTGTAGTCATGTCAGAAGTTAGATATGTGAAGACTAGTGTTATGAATACGGGAAACACTGTCACCAAAATGGACTAATCAGTGTTGTGCATTTGAAATGGGTATGTATGTTTTCAAGCTGTATCAGCAAGCATATTAACTTAAACTGAGGGTAAGCAGGTTACTCTAAACCTGTTTGATTTTTCAGGTTATGAAAGAAGCATCTTGACTCTAAGTGGCTTGATTAGGAAAAGTAAATACCATCACTTTTTCACTCTGGACTTTTTGGAGAGAAAGCAACCACCTTCTTCAATCCAATTAGCAGAGAATCTTACAAAGGTAGTTGCTAAACAAATATAAATCTTATTTTAACCCAATGCATTCCCTTTAAAATTGATACATTCTACCATAAGCATGAAATAAATATATTAGCAAGTAAAGAAAATTGAAAAGTTGAAAAGTTTATTAGTTCTCCCTATCATAGGTCTTCCTATTTTCTAATCAAGGACTTTTTAATTTATGGCAAAGTTATTAGGATAGTAGTGGCATTGAAGACATCTGTGTCTATATGGAAAATTGAAGATATACTGAAAAATGTCAGTTAAATATAGACTTCCTAGAAATCATAGAGAAGATATAAATGATAAAATGAATATTCATGGAGAAAAGTGAGAAGGGGGTACTTTTTGTGGAAGAGAATATATACAGTACCAATGAAAGAGAGTCATGAGATCACATTTTGGAGGAAAACCAGAGCCAAGGGCATGCCTAAGAAATACTACTATAAAGGTTAGGAGTAGCATATAAATGTCTTATGCCCAGAGGTGGTGACAGCTAGGAACAGGAGGACATAATTATCGCTTGGTGGTACCTAATGTTGCCCACACTTCTGCAAATTGTCCCTTTGAAGCATACCATCTTTTTTCTGAAGGGCCCCTAACTAATAGAATTATTGGTATTCAAAATAGCATCCCCCTTTACCCTAAAATATAGAAAGTATTCTATAGAATTCTGGAATATAATTATTTACATTTTTAAAAAACATACAGATAATCTTCATGAGGATACTGATAATCCATGATCACAGTTATTAAAATTATCACTGGTCAAGATATAGAATGAATTACAGGTTAGGGCAAGGTAAAGGGAGATTAAACAGTTGAGGAACTTAATTGCTATGGTGATAATGGTGATTACATAGGATGCGATGGTGGGGCAACTGCTTCTAACTGTACTAAAGAGCTTAGGACAAGAATAAAAAAAGAAGCTTAAAGGTTTATCCTCTTAACTCAAGGCATAGACAAAGAATCAGAAAGCTTCTAAGGCGGCCTTAAGAGAAACTTCTTTTTTTAGTTACAGAGAGGACATGGATAAAAATCAGACATAAGGTCTGTATACACATTTCTTAGTTGCAATAGACACCATACTAAGCTTTTATGCTAAACAAAGGTATCGATGACAGAAAAGTATAATTTGGGATCTAGGATGAAGTCATTTGGGCAAAGATAATCTGAGAATTTTGAATTCTTATACCCCTCTGGAAGAAAGTCTTCTTCTAATCTGAGTGATCTAGCCTTCCTTCGATGGAAAAAAAATAATTTAGTGAAATCATCTGGAGCAGTTGACTTAGACATGAATGCCTTTTCTTCTCACAGCCTTCTTGTACCACTTTCCATTGCTCGTAGTAGTATAAGAAAGTAAATTCAAAACATAAATAAAACAATGTTCTAAGAAGGCATAATATATTCACCAAAAAATGTTTTAGGATCTTGCTAAAATAGATTCCAATGGATCAGGCAAATATATAAAGATAGGGCACACTCTTAAGATTCTCTACTTATGATATATTAGCTCATGTGCCTGAGAGTATTATTAATTGGTGCTGAGTTGGTTACTTAAAGCCTGCATTCAATAATGGCTCATAGTCATTAAGGTTGAGGTGCCAGAACTTGCCTGATATATGTAGAGTCTGAAGGCTTAAGGAGATGAGATGTTGGAATGGAAATTGTCATCTCTGGTTTGTGGTGGTGTTTTTAATCAAGTGCTGGATGACTCTAGATTGTACTATGGTGTTTTTACTTGACATTTCCTATTGGAGAATGGAATGAGGGCAGTTAGGAAAATCAGCAAAGGATGGTAAGACACCAGGCAACCTGCAATAGCAGGAAAGAATAACAGCCCTTATCCTGAAAAGTCAGTAAGAAAAAATGTTGTGCCTAGTCTCTGACAATGAATAAAGTCAAGGCAAAATTATTCAGGAGCTGCAGCAAGAGAGAGTTGCAGGGAATGCAGAACTGTAGCAAAGCAGGGGGGTAATGGAGAATAAACACTTCTACCTCTCTCTCCTCCTTCACTCATCTTTTGACAATATCTCCCATTTGACAAACCTAAACAGAACTGGGGGCCGGGGAGACTCAGTGCCTTAAGTTAAAGAGGTGAGCCTCTCAAGGCATACAGTAGCACAGAGAAAGATCAAGACTAGATATGGGGGAAAATGAGTAATCAAAACAGTGCACCCCTTATCTCACTCAGATCTGAAGAAATTTTTAGAAATTAATGTCATTTGCATCATGTTTTCTGAAAACAATTTAAGAACAATTATCAACTTAGATTTTTGGACCAGTAAAAATTTATACATTTGGAAATTAAAACACCCAAACATCTGTAAGCACATGTATACATATACGAATTCAGACACTTCTTTAGACAACACTTATTATAGAGTAAATGAAAATGGAAATTGCAAACTATTCATAATTAATGATGTGAGTCCAGTGTATTAAAATATGTTGGAAGCAATTAAAAGGATACTTGAGAAAAAATTAAAAATTTAAATGAATTTATTGGAAAAGAAATGATGAAATTGGGAGAAAATTTAAATGTCATTATTTTCAGATAACATGCTTATTCTGAAAAACCAATAAAACTAGTAGATAAAACTATAGATATTTTAGATAGAACTACTGGTATTTTAAGAAAGTGCAGCAGTGTTTGTCACATATATAAAAAATTTGGAATACTAGTAATAATTCAACACCACCACTAATAATCAGTTAGAAATTATAAGTAAAAAATAAAATACAATTCATAATGTCAACAAAAACTATAATGTGTGTAAGAATTAACTTAGTCAAAAATAATAAGACCTGTTATAAGAAGAATTTAGAATATAAAGAAAGTACACAGATGATAATTTGAATAAATGAAAAGTCTGTGTTCTTGGATGAAATGATTAAATATTATTTGTATGTAAATGATCTCTCTGTTTAGTTTATAATTGCAATGTGATTCCAGTAAAATATCCAGTTAGATTTAATGTTTAACTCAGTAAACAATATAAAATTTACATCAAAGAATAAAAGTCTAGGAAGAAATGAGCAAATTTGTAAAAGAAAATTAGTTTGTGGGAGGGAGTTCATACCATTATGAAAAAGTAAGATGTGATACAAAGCTACAGCAAAAAATAAATAAATAAATAAAACCAAACATCATGGTTTTCTAATAAAGACTGAGAAATAAATAGATCAGTGAAACGTCATAAGTAACAGAGATACTGACTCATATTTGGAAGCATACTATAGAATAAAGGTGGCAGCAGAAATCAGTGGGAGGGGAACACAAATTCTTAAACAATTTTGGAAAACTGGTTTATGATATGAGGAATAACACTAGATCACTACCTAATACCACATACAAAGATGAATTATAGATTAAAATTCTACATATAAAAGTAAAAGTATTAGGCATTAGAAATGTGTAGGAGTATAATGTCTCTATGATGTATGGCTGATAGAGACTTCAAAAATAAAATTTTTAAAGCAGAAACCATAAGGGATGGAAAGATACAGCAATACAGATAAAGGATAATACATTTGAGAAAGTGAAATTTATTCTCAGAATATAATGCTGGTTTTACATTAAAAAATCAAACAACATAATTCAATATTAACAGAACAAAAGAGATAAAAACAAATGATCTTAATAGATATCTGTATCTATTACATTTAACAAACTTCAACACATATTCATCTTAAAAACTCTTAGTAAACTAGGGTTTGAAGGGAGTTTCCTCAATCTGATAATATCTACTGGTAACATTTAATAGTGAAACCGAATGTCACTTCCCTAAGATCAGGAAAAAATAAAATTGCTCTCACCGCCTGAATTTTGCATTGTACAGAAACTGCTAATCAGTGCAATAAGACATGCCAATGAAATAAAAGACATGCAGATTAGAATGGAAAAAATAAAACTGTCTTTATTCATAGACGATGATTGTTTATGTAGAAAATCCTAGGGACTATTCCAAAGTCTAATAAGGGTATATAAATAGGTCTCAGGATAAAACAAGTCAAAATAAAATACAACTGGATTTCTGTATTTTTGCCAAGAACTATTGGAAAAAAAGTGTTAATAAATGTTGTTTACTATAGCATTAAAAACAGTGAATAATTAACAATAAATTTAACAAAATATGTGGAAAGGCAGTACACTGAGAACTGTACAACACTGCAAAAACATATTAAAGACTTTTAAAAGTGGAGAGATGTTCCATGTCTTCCTAGATCAGAAGACTCAATGTTGTTAAGATGTGAGTTCTCTCCAGATTTGTGCATAAATTCAACACAATTCTAATCAAAATCTCAGGAAGATCTTTGTATAAATTGACAAGCTTATTCTATAATTTATGTGCCCGTGCAAAGGACCTATGGTAGGTAAAACAACTTTAACAATAGAACAAAATTGGAAAACTGACAGTACCTAATATTAAGTTTCTTTTAAAGCTACATTAATCAAGAGTATGCTGTTTATTTTTGCTTCAGGACTGATGTATGAATCAATGGACCAATATAGAGTCTGAAAAGAATAAATATGGGACAAGTATTCCCAATATTAAGAAGTAAGGTCATTGAACAAATGGTCCTGAGACAACTGGATATCCAGATATTTGTCCTGGGACAAATGGGAAAGTAAATAAACTTTGACCTTTACATCACACCATATATGAGAATTTACTTGAAATGTTCAATAAGTTTAAATCTAAAAGCTAAAACTATAAAGCTTCTAGAAGAAAACATAATGTTGCAGAAGGGAAATAGTTTTCTAGAACTATAAAAGAAAATAAAATGATAAATTTGATAATCTAAATTTTAATAATCTGTTTTTCAAAAGATAGCATTAAAATATTAAAAGGTAAGCAACAGATTGGGGGAGACAATATTTGCAAAATATATCTAACAAAGAAATTTTGTGTAGAATATATAAAGAACTGTAACAACTCAATAGGAATAAGATAAATAATCCAGTAAAAGAAGGGTCAAGTGATTTGTATAAATATTTCACAAAAGAAGGTATATAGATAGTCATAAACATATGGAAAGATGCTCGATATCATTAAGTCTTGATAATTGAAATTGAAATCACAATGAGATGCCGATACATACCTACAATATATAATGAAATTTAAAAATCTAATGATACAACAGCATGGCAAGAATATGGGGAGACTAACACTCTTTACTTTGCAGTAGGACTGTAAAGTGGTACAACCACTTTGGAAAATATTTTGGTTGCTTCTTATAAAGTTAAATGTGCATTTTCCATACAGCAAATGGTATATATTAAAAGAGGAATGAAAACTTTTTTCTTTCACAAAAAGACACAAATGTTCAAAGTCCCTTTAATAATAATAGGAGAAAACTGGAAACAACCCTTGTCCATCAGGTGAATGGATAAACAAATTGTGGTATATTTATAAAAAAAGAAACTAGTAGATGTCAAAACAACACAGTTGAACCTTTTAATGTAAGTGCAAGAAGTCTGGCACAAAAAATTATACAGTTATTATTCCTTATATATGAACTCCTAAGATAGGCAAATAAATCTGACTTAAAATGATTAATTTGATTTAATTAAAATTGTTTTTCATTCAGTGATGAGCATCTTAGGCAAAAAAAAAAAAAAAGAGTACATGACACAATGGGAGTGGAGGAATATTTACAATATTTTGAAATTAGTGATAGATTAGGATTGCGTATGTAGAATATGCAAGTAGCTCCTGCAAAACAATTAGAAAAAGTCAGCAACTCAAATAAAAAGTAGACAAAAAATATAAACAGGAAATTTATAGATGAGGTATTCCAAAAGACTAAAATACATATGCAAAGCATATTCAAATTCATGAGAGAACAGTATAATGTAAAATACAAAATATGACATATTTTGCACCTACTAGAGCCTGCAGACATAAGGAAAACTAGGTAATCCTTAGTATTAGTGATGAATGGTGTGGCCTTGCAGGACCAGCCTGCATATTTGGTAGGAGGCTAGTGCAACTGCGCTGGAGAGCAATTGCTGATCTGTAGAGTATGTAATCTTTATAGATTGAGAGAGAGAAATTACAGTCTCATGTTAAGGATAAGATTTTTCCTATATCTCCAAGGGTATTACCCGTGGTTTTTGCTCTATACTGTGTATGTGGAAATTAAAAACCATTAAAGTTTCTGTGTATCTGACTCTTATCATTCAAAAATTTTAAATGTGCCTTTTTCTCCCCTTTTAAATACTTTTGACTTGAATTCAACCCTGCCTAATGCTGGGAATGTGATACCTACTATCTTTTCCTTTGTATTAGTCTGATTTGCCTTTGCCCTTATTTTATTGTCATCTATTCCAATCAAGCCACTTTGTTGTAGGTGTTTCTTTTTCATTTGACACAGGTTTAGGTTTTATTGTAGGGTCTAAACCAACAGTTTCTATCAAGAAATGTACTTAATCCACTTAGTTGTTTACTTTTAATGAGTATGACTGATCTCCGGTTGTTTCTTCACACACAAAAAAAAAAATCACAAAATTCTTCTGAGAGATAAAAAGATGATTTGAAAAGAAAGAAAAGCATTCTTGTATAGGACTTCTCACAATCATAGGCGTAGGAATTTTCTCCAAGTTATGCTAAAAATTAGAGTGATCCTAAAGAAAATAAAACTTGACTTTTTAAATCAAGTAAATCTTTAGTTTATACGGAAACATTAAAGAAACAGCAATAGATGAAAAATTCTCACAAAAGAAGAGTAATATTAATAATAAATATACTTTGCCCTGGCCCATTATTCATTCCTCTTGATCTCCCAGTTCTGCTCTCCAGAAGTAACCAATTTTAGATCTTTCTGTAGTATGTTTCTAATAAACTCTGTCTCAAAGAACAGAACACACATTTACTGTTTTTAGTTTATTATTTTTATACATTATCAAATAATTTCTTGCTCTTGCAGGTGGGAATATGATTATTTTATACTACCTTCTTTTAGCCTCTCCATTGTCCCTACAGAAAGATAGCCTTCTGTGAACAAAGAAGCAGGCTTTCACCAGACACTGAAGCTTCCAGTGACTTGATCTTCTACTTTCCAGTTTCCAGAACTGTGAGCAATAAATTTCTGTTGTTTATAAGCCACCCAGTTCATGGTATTTTGTTGTAGCAGCCGAATGGACTGAGACACCACTACATTAGTTATTCTATTACTTGCCGTTTTTCCTGATTGTCTTTGCTGCTGGTGACCCTTATCCTCTTGCTCTATCTTAGCCTAAGCATTCTCTAGACTTGCTTGCAAGGCTGACAGGCTAGGAAATGTCTTGAATGGTCTCCTGGGTTGAGTCCTGTTTCCTGCTTTGTGCCCTTACTTTACTAGAGCTAAGATTTTGCTTTAGGGTCTTTGTTATTCTAGAAAGACCTCAGATACTAGTATTAGATGTTTTGTCTCTTGGACTATTCAATTTCTTCTGATAACATTCTTCTAATTTCCTCTGAATGAAATGATACTGCCTCTAAGGTAGAATGTACCCAAATACCAGAATGAGAAAGGATTTACTTCAAGGTTCCAACAAGGATCTAAGTATCTTCAACAATTCACTCAATTTCTGTCGAGAGCAATGTTCTATTGTTGTGCCAGTGGATAAATATTGAGCTGCCTTTACTTTAACTCAAGGATGGAGGACAGGTTAGATTAGATGGGGAGAGGGGTAGAAATGTCACCTAGTTCAGTTGCTCTATTCACACAGAACTTTAATCAGCCCCTTTGTCGTTAGCCACTTTCACACCTGCTGGCCAGCATCTGTGCCTCCACTGTGCTCAAAGCCCTTCCATTCAGGATTCTGAAAGGCAGGCCATATTCCATGTAGTCCACAGCCCTCTCTGGATTCTTCCAGGTCATGTAAGTTTTATTCCTCTGATATTATCTGCTATCATGTTTGTATACCTTTCACCTTCCTCAGATCTCTATTCTCTTTCATTTCTGGTGCTACCCTTCCTCATCTCTGTTATTGGTTTATTCCTTATCATACCTCAAACTTTTCATTTCAGTATTTCAGTGGATATTTTAGAGAAATATGAATTGAGAACTTGTTGCATATGCAATCTTGTACTGGAAATCTATAATGTTTTATTATATGGTGAGGCAGTTCCCCCCAAAATACTCTTCTTTTTCTCATTTGTCTTGGCTATTATTTCCTATTATTCATCCACATGGAGTTTAGAATCATTTTGTCAAGTTCAAAGAAAAAAAAATCCAATTGGAATTTTAATTGGAAATGCACTAAATTGATTAACTTTGGAATGATTGCTTTTTATTTTTAATTAAATTTCCAAGCAGTGTTTTTTTTTTTTTTTTAGCTTTGCTAATTATAAATTTCTAAATTTATTGCATTTTTGTCAGAACCTGGCCTGTGCATTTCTCCTTTCCAAAGCAGTAGGGTAGTAAATGTGCTGTCCTTGGCATCACCTGGCCAGTGCTTCTCAACGTGCAGCATCGGCATCAACTGTGCCATTGGAAATGCAAATTATAGGACCCTGATCCAAATCACCAAAAACAGAAACTCTGGGTATGATGCTCAGCACAGCCACCATTGGACTCTGATGCACGCTAAAGTTTGAGAACCATGGAGCTTATGATCTGACTAGCCATGTAACTGTTAGGTTGGCGGGGGAAGGGCCAGCCAGATGCCTGCCTGGAGGCTTCCCAGCTTGATATCCGAATCTTGACCTTCCAGTCAGACTTTGAGGTCCGAGGTCCGGAACACCCAAAGGACCCACCCTGAGACCCCAGGTGCCACCACCTTAATCCGGATGCTCAACTAACATTTGATTAACATTCCCACCCTATACCACCTACCGCCACACAACCCCATAAAAACTGCGCCCTCCCGTCCCAGGGCGCGACTTCTCTGGCCCCTCTCCTCTCTAGACTAGAGAACCTCGCTCGGGAACCCCCTCCCAATAAAGGCTTGCTTTTAAAACTTCTCTTGGCATGTCACGTGTTTACCTTACAGTAACCTTGGGAAAAATACTCAACCTAAATCTAAATATTCTCATATGTAAAATGAAGATACTATACCTGGGTAAACTTAATAGCATTGTTATTAGGAATAAATGATCTAATACACATGACGAATTTAACATTTCCTGGCACATAGTGAATATGGAATGATTAGTAATGATCATCAATTATTACATTATCATAATTTTATTTTTGCCCAATACAAATCTGAAATTTTCTTTGTTGTTAACAATTTTGGCAAATATCCAGTGTTTGTTGTAAAAATGAGTATATTCCTCTTTTTTGTATGTGAAATCTTTGCTGTCTTTATAAAAATAGTTGTTATAAGTTTTAGAGCTTTTGTATACTTATTTCTATTTATTAATTATTTTGACCATTGGATCTATAAAATATTTTACATTTTGTTAAATTCTCCCAAGACTATTGTGTTTCTGTAAAATATTTCTTGAAGTTTGAAGATTTAGTTGATGTATGTCAATGCCCCATGATACTACATGTAAACACACATCAGATTTTATTCATTATGAATGATATTTTTATTATTATGAAATAATCCTTTGGTTGAGAGGTTTCATTATTATTATCATCCTTGTGTTTATTTTATTTTAATTATATCTTTACCCATTATTTTAATTTTAAGCATTTTCTTGTCTTTTTAACACTGAAGTATCTTTAATAAAAGCTATATAAGCATCACATAGCTTTTAGTAAAACATATATAAACCTATATATTTTAATATGGGAGATCTAGTTAGAATTATAATGGTATAGTTGTTCCCTATCCATCTGCTTTTGCTTTTATGTTCCTGTTCTGTCTGTCTGTCTGTCTGTCTCTCTCTCTCTCCAGACATACCTCAAAGATATTGCAGGTTTGGTTCCAGACCACCACAATAAAATAAGTGGTAATCTTTTTGCTGGTGGAAGCATTTTTTTAAAAAAAACACAGCATCTCTGAAGCACAAAAAGCAAAGAGTAGTAAACCGAGGTATGCTTCTATAATCATCTATCATTTTTTTTTTAACATTTGCTATAGGTATTATGTTTTCTATTTTCATTCACCTATATTTTGGGAGGTTTTATTCATGGTTATTTTACATTTTTTAAAACTATTATTTAATTGATGTTTCTCTAATTTTCAACATTAAAAAAGAAATTACCTCCATTTATAGGCTATGAAATATGATATGCTTTTAATGTTCTCATGTATTCATATATAATATACTATAATTTTCACCCTGCTATAGGATGAATTGTGTACTCTCAAAATTCAAATGTTGAGGCCATAATCCTCACTATGACTGTATTTGGAGCTAAGACCTTTAGAAGATAATTACGGTTAAATGAGGTCATAGGACAAGGTTGTAATCCCATAGGACTGATTGCCTGATAAGAAGAGGAAAAGAGAGATCCCTCTCTCCATGTGTCTATACCAAAGAAAAGTTAGGTGAGTACACAGTGAGAAGGCGGCCAGCTGCCAGCCTGGAAGAGAGCTCTCACCACAATTAAACCATGCTGGGACCCTCATCTCAGGCTTCCAGACCCCAGAACTGTAAGTAAATAAATATCTGTTGTTTAAGTCACCTAGTCTATGGTATTTTGTTATGGTAGCCCAAGCAGACTAACATATACACAAATCATTATTATTAAATTATCTTTCTTGCACTGTTTATCTTATTTCTAGAGAAATTATTGATATTTGGGTTGTTTCGCAACAACTTACAATCCTGACTTATTTTTATTTAAATGGCTTTATTGTTTGTCTTAGTCAGGGTTCTCTTAGAGAAACAGAACCAATACAGGGATGAATGGATGGGTGGATAGATAGACAGACAGACAGATAGATAGAAGGATAGATAGATAGATAGATTGATTCAGTATGAGGGGTTGGCTCATGTAACTATGGTGGCTGAGAAGTTTCATGATCTGCTCTGTACACTTTGTTAGCCCAAGGAAGTCCATGGTATAGTTCTAGTCAAATCCCAGGACCTGAGACTCAGCAGCTTCAAAGTCCAAAGGCAAAAAACAATAAAACATTACACCTCAAACAAAGAACATCTATCCTTTCTCTGCCTTTTTGTTCTCTTCAGACCCTCAAGGGATTTAATATTGCCAACTCATTTGGATAAGGGTGATCTTCTTTAGTAGGTCTAGGGATTCAAATGCTAATCTGTCCTGGAAACACCCTCACAGACACACCCAGAAAATGCCTTCTACCAGGGATCTGGGCCAATCAAGCTGATTTATAAAAGTAACAATCACACCATTATTTCCTCTCTTTTTTTCTTTTTCTCTATTAATTACCATTGTAGGTTGTATTATATCTCCAAATAATTTTTTTTTTGCTCCTTAAGGAGGGCACATGTACATCTGAGATCTTCACAAATGAAAGACAACTTGGACAAGTTTAAAACCCTTGTTTCTCAAAACTTTCTCTTCAAAACTATGTTGTACATTTGCACTCCAGTCCCTTCAGCATTCTGCTTAGCAAATGTGAGTTTGGATGGCAACATAATTTTTATGCCTTTGAATATTACTTTTTCAGTTTGATATTTTTCTTAGTTTTGTAATTATAGTGAAAACTGACAGATGTAGATCTAACATGACTTTCTTTTCACTGATTTTTTTACCTAAAACTGTGGATCTTTATATCTGTACCTACTTTTTAGAGCTGAAGAAAGGCTTATGTTCCAGTATATCTCTGATGTTTCCTCTCCTTTTATTATTCTTTTCTCTTTTTTAGAGACACTTCTTATCTGTACATTTCTCACCCATTTTGGATTCTCTCTATGAAGTTATGATTTATTTTAGGACATTGGTCTTTGCTATCTGTGACAGTTTTCTCAAGTTTGGTCTTCAAATCAGTGATTAAATCTCCTGTGATTTAAAATCAATTGTCTTTACATGCTCCAACAAGCTTTTGAATTTTATTTTTATTTCTTTATGTACATTAATTATCTTATCAATCTTCCTTTTTTTTTTTTAATTTGGTAGGATTTGCATCTTAGCCTAGTAGGTTTCTCCTCGTGTACCTCTGCCCTTTTTTAGAAGTCATGCATTCTTCTATCCAATTGAGAAATAATAGGAGATAATTAATTCTATAGGAAATAATTTCCAGAGGTTTTCCATTGAGGTCCCCTTCGTTTTTTCTATTTTTTTTTTTTCTATTTGCTCATCTTTGAACAGTTAGGGTTTAGCCACATATTTTAGAACTAGCAATAAATATACATTATTTTAGATTTCTCTTGGCTTACTCTGAACAGTTCCTACTGTAAATCAGACATGCATAAACTGCACATTTCTGCTACAGAATCTGCATTTGCTCCTGCCCATGTTGGTTTAGTGGTACTCCAAATTTAAAGACTGATAAAAAAAAAAAATAGAATGAGAAATTACCCATTAATCCAGATTCTTCAGACATTCCCCCTGACCCCACTCTCCTGTGACACATGATTTTCTTCTTGTGGAGAACCTTGTTCTTCATGCTAAATTGTACACACATAAAGGCTTAAATGTGTTCTAAGTTTCTGACTTCTAAATGGATATAAAAATTAAGGGGTGGGAGACAGTGTCCTGAATGCTTAAAATATCGGTTTCTATGCAGAAAAGCAGCAATTATGCAGTTCTCTCACGTTTCATCTGAGCCTTAGCCCTATAACGCCTGAAGGATAAGGTGACTTCCTATTTTTATACAGGTGATTTTTCTTTCACAATTTAAAGCTTGCCATGCCCTGAGGTGAAGTCTGGGCAAATTTTCCCTGATGGCAACATTTTAGTGGAAGAAAGTGAGGTCCAGAGAGGTTAACTAACTTTATCAAGGTCGCACAGCTAGCATAGATTTGATGGAGTGCATCAAGGTCTTCAGACTCAGCATAGTCTTCCTTAGTAGAATACCAGGCTTTCTTTTTTAAGATAAGTTCGTTCACTGCTAAACCTAAGGAAAACCTGAATCTGAGGATTCTCCAACAGCACGGAAGAAGATTTTATTTTGCAAGAAATAATATCTTTTATTCCCATCCTGAATCTTATATAAAATAGCAGCAAGATTCAATAAATGCTTACCCATATTGTCATTTATCAACTGAAACTCCATTGTAATGGATTTTTACCTCCTCATAATGCCTTCCTTAATTACACCAGCTCACGTAATCTTTTCTGATCTCTTTTGATCCATATTGTTTTCACTCCCCATTATACTACACTGTATGCTTTGTGTCCTTCCTTGGGTTTTGTCTTCCCAGATGGCACCCAACATTCTTGTTGGCACAGGCCATATTTTATTCATTGTTCTACCATCTCATCTAGCATAAAACTAGGCCCACAGAAAGTGTTTAACCTGTAGCCTAATCTGGGGTATAATGCTAAAATAGCATGTTTCTCTGGAGACAACTACAAGAAAATTAAAATTTAATTAATTATCTAATAGTATCTGCATTTCTTTTAAGTTGGCTCAAAATAGCTTTTGTTTATCTTTTTTGTTTCCTCCCTTACATAAGCAATTTTTCATGGATATTAAGATGTCTTGTTCAGCAAACATTTCATGAGCGTTTCCTATGTGCTGGACACTATGCCACTCTATTGGGAAAAATAAATGAATAAGATACAGCCTCACTTGCAAACACTCACTGTCTGATGAGCAAAACTGACATGTATGTAAATGATCTCAGTCAAATTTGGGAAATGCTCCAAGAAAGTTATGCACTAGAGAACAGATCAACTAATTTACCTTGAGTGAGTGTCAAGCTCTAGCTTACTCTTTGTGGAATAAAATCCAGCAAGAGAGCCCAATCTCAAAGTACCAATAAAAGTGTAGTTCTCTAGAGACTTGAATATATTGAACAAAACTCATCTAATCCTGTCAATGGTGCTATTTGGGATTCTAAGGGCACTGGGACCTCAAAAGGACACCAGTAGACCATCACTAACAGCTTAAGAAATAATGAACATTTTTACAGTGATGAAAAAATAAATCCTTTTCCTGTGTCCTTCTAAATTTACTTTGACTAGCTATTGAACAGGCGCTTCATAGATTCAATACATCACAACGTATTAAGTGCTGCTCAGCTTCCGCCACTTCTGCTGCCCTGCTGTGGACCGTCTCTTTCTGTTTGCATCCTGCCTGTCCTCTGTGCATATAAACTAAGAGTCTCCATTTCTGCTCTCAGAGTGTACCATGCCATACAACCGAGATTTCAAGAACAAATATCAACAGTGGCTAAGCCAAACATATCTTGTCAAGAGAGTGCCACTGCAGTGTAAAGATTGATTTGTCGAGGGAGGTCTTGCATATAAGTAGATGTGAAGGCAAGGACTGAGGTTAACAAGTTTCCACTGTGGGAGTTTATTTATAACAAAATAACAAAAGGACAGTTCTGACTCTGCCAATTACTTTCCATCTCTTCTGTATCCATTGCTATAGCAGCTTTATTCATTGCCAGAAATCAGCCCTCCTGTGCAAATCCAGGTGGGGCCTTGTGGATGAAAGTTTTAGGTTAGGATGATTTCATGCCCATTAGTATTGTTTGGAGTTATTCTCTGTACCCATCTCAGTGCTTAGATGCACAGAAGGAGTAAAAGAGAATGAGAAGACTGCACTTTACATGTGAGGTGCTCACAGAGACCAGACTTACAGATATCACATAGAAGAAAGCGCATGATCAAGAGTTAGTTGCATAAATTCCAAACATGAAGTGCTGGAGGACAGAGAAGGGAGACATTGTTTAGGCCTGGAGCAGCCAGGCATGGCTCACTAGAAGAGATGGTGATTGAGTTGGTACTTGAGGAGAAGGGTTAGGGAGCAGATTGTGGTCAGTTACATGGTTACTTGTAGATGGTAACATGTCACCATCTACCGATAGAATCAGGGCCAGGGCAAGATGGCTGGATACCTGGAGAGAGTAGACAGACATGTAGATGGCTTGATTTAGGTACCTATCCACTCAACATATTTGCATTGCATGCCTTAGGAGCTAGGGACCCAGTATTGTAAAGGATCCAGTTTCTACCCCAATGAAGCTCCCATCTTAGTAGAGAATATAGATAGTAACAAGCACTTAGGCAATTATAAGAAGACATGAAAAAACTATTGTAGTGTCATGAAAAATAGAAGAGGGACATCTAACTTGGGCTTGGACTTAAGTGAAGGCTTTCTACGGAAGTTGATATCTCAGCTGAGAGAATATGGGGTGTAGGAGAAGGGGCTACACTGATTCAATACTTCTGGCTTCTAGAGGCCAGAAAAACTCAGTTCTACAATTAAACACACTTTTTTTTTTTTCTTACATACACAGTATCCTCAACAAGCTCTTCTTCTAAAACTGCTCTCCCCAAAATGGTAACATGTCAGACCAGGTCTAGGATCAATCAAACTACAAACAGCCGTTGGCCTAGTCTATTCAAGAGCAGGACTTCAGTGTGTAGCACGATAGGCTTTCAAGTTCTTACAAGGAAAATTTGCAGCTGTCTCATGGCCAGTTAACTCAGAATATAAAAATCATTGTTGGGATAACACCATGGCTAAATGCTTTTACACTATTCCCCTATGAAAAGAGGTAGGGGGGCTCAACCCTGAGAAAAGCATGTCCCCTAATCTTGTCCCCAAACTGATCTTCTCCTGCATCTAAAGACTGATGTCGATCATGGCCAATTAATTCTTAAAAATGTGTCCTTGGACATGAGGAGAATGAGGGAAATGTATGGACAGCATCTATTTAAATTGTACAGTGGAAGAGACCAAGCTAAGCTGTAAATTGTTGTAGGTTTGTATTTCAGGCAGTGCATTTTAGGCATGGCTCCACCCTCCTCATCATCCCCAGCCCAACGTTTTCACAATCTGGAAGGTACCATAGTTACCTTTAAAATTCTGCTTCCTCTGAAGAATCAGCTCATGGCCCTTGTTCTTCCTCCAACTCCAACCTCCCCTAAATCTACTCTGCATGAGTACATATGGCCTCCCTCAGGGTAGGCCCTGTTTCTTTTCCTGACTTGGCCTAAGCACAGAAACTTTTAGTTCCACCAAGATTCTTCCCACTTGCAATCTAATGTTGTTTCTGGACTACCAATGCCATCCTGCTATCCTTTCTTAATATCTGATGACATCTTGTGTTTGGAATGGCCATCGTGAAGAAACTAATGGAAAGGTGAAGAACTAATTAGTGAAACAGCATGGTTTAGAGGGGTTTTTCTTACCTTTTTCATTGTTTACTAGCTGAGAATGGATGCATGGAAAACATTCAAGTGAAACTGAGTCCAGACAGTCAGAGAAGGGAATGGTAATTTAAAAAGAAAAAAGAAATATGTATATTATACAGATACATATAACATAATAAATCATGTATTAAATTCTTTTGATCAGTACACATTGTGGAAATATCTGTTATACATAAATAAGATTTCCCCAAAGTGTATAGAGTATGTTAAAAATAAATAATTTATCAGAATTTTAAAAAGTTTAATGGTTTTGATGGTTATATTGCTAAGATATGTTTTATTTCTGTGATTTCTTAAACAGAGTATACCAAATATCTTTTAAAATAATTATTGTGCTCTACTTCATACAGTTCGTAATTTGATTCTACAAATAATGACCTCAGAGTTATGCTTTGGTAGTTCTTGGGAAAATTTCTAAAATTTTTGAACTCTTTTCTTACTCTGAGGCTCTCAGCTGCAGAGTGTGATTTTATTGAGCTGACTTTTCCTTTCAGTCTGATGATTTTAGTCTTCTGTGGGCTTGGAGAGTTAAATGTTACCATCATAAGATTTAGTGACAAAGTAAGTGCCAGTGGGTCATGATGACCAAGCCTAGGAGTTAAGTTTTGCTATCCGATTTCAGCAATTGCTATTTAACCAATGAGCCACCTTTCCATTTCATTCCAGATTTTTATTTCTGTTCTTAATGTTCTAGGTTGCCACAAGAGTGACATTAGAACAATAGGTCATTACTTTTTTCAGTGTTATAACATGAAGATTTATTGATTTATAAGAGATACAAAGTTATAAAATCTAGAGCCAGAAGGGACTTAAGTCTTAAAGGAATCACCCATCTCTTGGAGTTCAGTCATCCCCAGAATATAAATTGAAGATGAAAGAGAAGTCAACTGGCAACCTAGTTCATTGATTTAGTAACAGGGTGGCGTGAAACATATAGATGATAAAGTTTTAAGTTGCTTTTTCGAATTACATCCATTTTCCATTCTGAAGCTTGTGGACTGGTAAGCAGGGTTGGCTTTGGCAGTGGAACCATTTGGACTACATTTTATCTTTTTGAAAGCTCTGAAAATGTTTGTCCAAACACAAGCAGTGATAAACAAGAGAAGGCTATCTAAATCTGCCTTTGGTTATACAGATATTAGATTAAAGTTCATTTAGAGCAAATTTGGAGCTAGTCTGATCTCAACCAAAGCAGGTACAGAGATACTGCATTCTTCCATTAATGAATTTTTGGAGTACTTTGGATTTCCAGGCTTGAAATCACTAGTCCACAATGAGATCTCAGCTCACAAAAAAAGTAGCTTTTGAATTAATACTGATTCTGGAAAATATCTCACACCTGCCCCTAACCACCATACTCCAGAAGTCATCACAAATTCCTGAAAAGAAAGAGTGGAGGGAGAGAAAGAGAGAGGAGAATATAGATTTTTGATATTTGAAACCACATTCCCCTTGTTTTATATTGGACTAAGATCTCTTCCATTCTTCCTATCTTACATTTTTAAAAACCATTCAATAAACAATTCAATAGGTGCTGAGAATACCGCCCTGCACAAGACACACATCATCCTGCCTTCATAGGGTTTACAATTTAGCTTACTCCCTTTTCATTTCACTATTGAAATTCTATCTTCAGCCTACTGACCCCTTACAGAGAGATTTTCACAGAGAATTCCACAAAAGCAGGAAAGGCGGAATATAGGTAGCTCGTCATGCAATTTTGTACCTTCTTTTACCTTTTTTACCATCTACCACTCACCTGCATTTACCGACAGGCTATTTTGGAGGGAAGGGACATAGAAGCAGATGAATTTATATTCCTTCTTTTAGAGAGCTCCAAATCTCATAAAGGAAGGAAAATTCGTCCACATGAAATAGACCATAAACCAAAGGCAGAGTTTCCATGCAACCTTATTATCTGGTTGATCAGGCCCTAGTACTTTGCTTTTTATTATTCATTCATATATTCATTCATGCAATCACTCAATGAACATGAATTGAACACCCATTAAAGGTAAGGCACTGATATGCACAAAAGTGTTTTGAATAATAGGAATCAAGTCAAGGAAAGCATTGAAAAATCCCTATGGACTTCATAAACGACTTCCAGGCATTTCAAAACAAAAGTCTTGACCTGTGTCACTTGCCTCAGGAGGCCCTAACTACCAATAGGCCAAGTCCTTTGTTTAAGTTTGGTTTGAGTTAACGGTTTTCTTTACCTCCTCTCTCACCACGTAAACCTCCTTCTCTCCACCCTTCAGATAAAACTTAGAATCTCTCCATCAAATAAATGCACCAAGAAATGTACAATCAGGTAATTCCTGATCTTGTTCTTAGGTCTGGTAGTCATTAATAATTTCTGAGGGCCCAATGGAAACCTGCATTTTCATCTTAGGGATCTCCTACTATCAAAAATGATTTTAGAAAAGCTTAAGAGAGAGCTTGCAATGTTTAAGTTTTGTGATTTTTTTCTTAACTTGTTATTTTTTACAACCAAAATAAAATGAAGTCCGAGCGAAGTTTATACTGATTTTTTTTTTTCAAACAGCTCTATCACCCTAATACATCCTAGTCTTTCAATTCTAATTGAACACAAAGAAGTCAACAATCAAGCTTTATTGCTAACTTCTAATTGGCTGTAAAATGGGGACCATGTGTTTTTACTAAACTTTACCCATCAAGAACATCTGCCTTTACAGCATCACAAATTCAACTCATTATAGTAGCCCACATGAAGTTCCCCTTGCCCCACATCCATACTGCAAAGCCAATTACATTCACATATTTGCCATACAGATTTGCTTTCAGCTTCACGAACTGGAACTCTTAGAAGAAATACAAACTTCTGGCTATTATTTTTTTTGTCTTACTGAAGGTCCTACTCTAAATCATGTTTTTCATGCAGGTCTCCTCACTCTGGCTTCCCTACCAATTTCTTCTGTTTCTCAGGACCTTTTAACTCACTTTCTCTTTTATTACAGAAATTACTATTGCCTCTCTCTTGCTACTATCCCAGGTGAATCTTGTGTAAGAAAGGATAGGGTGGAGATGAATGTAATACTGGGATGTAAAATGATTGGTGATCTACTTGAAAGTTCTCTCTACCATCTTTGAAATCTTTTCCACAATGACATTTGTCATATTCCATCAATTTAGTGAATTTTTGCAGTGCTTACATTCAGCTCTAAAAGGAAGTCTCCCTGAAGGCAAGGTCTGAGTTTTACATATTTACTTGCTCCCCAACCCCAACTCCACATTAATCAAATTGCCTTCGGTGTAGTAGGTGCTTAACAAATGTGCTCTGAGTGAATGGAGTCCTCTATCATTACCCACCTTGATGTTTCAAATTGGGATGTCACAGGAGATCAAGCCTTCCTGGGTCAATGAATTGAGCTTGAAAACTATTTCTCAAATGCTAATCATACATGCTCCGGCTGAGGGGAACATTTATTAGTAATGATGTTGAGGAATGTGCCTTATAATTGAAAGGAAGGTAAAGTTCTTTTCACCTTATAGGAAAGCCTCAGTTAATTAGGACCCAATGAACCATAACCAATAATTAGAATTTGTTTCTGATTCAAGAAGAAACAAAGGACAGAAAACTTGTTCATACTGAGGAGTTAGTAATATAAGAGGCCATGAAATTAAACAAAATCACATTGGTAAGGAGCAGTTTAGGACCAGTTCCATCTCCCACATGATATTCATCTGCATTTCCTGCTCTGGACCGAAAGATTACGTTTGGGATTTTTATTAATATAGAGAACAATCCTTGAGAAAGTTATTTATAACTGAAATGTTTGAAACCCAGATAACACCCTGAGGGTCTCTAGATTTATAAATTACAGTATTCTTAAGAGGAACTGAAAAACCTTAGCAAAAACAAAACAGGTAACAAAATATTACTTACTGAATAAAAGCCTGATGCCAGGTGTGGCAGATAGAAGAGGTTCTTTACTTTGTACCAATGCTCCTTTCCCTGGACCGGTATTGAGGGTCTTGCTGGTGACTTTTCTTTCTACCTTCTTGGGAAGACTGGAGAAGGTAACTACAGTTGACCCTTGAACAACACAGGTTTGAACTTAACGGATCCACTTATACTCAGATATTTTTAATAAACACACTTGTTCCACTCTTTGTATCCCTGAGCTTAGTATCTGCAGACTCAACCAACCACGGAACAAAAACATTTTTTTTGAAATCTCCACCATGGATTCCAAACTGCTGATCTGAAACACTGTTTTTGATAAGCAGTTGGTCGAAGCCACCGATGTGAAGGGGCATGTGTAGATTCAAAAGTTAGATGGTGATTTCCAGCTGCATGGGGGTCAGCACCCCTAATTCCCACCCTCCATTGTTCAAGTGTCAAATGTACTGCTCTTCTCTTTTTCTCTATGGCCCCTCTGCACGGAAAGAGTTGTGACCAAATTAAATTGGTCAGATCATGTGATTACTGGGACCTGTTGACAGTAATGCACATGTTGTACGTTGACTCTGGATCAAGGTAGTGGGCTGTTGTCTGCTTCCTTCTCCCTCATAGGAAGTCCTCCCTACACAGAGAACAACCCAGCTTTAGCCTCCCCATTCTTAATTGGTGGGTAAAGAGGTCTATGCATTCCTGTGGGCTCATTTGACCCCAATTAATTATTAATGAAATATGATGCCGTATTTGGATCCTCAAACCTTAGTCATTTCTGTCAACATAATTTATCAAAAACTTTATTAATCACTATTTCCAAATGAGCAATTAAACTGATGGTTTTAGTCTTGTTTTGGCTAATGAGTCTTGTGTATATTCTCTTCATAGATTAAAACTTGAGGAAGGAAGGATGGTGTCATTGTCACCATCAATTTCTAACCCTCATATACAGTCAAGTCCAAATCATCATTTTAAGTCAACTTTCTTTTGTACTAGAATTCTAAAGAGGTAAAAATTTAGCTAAAAGACTTTTTAAAATAAATTTTAAAGCTATTTTTTTTGTCTTTCTGAGCTGAGAGCAAAGAGGGTTCTTAGTGGTTTGATGCTAAAAGAGAAGGAAGAAAATTCTATACTTACCTTAAAAAGTAGGACAGTAAATTGGTAAAATGCAATAGGATCTTTGAATAGTGTTGAAGACCTACCTGAAGAGTGTGGTCTTATATTTAAAGTTACAAAGTTGACATGAACCTTTCCAGTAATTACATGATACTTTCCTCCATCTTCTTCCTCTTTGTTGAAACTAACCACTCTTCTGAATTCTGCCTCTGTTCTACACTTGTGGGTGTATGTGCATTGTGTATATATATATTGTCAGTACATACATATGTAGTCCTAAGCCAAAAATTGCTTAATTTGCCTGGCTTTGAGCTTTAAAACATATTGAATGTGTTCTTCTGTGACTTCATTTTGTTCTATATTATATTTATTAGCTACATCCATAGTGTTGCTTAGAGATGTAATTCATTTATTTCCAGTCACTGTATAGCTTTTGTTTTTGCTATTACAAAAATGCTGTATGGCTGTTCTCATGCATAACTCTTGGTATATGTGTGCAATTTCTCTGAGTTACTTACCTAAGAATGAAATTGTTTGCTCATAGAGTAGACACAAGTTTAAAGATAATACCAAGTTGTTTCCCAAATTGGTGGTAGAAATTTATACTCCTTTCAGCAATGGTTTCTAGAACAATTTCAGTTGCTTAGATACGGGCACTAAATAGGCAGAAGGATAGGTTTAGCCAGAATGAGGGATTGCCCGATGAATATGATAGAAGGGGCAAGGGAATTAAGATTTTATCAGAGGAGTGATTAAAATGGTGTTTCATGGAAATTAAGCTGTATAGAGTATGAAGTAAGGATTCAAGTGAGAGATGTGTAACAAAGAAATGATATGAAATCCATGAATTAGCAGTCCCTTCAGCTGTACTGCAGAGAGGTAGGTGCTGAGGAGCTGTTGCACCTTTGGGCAGAGAGCCAAAATAAGAAATTTTAAAAGAGATGCTTTAGACTTCAGACAAAGGGAGAACAAATTATGTAGATAGATGTAGGAGGAAGAAGCAAAAACCTTGGACCTATCCAGATACATATTTTTGCTCTTTAGTAGAAACTGTTCTGACAAAGTACAAAAACAGTGAAATCTGATGAGTTAATAAACTTTGTATTCAAGAGTTAATAAACTTTGTATTCAAGTACATTTGAATGGCCGTGACCAGGGTGAAAGAGTGTCATTGTGAGTATAAAGCCATTAAGAATTTGAACTATATATGTGAAACAAGAACAACAACAGCATCAAAACAAATAAACAAAAAAAGAGCATTTAAGTAGCTTGAGGAGTCAGTGAGCTCACAGTTGAAAAATCAAAATGGAAAATCAGGTTCATCACCTCTAATACCAAAGATGCAGTAAGTTGAGTGTCTGGAGTGCTGATTCTTAAGAATTTTTGGCATGGACTTTGGGATTTAAAAGAAACTGTGATCTCTCTTGGGAATAAGCCTAGACTTCCATACACACTACAATTTTCCCACTATTTCAGAAAGTTTTAGAGCCTCTGGAGCTCCATCTTTGGAACCCTCAGGGCCTGGGGCAGAAGCATCACAGAAGGAATTCTGTAAGTTATGTCCTATTATAGGGAGAGACTCAGGCTGGGGACCTAGAGGGGCACAGAAGTCCCGTTGACCCTCCACTCATAAAACTGCATACTGGTAAGTAACTGTATTCAAAGATAGAAAAGTCCCTTTTTTTCTGATTTATCTGCCCAAAGAAAATACTTTTTTGTGCTAAGGGCAATCCCAAATTTGATCTCTTATTGTGGACGGTCTCAGCATTTGATTTAATCACTACACATTGTGACTTCTTTTTCAATAAGTTCCTCATTAGGTTATTAGAAAGTTAACATATATAGTCACCCTATTATCAACAATATTGTTCCCCTTGGCTGTTTGCTAGTGCCTGGAGGGCATAGATAATACTTGCATCTTACCTAGCCCACAGCAGTGTCATTGTACACTAAGATACTCAAACAGTATTCAATGCTTGATTGATTACTGATTGGTAGATAAATTAAATATAAAATAGGTTTTAAAAATAACTGATTGTTTAAGAGTCTAGAGATAGCAATCTTTTGCATTTTATTTAAACTCTTCCTTTGGAGGAGAGGTAGACACAGCTCTAGGCTCAAAAGAAGGAACTGCGCCCAACTCCGCAGCTGCATCTGTAAGGTTCCTGCTGCTGGGGTGAGCTGGGGGTGGGCAGGTGGGGCAGGGATTAGAAAACAGTAACTTGGAAACTAGAGAGAGTCATGACCAGCAAGTGGGGTATGTAGGATTATGCCACTGAATAGAGCCAGAAAGGTTAAATCCAGTTTCTATCGGATACTTAAATACACTCTAAAAGGGGAGTTTTCTCAAAATTGACAGTGATGGAAACAGAATCACAGATATTCAGGGAGATAAATGAGTGGGAGAGATTTATTGATGAAGCATGTGTAGAACTAAATGTGGAAGTTAAAACGGCAGAAAATGAGGTCCAGGAGAGGAAATTGAGGGAAGAGGCAGCATGTGTCAGAGAAGGAGGAGCTGAGGAACATAAAGTAAAGGCAGAGCTGTAATAAGAGTCACAGCATGGAGGGTGAGTTAGAACCTGAGGGATGTGGGGGCGGGGGGGGGGGGGAATACCACTCTGGGCATTGAGGACATGCATCTGGGTCTTGACATCAGGAGTGAGATATCATCTCATAAATTAACCCTGGGGCAATATCAACCTATTTATATCTTTATTTCATTCTGTCAAATGGAATTTCTAAATATATAGGTGCCCGATGAATTTACAAATAAATGAGTAACTGTAAGAATGGTTTGCCTGCAGGTCATGTGGAAGTAGGCTTCAGGGTCCAGAGTTAACTGTAAGATTTACAGCATGCTTATTCTCAGAAATTTAAAGCAAGTCTTAGATGATAACAATAATGAGAGAGGAAGATCAATTATATAAGAGTATCCTGTGTTTCTGTTTCATTTTATAATAGTTTTTTATTCAAAGCATTTTTGACTTCTTTAGTTCAATGGAACTGATAAACTGATACCCTAGGGAGAGAAGTGAGTTCTGGGGTTCTGGAGCATAGGGGAAAAAAATGTGGACCAAGCTCTGCACCATTCTGTTACAGAATTTTTGTTTCAATTATCTCTATATAAGTCACTCTGGAACTTAATGGCTTAAAAACATGGACTCACTCATGTGGTTACAATCAGATGGCAGCTAGAACAGTAGGAAGGTCTAAGTAGGAAGGTCTCTCACATTTCTGGGGCTCTGGCAGTATACTTTTATTTCCATGGATCTCTCATCATTTAGTGATTCCAGCTTGGCCTCTTTATAAGGGGGCAGCACTAGTCCAAGAGTAGAAGCGGTAGCTTCTTACATTGCAGATTGCAGAACTCACAAGATGACATCCCACCCCATCTGACTGGGCAAAGCAAGTTACAAGGCCAGGCAAGGGCCTCCACCTCTAATGGGAAAAGTTACAAAACTATGGCCAGGATTTCCATTCTACCACAATTGTCACTTAAAACTCGAAGGCCTATTTTTCCATGAGTTTTTAAAATACTAATATGGTAAGTCCTCACTTAAAGTCATCAATTCTTTATGGTTCTTGGAACTGTGGTGAAATGATGTATAAAGAAACCAATCTGAGGGTGGGAATCTGTGGTCGGAAATGCAAAAATACTGTTTTCTATCTGTAGTTGGTTATATCTGCAGATGCAAAAACCCGGGGATAAGAAGGATTGACTGTATTTGTTGAAAAAAATTTATGTACAGGTGGACCCACAGATTTCAAATCCATGTTGTTCAAGGGTCAACCATATATTTAAGAATATTTTACATACAGTAGTGCTCAATAATTATTCGTTGAGAGTATCATTGATTGAATTGTTTTAAAAACACTTGGCATACGTAGGCTTCTGTCATTTAGTAAGTGTTTAGTACATGTTAGTTACTTTTATTAATAGAAAATACTGTCCATCATATCTGTTTCAGATCATCTCTTATTCATCTTTTACACATGCTGTTTTATATGACTTTTATAATTTACCATGCTTCTCATGTGCAGTACAAAACTGATGCATGATCCCTGCCCTCAGGGAGTATAAACTGCACGGAAGTGACAATGAATGTGTACTTGAGAAGACACCTTTGCTCCCTATCAAAGCATCAGAGTCAGTGAAGAGTTCTGCAGGTGGTACCGTTTTGAATGATAGCAAAAATTTTACAGAGGAAGTAGAACCTGTCATGGCTCTTTAGAGATTCAGAAGGTAGGCTAACTGGGGACAGCATGAGTGAAAGCATAGCTGTGGGAATGTACATGGATTTTTGTAGGGAAAATGAGAGGGCTATACAGGATAGGAGCATTGGATAGGCAAAAGTAAGAGCCAAGACTGGAGACATAGACTGGGCTTTACTTGTGAGGATTAGATGCCAGGAGTTTCTAAGGGGTTTTGAGGAAGAGAGTGTCATTATGAAGGTGTTGGTTTTTGCAAGAACAATTCAAGTGTGTTTTTTGAAGGCAGTAGTCAGGCCAACTCTATCAGGCACAGATTCCTGATTGTTCTGAGTAAGAAGAGTCTGGCTCAAGGAAGTGATCTGGACACAAACTAGAAGTAAATCTCTCCTCCCTTACTCCTTCTCCCAAGTTACATACCTAGATCCCAGCTAGAGCTTCGCTGCAATCCTATTTCTGCCATGAAAACATCCCCAGTTTTTTAATCCCACCCTGATCTACTTCTTGTTCTACTTCCCAATTAAATGGCAGTTATAGAATTAGGTATCTTAGCTAGATGTGAAATATTGTAAAATTTGTAGTAATTAATGATGATTATGATAGCTATGACTTATTAACGACATAAGAAAGAACAAGATAATGTCATCATTACATTTTTATAACTGTGTGAAGGGGCATGGAAAAAATAGCAGTTGCCATAATGATAGCTTCTATAATGGGGGGATAGAAGGCATTTCCGATAATAGATAAAAAAGATGTATGAATATGAAAAGTTGTTAGTGATCTGGGGTGGTAAAAGGAACACAAAGTGTCAACTTAGAGATCTCTACCACATTGTCTGAAAATATCTGTGCTTTTCAACAAAGCTGCCAAGACTGCAAGGGGCAAGGGATGGGGTGTCTGTGCTTCCCTCTTGATTGGGATAGGACGGGATGGGGGCAGCTATTAGTAATACAGCCATTAGCCCTTCAACAAGTCCATACACATCTTCACCCCAAAGGCAGCGTTGTGTTTAAAACCCCAACTGTGAAAACATACAAACAACTAAAGAAAAAACAAAATACATAGGGATAAATTTATTTAAAGACTTATAAAACACACATGGTAAACATTATAAATCTTTGTGAAGGACTTTTTAAAATCCTGATAGTCATTCTGTGTTCTGGAATGAAGAGATGCAATATAATATAAATGTCTATTTTTCTAAATTAATTTATATATTTGATACTCCCAGACTAACTTTTTTATGTGTATTAACATTTTTATTGAATTTGATAAGTAAACTCTCAAGTACATATGATAGAGAAAATATGAAAGCGTATCTAATTCATTTTTTAAAAAGAATAACAAGAGGGGTAATCTTCCCTTCCAGGATCAACACTACTAAAAAGCTAAACTAAAACAATTGATATTGATGTAAGAGAGATGAATGGAAGGAAAAAATAAAGATGCTCATTTATAAGGTTCTGGAAATGTATCTAGTTACAGCTGATATTTCAAATAAATACACAACTAATAATCTGTTGAAGAAATCGTTTTAGGGATATTTGAATATTCATTTGGAAAAAATAAAATTAGGCCCCATACTTGTATCACTTATGCATGGGTTTAGAAAATAAACCAAAATGTAAGAAGTGCTTCTATTACAGAAGCATTTGGAATTGTTTAATCGTATGTCAGGAAATTGTTTTTATAGCATTGAAGAGGGGAAGGCCATCTTAAGTACAATAGAAACCCAGATGTGAAAAAATACTGAAGAATTTGATGCATCAAAAATCTTTAAAGGAGCAAAAACATTATTAAGAAAATTAAAAGACAGTAAGAAATTAAAAAAGTATTTTAATCTCTATAAAAATAATATTTAAAATATGTACGGAAAAAATAGGAAAATTTAGAAAAAAACGAGACAATTATTTAAATGACAAGTTCACAAAAAAGAATTGCAAATGAAAAATAAATATGTAAAATGCTTGATTTTACTTTTAATACAAAAATGAAAATTAAAAGACATATAATCATTGGGTAGGTAGTATTATAAAGCATGACAATAATGGATGAGAATTTAAGGAAATAAATGTTATTTATTTGGTGACTGTGGAAAATGATAAAATATTTTGTGAAAATTTTAATTATTTAAAAAATTTACTCCTAAAAATTGACTTTCTTTTTTTTCTGGTGTGCACTTCCATGACTTTTAATGCAGAAATGATTTGTTTTGTTTTATTGCTGTATAATATACCATTATATAGATGTACAGATTTTTTAGATATTCCGTCATTCAAAGACATCTCTAGTGATTTCCCCATTCCTTTCCTAGTATTTCTTGTTTCTTCTTTCTTTATTGTTTTACCAGAGGTTCATTAATTTTTTCACTCTCTCCACAGAACCAGCTTAGTTTAGTTTAGTTTCATTGATTTTTCTGTATTATTTTTCTGTTTTCCATGTAATTGTTTTCAACTCTACTGTTTATTATGTCTTTCCTTGTTGTTTTGGGTACGTTTTGCTCTTCTTTATATATTTTCTTGAGATGGAAGCTTAGATTGTTGATTTGAAGGATTTCTTCTTTTCTAATACAAGTATTTGATGTTATATAATTTTCCTTAAACCGTGCTTTAGCTGCATCATACTAATTTTATTCAAAATGTTTTCTAGTTTTCATTGACCTATGGATTATTTATGGTTATTTTGTTTAATTTCCAATTCTTTGGAGACTTTCATGTTGTCTTCCTGTCATTGACTTATAATTTCATTCCATTATAGTCAGAAAACATATTTGTATGATTTCAGTTTTTTTTAAACTTATTAAAGTTTGTTTTATGACCCAGAATATAATCTATTTTGGTGAATGTTTTATATTTATTCTAGTATTGTTTGGTGCAGTGCTCTATACATGTCAGGTATATCCAGTTTGTTTATGGTTTTATTCAATTATTCTAAATCTATATATAAATTTTACCAATATATAGGTTCTTACCATAATATAGATTTTTTTATATGACCCCCATTATGTTGTAGTTGCCTATTTGGGGTTGACTAAACTACCTGAATCTATAACTTTATGTCTTTTATGTCTTTTGAAAGCAGGGCTTTTATGTTTTTTTCCATTGGAACTTTCAGCTATAATTATT
Organism: Eidolon dupreanum; assembly: GCA_028627145.1. Classification (NCBI taxonomy): domain Eukaryota; kingdom Metazoa; phylum Chordata; class Mammalia; order Chiroptera; family Pteropodidae; genus Eidolon; species Eidolon dupreanum. Next base: position 64,972,256 of record CM053504.1, read on the forward strand.
TCAAATATCTTTTACAGCATCACTTTATTTCTTTTCCTTTTCTAGAATCCATTTCCATAAGTATTAGACCTTAATTTTTTTTTCACAGATCCATGGGTCTCTGTTATTTAAAAACATTAATGTATATTATTCATACTGGATAATTTCTATTGAAAATTTGAGTTTCCTGACTCTTTTTCTGTTACTTTTCACTGGGCTATTGAGTCTATCCTGAGGCCTTATTGTAGTTTTATTGTCTTTACTGAGTTTTAATTTTGTTTTTCAAGTTTTAGATGTTTATTTTGTTCTTCATAATATATTTAATTTCTTTTTTGGAACTTTCTATTTTTCTATTAGTTTCAATAATATTAATGTTTGCTTGCTGATATATAGTAGCTACCTAGACATCTTAGATAATACCAAAATATGTGCCATCTTTGTGTCATCATGTGTCAACTGTCTTTTCCTATACGAGTTGAACTATTCTTAGTTATAAGTATGCTAAGTGATTTTGGATTGTATCTTGATATTTTAAATATTAGGTTATGAGACACTGAGTTTTGTTTTCATCCTATGGAATATGTTGATATTTTTAGCAGATAGACATTTTTTTTCTTTAAGTAACTTCCCATGTCCCCCATTCCTTCTGGAACGCTAATTGCTAGTATATTAGACCTGTTACTATTGTCTCTCAGGTCAAAGATTCTCTGATTATGTTTATTTTTCAATCTTTTTCTATTTAATTTTGAATAATTTTATTGCTATGTCTTTAAGTTCATTATTATTTCTTTTGCATACGTGATTTATCCTGCCCAATAAAAATTTCATTTCATATAGTATAATTTACATCTCTTCATGTTCCATTTTATTCCTTTTATTTATATCTTCCACTTTCTTCTCATTCATTCATATTTTTAAATACTCAAACATATTTATAATAGGTGTTTCAGAGTTCTTAGCTATTAATTCCATCTCTTAAAAAATTATTTCTGAAAACTTCCTTTTTAACACAGTTTTTTTTTTATCTGAAATACATCACATTTTTCTGCTCTTTTGGCATGTCTAACAATTTTTAAGTGCTTAGATTATGTTTTTTAGGTTTTTAAAATATTATATTATTACATTTATGGAATTTGTTCTTTTATTTAAAAAAGCTTTGCTTTTTATTTTAGTGTAGTTAAGTGACATATTTCAGTTTGCTTTTTTTTTTTCTTTTGGCCCTACTACTGAAGTATGGCCCTCTTATATAGTCCTTTACTAAATGCCTCAAGTTATATTGCCTTCTCTGGTTGAACAATTTGTGGAACTCAAATAATTCCTGGCCTGTGTGATTTCTGGATCTAGTCAGATTACCTGACTTATTGCTTACAATATACAGCATGTTTTATTATTCAGCAATAGCTTTCGTGGAAACGTGGATTTCTGAAATTGTTTTTCTCCATAGTTTTCTGTTTTGAAATTCAGCCCTGCAACTCTGGTCACCTCAGACTCCCTGAATTTCAGTCTCTGCCTTCTCATCTCTGTGAGACAGTCATGTTCTGCTTGGAAGTTATCTCCCATCCTAGTGTGGAATGTTTCTCCCAGAAAACAGTCCGAAATAAAAGTACAAATGGAGATATATATTATTTGTTAAAATATTTAAAAGTTATAAATCAAGATAACAAAATGTTAAATAAGATATAGTCTATCAACTTAACAAAAATAGATAAATACAAACCTGAAAGATCAGTTTCAAACTTGGAATTCTCAGACTCCTTGAATTTCTATCCCAGTTTGCCCTTTCTTCCTACTCATGTACTTTGTACAACCTCTTGCATAGGCCTGACTAAGCTCTGCAAACAAGCTTATGTTTCGTATACCATTGGTCTTTTCTCTTCTCGTGGGTGGAGTGGTTGTAAGGTGGTTATAAATTAAAGTAAGCCTTTCACATTTTCTTCACTTTACACTAAGCATGTCTTGAACATTTTACAAAAAGTGTTTTTATTTCTTGTAAAATTATATGTACATATACATATATGCAAGTTTAAAAACCTTCTCCACAAATATAAATTTTATAAGGTAGTCTATTGAATCCATAACTGAAACTGCTTCATTTTTCTCCCTTCAGTAGAAGCCCGTTTTGTAAACTTAACAATCCAACTAATGTAAAGTGTTTGTAGACATATGTGGGGGAGGGGGCGGGAAAAGTGGTGTGTGTGTGTGTGTGTGCGCGCGCGCGTGACAGAGAGAGAGAGAGAGAGAGAGAGAGAGAGAGAGAGAGAGAGAGAGAGAGAGAGAGGATTCATATAAGAATACAAACATAGCTTTGAGACTATTTTACTAAACTTTACTCATTGAAATACTTATGGAAAAAGTTTAATTTTATGTAGACCTCTCCTTGAACCAAATTAAATAAATTCAAATATGTAAAGCATTCGATCCTTGACTGTAATAGCCACTCAATAATGTTAGATTTCTACTTCTCCCACTATCTCAGTTTCTCAGATATCATATATATTAATGGTAATCTCCCAAAGTAATTTCTCAGTTTCTGTAGGCTAGCTTTTTAGTGACTCAAAAGGGAGACATTTCAGGTCATTTAGGAATTGGAGATGTTGACAAAGAGAACTAAACTTGGTAATAGATAGAGCCTCAAATCAAATTATGTGTGTTTGGATTTTTTTTCTTTCTGCTCTGAATTAGTATTATTTAGAAGAATAGGTATCATGAAAACCAGACTATTAAATTCAGAGAATGTGGCCTGTGCAAAAAATAAAGAAACACAGCTAAATATAATTTCTCATAAAAGAGCTAAATTTCAAGTATTTATCTTCTACCAGAAGTCTATGGAAATAGAAATTGGTTGAGAATGGAAAGATTTGATATAGCCTCACCTCTGGTGGCCTTGGCCTGATAGTTTAACATACCCTAGGTTTCCAGATAAATTTCAAGAGATTATTTAGTATGGTAACAAAACAACGGTATACACTTTTTTAAGAAACACCCTACAGATATACCTTTTCCTGGGTTGGATTGAACATGAGTCTTTTCCAAGGAACAGGATGAGCAACTTTGTATTTTTGCAGTTCTGTGTGACTTGACTCTCAATCTCTGACCCTCCACCTTCTCTGTGCTGATCAATGTCCGTGCTCCTTGAATGTCAGGGCTTTTGCGGACTGCCTGGATTAAGGTCTCCATGTCAGAGCCTGTTATCTGCTGCAGAGCCCCTAATGCCATTAGCAAGAAAATGAAAGAAGCTTCCAAACAACCTTCAGATCGATGCTAACGTTATAACTTCCAACAGCTGCTGCTGAAGTAGAAATCTAACATTATTGTTAAGACCTCCTCCTGTGTGGAACTTTCTTGACTCAAGTTTAATTCTGTCAATTTGACAAAGATGTTTCAAGCAAGCTGTTTTGTATCCAGGCCTGGGCAAAGCCTTGGAAAAGTGAAACGCATAGGATAAGTGGGTCCTTTCCCTCCAGGTAATAAGAGTCCAATAGGAAAGAGGGAAATCATAAAGCATTTATAGGACTGTGTATGGCCAAGAGGACTTCAATCATAAAACATAAATTTGGAAAGTGATCTAAGGAGGGATATTCACACTGGTACTGCTAGAAGAAAGGATTTGAGGAAGGGAGGAGGAGAAAAAAATGTCTTCTCCATGAAAATAATAGCCTGTGGAACATAGGGTTGTTTTTCTCAGGCCTATGATACAATATGCTGCACTTTTCATTGCATTGAGTTTCCAGGTCCTTTCTAGCAAGACTCAACACAGAAATAACAATATAACTCCCATGGAGCAACACTGTTTCCACTTGAGGGTGCTTCAATTTCTTGCAATGAAAAGAGGAAGAAAGTAGTAAAAATTTACTGATAGTTGTTTCCTTTGTCTTAGGAAAAACAGTAATGGAAATGTGGCCCTCTTCTATCTGGATCGTGAAATTTTGAAATGGAATCTTTCCTGCATTGATATGAAAAATCCATAGGCAGGGATTTTAGCTATCTAGCAGCCTCTCTTTACACTGACAGGTGGGCAGTTCTAGAATTGTGTCTGCCTAACTGCCTCTTGAAGGTGAGCCATGACTGATGTCTTCAAAGTCTTCGTACCCTGAGAAAAACTACTTGGCAATTCATTCAAAACTCTTGACAATCTGGGCCATACTTTTCCAATCTTTTCCCCACATCTTCTATTACTGACATACTCATCTCCAAAATATCTTTTACACATACTAGGGGCTTTATTTGCTCACCATTTCCCTACCTTGAAAGCTCTTTCTTGGTGTTTTCTCCTCTTTACATGTACCTTTTTCTTCATAGCCAAGTTCAACCTAAACTTGCTTTACCAAGACTTTGCTGGCAACTCCTATGCACAGTGAACTCTAATTTCCCTGAAATTCTGTACCCCTGACTTCCTGAACCATTTATTTGGTACTTACCTAGTACCTTCTGGCATTTCTTATTTTGCAGGTTGCACTCACATTTAATTTTCTGTGTATAAATATCCTTCCATTTGTTAACCTAGTTTCTCTTATTAGAACATAAATTTTTGTGTATGGAACATTTATTTTTATCCTATGTAAACATATTATGTTGCTCCATCAATCTCTACTGAAGTAAAAATAGTCTAAGAAACTCAAAGACAGGCAAATCTTTTGCTAAAGTAAGGAATTCCTCAGTAAACAAAAATAAATGTTATATATCCTGCTTCTTTTAGATAACCTAGATCACTATAGATGTCATTTTTCAGGAATTTATGAAAGTTTTTTGAAAGACCCACTACTCATATGATTTGCTTCCTATTTGTTGACCACTGTGTTTCAACCCTTCATTTTTTTCTTGTTCTCATTATCTCTGAATTTTAAAGTTCTGCTCTTAGATTTTCACTATTCTCTACCAGTACTCATTGCCCAGATAATTTAAACCAGCCCCATCCATGTCTTTGTACAATCTCTACACTGTTGACTTTTAGCTATATGTCTCAAATATAGGCTTCACCTGTGAACCATATATCTTCAAGTAGATATTGAGTAAACATCAAAAATTTAATATGTCTAAAATTGACTCCAATTTAACCACCTACATAACCTACTTCTTTTTAGTCTTCCAAATCTCGGACTTATTTCAGTTGCTCATACAGAAAATGCTGAAGTCATTAAAAATTAAATGTCTGATCATGGGAGATTTCAAAGATATATAAACAGAATAATGCAAAGAGCCCCCAACCTCCAATGACTATCAATGTTCTGTCTTTCTTATTTCATATATAACTACCTACTCCTGCTTGATTATTTTATACTTTTATTTTTTAAATAAAATAGAAGTACAGTAAAATGGAAAAATTGTATAATTTTTGATGAATACATGCATCTGTGTAAACAACAGTCCAATATATATTAATAAAATATTATCAACACACAAAGTTCTATCATGTCTTTTCAAAATTAATCCCTTACCGCACCTAAAGAACACTGCTAGTCTGGGATTCATCCATATTTTTTGTGCCTGCCAGCAGTTCATTCTCTTTATTACTGAGTATTCATTGTATAAATATATCACAATTAGTTTATCAGTTCTTCTATTGGTAGACATTTATGTTGTTTAGAATGTTTAGGAAATATGGATTAAATTGCTATGAACATTATTTTAGCCTTTTTAGGGTCATTTGTTTTCATTTAACTTACCCAAAGTATATAGGAGTAGAAAGACTAGATTATATCTTTATTAAAGTATTAAAAAGTTCCTCTCAAAATCTATTTTGCTTAAATTTTTTAAAAAATCATAATTGTGTGTTTGATTTTGTCAAAAGTTGTTTCTGTAATCTGTTGAATTTCTCATATGATCTCTTTTTATTTTGTTAAAATAAGAATTACATTAATTGATTTTAACATATGAAACCAACATCACATTCCTGAAATAAACTTCACCTGTTCAAGGTTTATCGCCTTTTTATATGTTGCTGAATTAAATGTGTGATATTTTATTGAGGATTTTATGTTGATGTTTTTGGGTAATTTCTGTCTTTCACATTCTTTTTTTTTTCATAACGTTTTTCTGATATTGGAATCATAATTTTGCTGGCTTCAAAAAATAGATTGTAAGTTTTTTATTATTTATTTTCTAAAAACCATTTTTCTTAAATTGAAATTTTGGTAAAAATTCTCTAGTGAAATGATAAGATTTGAATTTGTGTGTATATGTGCATGTAATTTTTGTTTAAAAATTCATTTTCTGTGATAAATAAGGGACAACTCAAATTTTCTGTTTTATCTAATTTCAGTTTTGGTAGGTTGTTTTTCAATATGTTCTTTTATCCAAACCATCAAGTTTTTTAGCATAATGTCACTCAAATATTTTGTTATTTTTCTTATAATTCCTCTAAGATTTGTAGTGGTAGCCCCAGGTATTAGCAACTGATATTTTCTTTTTTCTCTTAGTCTGTCTTACTAGGAGTTTATTGATTTTATGAAATAAATAGTTTTTCAAATAAATAGTTTTTATTTCTGCTAATTTTCTCTATTTTTATCTATTATTTTTCTTGAATTTCTGTTTTTAAACTTATTGGTTTATTTCTATATATACTCTGAAATTAAATTGGTTTTTATAAACTCCCTTTTTTGTATACTCCCTTAGTTTATTAAGTTTGAAATTTAGATAAGTGATTTTAAGTTTTTTCCTAAGTCCCGTGTTAGCTGCAGCCTATATATTTTGATACACTGTATTTTCATTACCATTCATTTTGGAAATTTTTGGTTTTCCCTTTTATTTCTTCTCCTTTCTTTTGTTCATAGGTTATTTCAAAATATTTTAATTTCCAGGTATATGTAACTTTCTATGTATATTCTTCTGATTAATTTCTAAATTAACTTTCCTGAGTTCTATAATATGCCAGCCTTTTGATACTTATTGGCACTTGTTTCACTGTTCAACATGTGATCTATCTTGTTGAATATTTTGTGTGACTTTGAAAAGAAAATATACTCTTTTCTTGGTTGGTTTTGTGTTTTATAAATATTGAGTTGTTTACGATCACTGATAAAGTTGTTTAGATCTTATGTACCTTTGATAATATTTTGTCTAGTTCTATTAATTACTAAGAGGCAGATATTAAAATTTTCAGCTATGATTCTGGATTTTTCCTTCTCTCTTTATTTTTAGTTTTCCTTTTAATTCCTTTATTGGCCTTTTAAGTATACCATTTTATAGTGATTTTTAATAGTATCTTTTGAGACTACATTATAATGTCATTCTTGATATTATTTTTTATACCTCAGCATGTTTTCTTGACTCTTCATCAAATTATATCGAGTATATCTTCAAAATAAATCCAGAATTTGACTATATCAAACCATCTCCACTGTAGTCATCTAAATTTGTGTTATCATGCTCTTTCTTTCACCTTAGTTATTATAAAAGCCTCCGAGAGCATTCCCTTGTCTCCATTCTTGCTCCTTCTCAGTCTATTCCAAACATAACAACCAGGGCCAGATCTTGTTCTGCTGCAAGTGAGATCACTTCACTTCCCTGTTCCCACTACACTCAGCATAAAAGCTGAAGTTCCACCATGACATGCACAGCCTGCGTGACCTGCTCCATCTTCATCCAGTCACCCCTTTGTGCTCATCTTTTATTATTTTCTTTTCATTCACTTTAAGTAAAAAGGAATCCTTGCCTTTTTCTTACCATATCTCTACCTGGAATGTTCTAGAATTCCTGAGGTTACTTTGCTTCTCCAGATTTTTAATAAAATGCCATCTTCCTCGTGAATTTTTGTCTGACAGCCTTATCTAAAAATTCTTCTCCTCTTACCCAATCATCTCCTATCTCTCTTTCTGGCTCTGTTTTTCTCCTCAGCATTTTTAACTATTTAACGTGACATTTATTTTACTTATTTATTTTGTTTATTGTAGCCTCCATTTCTTTTCCCACTCTCATATTGTAAGCTTTGTGAGAGCAGAGGTTTTTGTTGGTTTTGTTTATTGTTCTGTCCGTAGTGCCTAGACTGATGTCTTACATTCTGCTAATGATACAACTCGAGGTGCCAGATCATCTTCTCAGGCCAGGATATTTCTTTTGCATTTCTCATTGGTCCTGATTTAATAATCTTTTAATCTTCCTTGATAAATGGTGAGCTAATCTTACCTTGAGTACTGTTAGTTAAATGAAGGTGATTTTGCTTCCTCCCCTGGGTACTTTGTTTCCAGAGTCCTAACTGTTCTAATAGTTACAAAGTTTTTCCTAATAATTAACCTAAATTCTCCCTCTGTTGAAACAGAAGCCCCATTAGCTCCTACTCTGTCCTTGTTGACTAATGAGAATAATTGGTCTCTGTCCTTTTATACACTTACTTGCCTTTCTGTATTTGTGGATATCTACTGTGCCTCCCCTCAGCCATTGGTCAAGGAAGTGTGTCAGTAGGATGGCCACGTGGGGACTAGCCAGGCCCAGAGCAGGCATCAGCAGCTCATCTCCCCACAACAGAAATGAATAAAAATTGTTTTAAATAGATAGTGAGTTTATGTGGTGAAGAGAGCTCCTAACTGGGGTTGGATTCAGATTTTCTATTGACAAATAGACATGCTTAAAGAAACTTAAGACTTGTGAGCAACTACAGAGCTGACTTGAAGCTTCATTTTTATTGACAATTAAGATGATAACAAAGCCTTTCTGAATGCCCCTTCTTTTTTCTTCAGAAAGGTGCTTTCTGGGTATCAATCTTTATAAATGCTTCTGTAACTCTTCTCACTGTTTCTAGCCTCTCTATCCTAAGTAAGTTTTCTAAAGTATTCTGTGTTTACTAGAATTTTGTGGAATATTTTTAATTTAAACTGGCAATTTGCATTTCCTTAAATTTATTATTTACTTTTTGGGTCTTTATAAGGACATACATTCTAAATCCAGTTACTTTCTCATAATTTTTACCAGTGCACCTTTATTTTCACCATAAAGTTTCCCATTTATTTATAGGTATAGCCAAAGATAATACAAAGAGAACAATTTTAACTAGCTGAATCATCATAAAAAAAAAGTAATCCTGACTCAGTTGGGAGATGTGAGTTGAAATTCCTCCTCTTTCACTTAATAGCAATGTGGGCCTTGGGAAAATTTGTTTGAGTTGCTTCATGTTTAAATGAGGTTTTAGACTGGGTTAACTCTAAGGGTTTTGTTTGTTTGTTTGTTTGTTTGTTTATTTGTTTGTTTGTTTTTTACCCTTCAGTTTTATAATTCTGTAAGGGAATACAACTTCAAAAATCTATTACCATAATGCTAAGTTTATTATCTATGCATTTAATGTTAACTAACAAGGTCAGTAGAGAGCTGCTATGGGCTAGAAATTCTAGTTCATAGAGTGGACTAGAAATTCTCCCTTTGAGAGACTGTTGGTAGAAACTAATTCACATTAACTTTTTGTTCAAGATAATTCTTTCCTAGATAATTTTTATTATGTGTTAATAGAACTTCTGTATTGAAGAATTTTTGACATTTCTTTGGTTCTCAATGTTGAAAGGTTTGGTCTTAAAGTAGCCAGTGAACAGGCAACTGGTGTTTCATCTCAGGTCAGGATTTCTGGCCCTGTCAAACGTGTGATGGGACAAACTTCAGAGTGACAGCTGCTTATCATTCATGATTTGTCAACCAAGATGAACACTATTGACTGACACTAAGCTGGTGACATTTTATAAGAACTTATGATGGTGCTCACTCTAAATCTAAAGTCCCAGCTGGTCCGCCTGTCTGAGTCTTGTGTCCTAGTGCTTCAATACTTGTCTACATCATTTTAGAGAAGGTCAAGCTGCCAGCCATGCCATTTCACTACATGACACAAAGTGAGAAAGTTTTGGATCAGATGTGGAGAATAGGCAAAGGTCTTAATACTTAGCAAAGTGAAAGGCAAACTTATAGCAGTGGAGATGGGGTGGGGGGGCTATATGAGAAAAGCAAGTATGGGTTAAGAAAGATGAGAAGTTTAGCTTTGGACATTTCTATAATATAATATTTCCCAAGTGTTATCTTTACCCAGTTTTGAAGTCCTGGCAAAAGTTTTCAATTCCCCTTTGCAAGCAGTTTGTTAAGTCCTTGCCTTAACTACTTCTCTTATCAGTGTGTCGCAAGGTGCACATATCCAGCTTCAAGATGTCCCCAGATCTGTTAACATCCAGGAACAGCCTCTTCATTCTTGGGCCCACAGAATTTGTCAACATATCCAGTCCCCAGGAAGCCAGTAAAAACTAACTAACCCTGCCATCCTTGACATAAATAAGCCTCTCCTACACTTTTAGCTTGCTATTATCCTGTCTTCAGATGCAATGTCCTGTGTGCCCCCCCACCCCCCCCACCCCCCCGTGGCAGCCTAATCTCATTTGGATCTGTAAGTAACAAGGAGTTGTGCCTTTCATCTATCCAAGTCTTTTTGTTTTGTTTCCCACCATTTAAAGAATCTTTAAATTGTATAAAACAATATTACAACTGAAAATATAAATGTGGAAATTTCTGGTACCAAACACAATGTATGGTACATTGTAGGAGATAATTAGAAAAGCATTAATAGTTTCATCTTTAGTGTTGCTATGTTGCTGTGATTTAACCCTGGATAGCTACACAGTTGATATCACTTGAATCTTGCGCTTAAGAGGCATTTCCTAGCTTTATGAAATGCACACCAGCTTTAGGACCTCAAGGTGACTATTGACATCATTGCTATTTCACCCCTGATGGTTCTTCTGCCACAGGGGACATTATGATGGGAAAATCATAGGATTTGCTAACATGACTGATAAGGATCAGAAAATCAAGCTGTAGATCTCAGTGTATTTAAAGGAATACCAGCCAGGCTCTAGCACAGGAAATCAATTCCAAAACATGTAGCAGATGGACCGATAACCACAGGTAGAGTCCCTTGGTAAAATATTAACCCACTTGGATATATATATAAAGGTCTGGTACTTTTGAATAGAGGGTGATCAAAAAGAAAGTGTTAGAAATGGCAAAGCTCCAGTAGTGTACCCCACAAAAGACTTAGACAAGGAAAAAAGTGTTCTGTCTAGCCCCCAGTCGCCCCTTTCCGCCCCTCCACATACACAAAATCTTTACTCCCATACTCATCATACTTATACTAGCCTCAACTCTGGCTTTTACTTTCTTCTTTTGATTTTACAGATACAGGCAACCTACTAGCAGTTAGCCCCTTTCATCCCAGTGAGCTGTTGACAACATAAGCTCCAGAAAAATTGCAGTAAGTTGGCCTACTTGTCTTCTTCATCAGACCCAGAAAAAAAAAATGGATATATTAAAGCTTCTAATAGATCAGTTTATACTTTAGCTATTGATTAACTTGCCCATTGACATTTTTGTTAACTTACATTTTTATATGCTATATCTGGAGTAATTAGTTCTATCAACTAATTGATGGGCATGCCCTACCATTAGTAAACACTCCTCTTTCTTTTATACTTATTTATATATTGCCAGTCATTCTAAACCAAACTCACCATATTTCTTTTTCCATGACACTTGTTTGTCAGTTCAGGGCTGATCTGAGTTTTATCAACTCTGAACTTAAATAGCAGAGAGATATTTCTTAGCCTTATGCAAGGAGGGAACACAAGGGAATGGCAACATAATATAGATCCTGACTATAGGGCATTCACAGTTTAGGTAGGAAGTTAAGAATAAGAAATAAAATGGATTATGAGAGGCTGAGTGACTTGAAAGGACTCCTACATAATGTGTATTTGGGTGCATCATCATCCAATGTTTAGAACTGATTCTGGCTCTCAAGAAGTGGATGTGTCCAGTCTTTGGTCACTGTATCATAAAAGATGATCGTGTGCTATAATTTCATTTGGATGTTGAACCTTGGAGAAATCTCATATCACAAAATAGCTTCATTGGCAGGGACTCCTTCCATACTCTGTCCCTGATCTCTGGGGTCTCCCAAGATGAGAAGCCCATGCAGAACAGCGTTTCCATTCTTGCTGATGCCCTTTGGGGCCTTCCATGTTTTCTCCTATTTCCCTGCCTTTTCTTTACTTTGCCCTTCTTTTCTCTTTGTCTTTTCTGCCTTTGTTCTCTTTCTCTGAGGATCCTTCTGCCTGACTCTGATTTCCTTTGACTTTCTGATTTTAATTTTCATTTTCTGAAACTCATTCATCTCCTAATAATTCAAAAATGAAGACTGGGGGCCAGGGCAGGGAAAAAAAATCCCATCAAGATTTGCTAAAATAAAGAGGCTGTGTATTCATTGCCTTCCCAATGTCCCCACTTGCCTTAGAAAGTTGCATCCTTTGGCAGTCCTGTGACACAGGGGATTTGACATTTAAGAGGGAAAATGAGCCATTTTCATCAACACCATTCTGCCTTCCTGGATGGAGATGTGATTGGGACAAGGGGATTAGAGAGATCCACTTAACATATCAGATATTGCTTTTCTAGGTTCACAGCATTTAGACAAGGAAATCCACAACACTTCACTTTAAATTTTGTCTCTACAATTCTGGTTTAACTCTTATTCAAAGTATCTGCTTAATATTGGGATTTGAAGGATGCCATGATAAAGCTCTCCTCAGTTTATAACCCTATTTTGTATTTAATCATGGATGGCTGGAACTTTTTAGATAGGACAGACTTTAATTCCTCAATTAGAGAAAAGAGACTTGAGCAAATATACCTGGAGGAGCAAAGACACTTACTTAAATCCTTAGTATAAAGCCGATATCATGCATGCAAATTCTTTCTAAGAAAATTTTGCAAGATCAGAGGTGAAAATTTAGGAGAAAGGTGCCTTAAAAGAAAAAGAGGGGAAATTGATCTGTTGGCAAAAACCTTCGTAAAAGAAAAATCTGGTCCTATTTTGCAGATTTGTTAAGCACAGGTCTTGAAAGCCACAGAGTGTTCTTAGATATTACAAAATTGGGATACACTTTATAGAAAATGCAATCTAAAGTATTCTTGTGAGCAATTACACACACACACACACACTCCCATACATATTTTTTATACATATACACTTTCACAAATACACACACAGAAACATGCACACATAGAAACACAGACACTCAGATTTAGGATGAATAGTCAGAGGACAGGGCAGCGCTCGTTAACATTTTTGTTTGGTGGGGTTAGTGGCAGTACTGTATTTCATCATAAACAATTACTTTTTATTTTGTTAGAAAGTGAAGTTGTTATAAAATTTGCTAATTCTATAACCTGTTTCTTTGTGACTTGACTACTTGTTTCCAGTTCACATATTAACAAAAAAAAACTTAGTTCTTTCTGCCTTTAGATATTCCTATTTCATTTTTTGAAAGACAACCATCATGTTTCACTTAACTCCTTTTTGTTTACACTAAGATATTTTGTCCTTCTAGCTTTAAATATTAATAACATCTCTAAAATGAGACAAAATTTACTATATAGATAAAGAACAATATAACAATGAGTTCAGAGCTCATTTATACTGAAAAGAAATTTTCTATTTTATGGCATATACGATGTTCTCTAAGAATTTCTCTGCATATGAACTTTCCTTTCATATTTCTGTCCTCTGCTCTCAGTTTTATGTGGGTGTTGAATATTTAACTAAGACCAGTGTGTCATCTCACTTTGTGCCTGACTTTACTACAACTTGCCATCTTATTTTCTCTGTTGGATAATAGGTACATCTAACACCTACCACAATACTAACGATACCTCTTACTATCTCTACCTAGTACATCCATTTTGATTCCTCAGGCTTCTCTCCATCAAGCCTGATTAGAGGTCAGCTGAAGTCTTACAATAAAACTATTGGATATCAAAATACATTCACCATTAAACAAATAAAATATGAAGTAAATAAGTTAAAAGTCCAACTCAAAAAGCTGAGGAAAAAAGGCATGGGTAAAATAAATACCAAAAAACGAAAGATCAAAAATCAATTAAATTTTAAGTAATCATTCAAATGAAGTACAAGAAAACAAAAGCTATAAGTAAAACTAAAAATTCTGTCTTGACAAATAAGCACATGAAAGTAAGATGCTCTTCATCATTTGCCATTAGGGAATTGCAATTGAAAACAATGAGCTATGAGTACATCTCGAATAGAATGGCTAAAATCCATGACACTGACCACACGAGATGCTGGCTAGAAACTTTCATTTACAACTGGTGGGAATGCAAATGGTACAACCACTTTAGAAGACAGTTTGGTGGTTTCTAACAAAGATAAACATAGTCTTACCATATGACCTAGTAGTTGCACTCCTGTATATATATTTACCTGTATGAGTTGCAAACCTGTCCACACAAAAGCCTGCACATAAATCTTTATAACGGCTTTATTTATAATTGCCAAAAATTAAAAAAAAAAAAAACTAAGTTATTCTTCAGTAGGTGAGTGGATAAACAAATGTTGGTACATTCATACAATGAAATGTTATTTAGTGATGAAATGAACTATCAAGCTCCAAAAATTTTATGGAAGAAACTTAAATACATATTGCTAAGTTAAAAAAGCCAGATTGAAAAGGCTACATACTATATGATTTCAGCTGTATGGCAGAGAGAAAAAGGCAAATCTAAAGAGACAGTAAAAAAGACCGGTGACTGCCAGAGGTTTGAGGGAAGAGAAATGGGAGGAATGAATAGGTGTAACATAGAATATTTCAGGGGCAGTGAAATTATTCTGTATGATACTGCAGTGACGAATATGACATTATAATTGTCATATGTATTCACATTATATATATATATATATATATATATATATATATATATACATATATATGGCATTAAATATTGGTTAAAACCCATAGAACTGTACAACAAAAAAGTGAACTACAAACTTTAGGTAATATTAATGCATAATACATCAACATTTGTTTATTAATTGTAACAAATACACCACACTAATACAAGATGTTAATAATAGGGGAAATTGTTTGGAGGGAGAGAAAGAGCAGTTTGTACTTTCTGCTCAATTTTTCTGTAAACCTAAAATTACTCTAAATAATAAAGTCTGTTAATTAAAAAAAATTCTGTTTGAAAAAAAGAATATTATATAAAAATATCTTTGTTGATATTAAGAAAATCCATGGAAAACTAATAAATAAATAATATTAAACTTTAAAATGGAATACCACTGCAGATATATAAATAAATGGTTTTTAATCATTTATGTGTATTGTGTAACAACCTAGATGAAATAGATACCTTCCTAAAAAATAAATATAACTCAAGAAAATATATAAAATTGAATAAAATAAAAACTTTTAGAGATATTTAATGTATAGTCTAAATTCTTTGTTTCTCAAAACCCAAAAGGTTAGATAATTTTAAAAGCAAATTTTACCAACCATGAAGGAGCAAATAATTGCTATCTTATACATAATAGTTCAGATAGTTAAAAATTAGAAAAATTTCTCATTGACCATTTTGACCTTTAATAACATTGTAATCAGAAATGGAAGGTAAACAATTCAGTAAAAAATCAGAAGGTTTACTTCATTAAAAGGCTCAGTAAAGTTGCAATGAAATAGATCTTTATAATCAACTAGAATGTAATCCCTAAGACAGAAAAAAATATAAATAATGAAATCTCACTTTAGTTTAAACTTTAAAAGTGTTCTCATTAATCATGGAACCAAGGCAAGGAATACTTTTGTTCAACATATAACTTGAAATCAACAAATTTTAAAAAGCAAACAGAAGAACAAACAAAAATGTATAAAATTGAAAAAAATGTCAAAATTTACGTGATTTCTAATTTATATGATTGCTTTATGAACAGAAAATTGCCAGTTTAAAATTACTATTGAGTCTAGGTCATGGTTTTTTAGGAGAATAATTAAACAACATCTAATTTTTATGCTAGTTTTCAGCTCAAATGCAAAACACCTTTGTTACTGTAAAATAAAGAAACAAATAAAACCTCAGGCTGAATATAAACAGGTCCTGTTTTGGGAGAGACTCCAGGTTCCCAACAGACTAAAAACTAACCCTGTCTAGAAGAGCCCAACATCAACCCCAGTCTCAAGGAATTCCCACAGATAAAGCTCAAATTAATACGGAATGGCAGTACAAAAGAAAATTTGAAAAGATGACATCGTGTGTGAGAGTCAGCAGAAAAAATACACATAAGAATAATATACCAAAGATTTTAGATATTATAGTAATACCCAGTAGAAAATGAGAATAATATGATTACATAAATAAGTGAAATGTTGAGAAAATGAGTGGTAATAAACATTTTATAACAAAATGGCTAAGAAAATTTTTAAAAGGGCCAAATGGAATTTCCAGAAATAAAAATACTATCAAATGTCAAAAGAAAATAATAGGAATTCAACTGGGAGAGCTGCAAGGGAAAGAAACTATGGGAACAATGAAAAGGGAAGACGTAAAGGCACATAGGAACATCCTAAGACAAATTTTGATTAAACATGAAGAAAAAGACAGAGGAATTTTAGCCCACACTATAAAAATTAGGTATCTCTAGAGAATTTGAAGTCTCTGGTGTACTGTGGGTTACCATAGTAACAGCTAACATCAAATCCAACCAAATTTCTGACTAAATTAACACAAATAGGCCTAACACATGAAAAGATGAGTTCCTTTCCAAACATTGAAAATAATTACTTCCATATCCACTGTCTTATACAATATGTTATCAACAAAAATTTAGGAGACCTCAAAAATAATAATAAACACAGTCTAAAGAGACAAAGCAGTCACTAGAATCAGACTCAGATATGATACAAATGTTGGAATCATCAGACAAAAAATTTAAAATAACTAATATGATAGTATGTAAAAGGCTCTAATGGAAAAGATACACAATATACAAGTTCAAAGACATCACTTCTACAAAACTCAAAAATATGATATAAACAATCTAATAAAATAATTAGGTAAAAGATCTGACCAGACATTTCACCAAAGAAATATACGGCAAAGAAGCTTATTAAAAAATGCTCATCATTAGTCCTTAAGGAAACACAATTTGTAACCACTGTGAGATAACAGTACACACCCATTTGAATGATTCTAATAAAAGACAAATTTTTGAATGATAAAACTCTCATTCAGTTGCTGGTGACTGTTGTTGCTAAGAAGTTTAACATACACTTAACATACACATTCCAGGACATTTACTGAAGTGAATTGAAAACCTATATATTAATGTGTATAACAACTTTTTTGTAACCACCAAAAACTAGGAACAATCCAGATGTCCTTCAACAGATGAATATTTAAATAAATGTGTTACAGCCATAAAATTGAATACTACTCAACAATTAAACAGGACAAACTATTGATTGATGCAATAATATGGAAGAATCTTAAATGTGTTTTGTTAGATGAAATGAGACAAATTCATAGAGTACATAATTTCATGCTTTGATTTATATGGCATTTTGCAAAAAGGCAAACCTATAGGGCCAGAAAATGATCTCTTGTTGCCAGTGGTTGGGAGAGGAGAGACTGACTAAAAAGGGACTGTATAAGACATTTTAAGGTGATGAAACTTTTTAAAAAAATACATCCACTATTGTGGTGGCAGATAAATTATTCAAAGCATTTGTCAAAATCCATACAACTGTGCTCACTAAAGAGAGTAGGTGGAGAACTGACCTAAGTAACTTTTACATATATATATATATATATATATATATATATATATATATATATGATGCATAAATATAAGGAGTAGACAAATCTTCCTTAGAGAATTCCTTCCAGGAGTGAGAGAAATAGAACATCGCCTGAGTACCACAATAATATTTGCTGCAGAGAAAATCCACTACTAAAATTCGTGGGTGAAATTTTAAGGGAGAACAGGAGACTTACATAGTCTCAACTATCTCCTTAAACATATTTATTGATTACTGGGGTGGTTTTAACATATGTCCACAAATTGTTAGGCTCTTCTCCCTCTAGGAAACAGGAGTTTAATTTCCCCTTCTTGGGTATGGCTGAACTTAATTACTCACTTTTAATGAATAGCATTTGGAAGGAGAAAAGTTGTAGCTTTACAGTGAAGAATTTCATAGTGGCAGACACCACTTTAATCAAGTGATCAAGTTTGACATCATGAGTAATAAGTTATATTAATATCATATCATCTCTGATGTGATGAGGAGGGCATTTCACTTCTGTGCTATTCTTCGTTAAATTCCAAAACTATGAGAAATATCATAAAAACTAAAAGTGAGAGATATTCTGTAAGTTCAAGATCATGTAAACCAAGGGAAGACTTAGAAACTGTCAAACCAGAGATTACTTAGGGGACCTGACCACTAAGTCCAGTGTGCTATCCTATATTGGATCCTAGAACAACAACGAAAGAATAAAGTGTGGTTTAGTTAACACAACTTTATAAATGTTAATTTCTTAGATTTAATAAAAGTATCATTGTTTGGTAAGATGTTAACATTTGTGGAAGCTGAGTAGAGGGCATATGGGAACTTCTTGCACTATCCTTACAATCTGTAAGTCGAATTATTTAAATATAAAAATTATAAAATAATATTTGTAACTGTTTTTCCCTACTCTGAAATAGTTTTTTGTTAGTAAATCATCTTGGCCTGATGTTTTTTTATAGAAAGATTTTTATCTGCTGATGTATTTTATTCAATAGATACAGAATGATTGTTTTCTTTTTTTGTTAGTTTTGATGTTTTATTTTTCTAAAAATTTGTCTGTTTTCAAGTTTATTAAAATAACACTATTCATTATATTATTTTATTAATTTTTAAATCCTAGCAGCACTTGTCATTCAAGCCATTTAAAAGACAGAATATTATTTTGGGGGTGGGTGTTTGCTCTTAATTAGTCTCATCAGACATTTCTATTCTGTCATCTTTTAAAACACCCCTCCCCTTGTCCCCTCCCCCACACATTCACACACAGAGGAGTTTTTGCTTTTTAGATCCTCTTTACTGCATCATTGTTTTCTATTTAATTAAGTTGTTTATTTAAAAAGTATGTCTGTTTCTTACTCTCTTTAGAGCTCTTTTTCTTTTAACATGCATGCTTATCTTGTGTTTTTTAGCTTTCTTTTCAAAATAAGCATTTAAAGCTATATGTTTCCACATAACCACTAATTTATATAGTAAATCTACCATGAGGTTTTAGGATATGGATAAAGTATAAATATTTTCCAGTGTACAGGATTATTCCTTTTTGACCCTTGAGTCATTTTAAATGTTTTCTAATTTCTAAATATATGTGATTTTTTATGTTTAGCTTTTTTTGTTATTGATTTCTAAGTCAAGTGCACTGTGGCAATGAAGGTGGTTTTTATTATATCAATCATTCTAAATTTCTGGAAACTTGCTTCACGGCCAACTATGTGTTTAATGTTTATAAATGTGCCATATATGCTTGTAAAGTAGGTGTTTTCTGTGGTTACTGGAGGTGCTGTTCTACATATGCCCATTAGATCAATCTTGCTAATGTGTCGTTCAAATCCACTATATCCTTTCTAAATGATCTATTAATTACTGAAAGTGTTGCATTAAAACTTTCTTCTAATACTTCTGTTAAGGTAGTTTGACTCTTAGTTACTATATTCCTGGTGAATTGATATTTCCATTATGTATGAATCTTTTTACCTCTCTGCCTGTACATGGATATTATCTGATATTATTATCACCACACTGCTTTTTTCTCCTTTAATTTTCACTCTCTTTTATCCCTTATGATCTGTAAATGTCTGTTTTAAATTGTATGTAAATAGATTTTAATTTAATTTCAAAATGTAAAATATTTAGTTAAGTTTGTTCTAATGCTTTATAATTTGAAATTAAATGAAAGTATATACTTACCATTTATTTTTGTTTTCTATTTATGTCATAATTTCTATACTATTCTCTCTCATTGTTAGTTTTTTTGATTGATTATTATATCTCTACATTTTGGAAATTATATTGTTTTATTGTTGATGGTGGAAATGTAGAACTCTTGAACTTAGAGTCTAAAATTAACAAATATTATCATCTTCTTTAAAAAACTAGGACTTCGGAACATTTTATCTCATGTCACTGCACTCTCAACACACATATGATCTAAGTACTATAGTTAAAAGTATAAAGTTTTAGCCTTATTCTTATTTTTGACCTGGCCAATGTTTGTTTATATTTCGCATATATTTACATCTATACTTTACATATATTATTTTATTTTTATTTTTGCTGATCATTCCTTTGTTAACTTCTGGCTTTCCATCTACAATTAACTCCCTGCAGGCCCAAGGTATATTCTTTAGAATTTCCTTCAGTAGGTGTAGCACATTTTCTCAAATTTTGTTCTTATAAAAATGTCTTTATTTTTCCCTGGTGTTTAAAACATAGTTTAATTTCATATACATTCTAGGTTGACAGTTATGTTCCCTTAAGTAAACTGAAAAAAATTTCCCAAAGTCTACCTACTTCTGTTGTTTCTCTTGAAAAGCCAACCTCAGTTTAATCATCACTGTTTTCAGTGTTCTCTACCCATTATAACTGGCTATTTTTAAGAGTGTCTCCTTTTTGGGAGGAGAGAGGGCTTCTGTAGCTTCTCTATTATAGTTAATGGAATTTTCTTTTATCCTGTTTGATATGATTTCAGCTTTATGAATTTTTTTTTTTAGCATATGAATAGCCAACTTTTAAAGGGCTTCTCTAACTTTGTTCCTTCTTTGCAAATTGTTTGATTATTCAAATTCCTTCGCTTTTGTATATTCATTTTAAAATCTGCTTTTCCATAACTACAAAAATCTTCCTGAGATTTTTGTTGGGCTTATATTGACTCTATAGATGAAACAAGAGAGAACTGACATCTAAACAATATTGAGTACTCCAATCAATGGATTACAAGCACATCAATGCTATCACTCTCTATATTTTCTCTCTTACTTTCATCAGCGTTTTGTATTTATCTGCATACAGATTTTACAGATATTCAGCTCTTGGTTTCCCAAGGCTAGGAAAAGTACTACTTGAAAATATTAGAGAGAACAGTTCTTGAGAGAATAGTTCTTGTTCTTTCCAACCAGCAAGAAAAAAATCATAATTCTCAGGGCAAGAGATTGATTTCTCAACACAATTTTGCTTCAATAGTGAAGCAAAATTAGTTCCAGAGACAATGTTGCTCTGGTCTTGCCTAACAAAGCTTAAAAGCAAAATATGAAAGGACCAATCTGTTTTCAAGTAACTTATCTGCATCCTAGAAAAACTTTTGAATAATATTCATAGGAAAAGAAAAACACATTCAGTGCCCCAAATTGTAAAATTCATATGTGGCAAAAAATAAAAACTACCAAGCATGGAAAAAGCTAGATAATATGAAGCATAAAGAGAGAAAAAGTTAATCAATGCAAACAGGTCCTATAGTGACAAACGTGATAGAATTTGTAGACACGATCATTCATAATTTTATAACTGTGTTCCATATGTTCAAGAATATACAATAAAGGGAAATAATTGATTCTATAAACAAATATAAGTATGACATAAAAATGACCCAAATCAAACTTCTTAAGAGGAAAACCTCAATGTCTGAAATTAAAAAATATACTGGATAGGATTAATAGATTAGACATTGAAGAAGAAAAGATTAGTGAAATTAAAAACATAGCAATGGAAACTTTCCAAAATAAAATATAGAAATGAAAAAGACAGAAATAAATCAAAAGCATCAGTGAGCTGTGACAACATTGGGTGGCCTATTACATGTATAACTAGAATCCCCAAAAGATGAGATAAATGATGACTGAGAACAATATTAAAGAAATAATGGATGAAATATATGAGAATCATACACCAACAAATTTAAGAAGCTTAACAAATCCTAAGCATAAGAAAAATGAAGAAAATAGAATAAGGCATATTATGGAACATAATTAAATGACTTAAAACCAAAGAAAAAGGGAGATATTTTAAAACAGATTATGTACAGAGAAACAAACATAAGAATGATGACAGAGTTGCTGACTAAAACAATGCAAACGAGAAGAAAGTGGAGCAATATCTTTGAAGTGTTACAAAGGAAAAAAAAAGACCGTTAGAATTAATTCCATATACAGCAAAAAGGATGTTCTAAATAATGAATATTATATAAAGACTTTTTAAAAAAAACATAAAACTACAAGAATTCATAAAGAGCAAACATGTACTCGTAACATTTAAATGAAGTCTTTCAGACAGTAGGAAAATGAAATATGGATCTACATCATGGAACAAAAAGCACTGTAAATAATAACACTGAGTGTGAATATAAGAGAGAGATTTTTTCCTTGTTTAAAACTCCTGAAAAGATAATTGACTATTTAAAACAAAGAGAATAGCAATGTATTGTGAGTTTATAACAATGTAAAAATAAAGGATGTAACAGCACTGTAATAAAGTCCTGAAAGATAAGAAACAGAAGTATGCTATTATAAAGGTTTGACACTGTATGTAAGTGCTATAATATCCCTTCAAGAAAACTTCAATGTAATCTATAGATTCCAAAGAAAGTATTAAAAAAAGACTTATCCCTAACAAGCAAACAAAGGAAGTAAAATGAAATTATAAATAATACTTATGTAATTAAAAATAATGCACAAAGAATATTGAATACAAAGCAGATGAGACAAAAAGAAAACCAATAACAAAATTATAGATTTGAACTTAACTATGTAATAATCCTATTAAATATAAATAATTTAAATACACTAATGAAAACACAAATTGTATTAAAAACAAGACCCAATTATATGCTGCCTGCAAGAAATCTATTTTAATAAAAACACACAAATAGGTTGGTTACAAGTAAAAGGATGGAAAAAGATATACCATACTAATGCCAATTTTTAAAAATTGGGTTCTATTATGGTAATATCAAATAAACTTGACTTTAGAGTAAAAATATCACTGGGGAAAAGAGATTCATTTCATAAATGTAAAATGGTCAGTTCAAGAAGAGAACACTGGTCACAATGATCCTAGTGAAAGAACTTCAAGGACATAAACAAATATGCAATTCTACAATTACCAAAAAAATTTCAGCACCCATCTCTCAATAACTAATGAACAAGTAGAAAATTAGTATCAATATGGGAGATCTGAACAAAACTGTCAACCCCTTCAGTATAATTGTTATTTATTGAACACTTCATCTAATAGGAGCAGAATATATATCTTTCCCAAGCACACATAGAACATTTACCAAAATAGACCATATTTGGGGCATAAAAAAGTTTCAATAAATATAAAGACAGTAAATTTAAAAGGACACAAATCATATTCATTATGTTCTCTGAACAAAATTGGAATTAAATTTTAAATTAATGAAAGAAATATCAAGAAAATATGCAAATATTTGGATAATATAAAACACTTCTAAAATTATAAAGTATTTTAAACTGAATAAAAACATTTTTAAATGCCCCTAAAGCAGTGCTTAGAGAGAAATATGTATCACCAAATGCATTTATTAAAAAATGGTAAGGTGTTAATCAATGGCCTCAGCTTGCACCTTAAAAAAAACTGAAACATAGCAGTAAATTAAAGCCACAGAAAAAATAAGAAGAGATAAAAATGATAAAAATCAGAAATAAAAATAATGCAATGGAAAAAAGAAAACACTATAGAGAAAATGTAAACCAAAACTGATTCTTATAAAAGATTAATTTGATGATTCCCCATTAGTCACATAAATCATAAAAAAAAGAAGAGGCAACTTATTAATATCAAGAATGAGAGAGGAAATATTAACTTTATGGCAATAAATTTCAATGTATAGAAGAATTGGACAAATTCCTTGTAAAACAGGAACTATCCAAATTTACTAAAAAAAATATGTATAGCATAAACAACCTGTATATGTTCAATATATTTTAGTTAAAAACCTTCCCATGAAGGAAACTCCAAGCCCAGATAGCTTTGTTATGAATTATATCAAACTCTTAAGTAAGCAATAATACAAATTCTACACAAACTCTTCCAAAAACAGAGGAAGGAATACTTGCCAACTGATTATTTCAGGCCATGATATACTGATACCAAAACCAACAATGACCATTACAAGAAAAGAAAACTACAGGTCAATATTTTCCTAAATATCAATGCAAAAATTCTCTACAGATTTTTAATAACTTGAACCCAGCAACATATTAAAATCATAATACATCTTAACAAAATAGCACCTATACAAGAAACTCATGGTTAATTTAACATTTGAAAATAAATCAATGTGTTTTACCGTATTAACAAGCTAAAAACAACGACAGCAAAAGACTTCAATAATAAATACATAAAAGAATTGAACAAAATCCAATATCTATTCCCGATTTAGAAGCAAAATAGAATTTTCAATGATCATGAATAGAAGGAAGCTTTCCCAACCTGTTAGAGGGGAAAAATCTACAGATAACGTCATAGTTAATGGTGAAAAACTGATTGCTTTTCACCTAAGAACAGCAACAAGGTAAAGATGTCTAATTTTACCACTTTTATCCAATATAATACTTAAAAGATTTTAGCCAGTGAAACTACCAATAAAAAAAATAGAAGGCATCGAAATGGAAAAAGCAAAAGCCCCTCTTTATTTAGAAAATCCTATGGAATCTACAAAAAGCTAGTAAGAAGTGAATTTAGAAAATTTGTAGTATAAAAAGTCAATCTACAAAAATCAACTGTATTTCTTTATACGAACAGGGCACAATCAGAAATTGAAATAAAAAGAAACCTTTAAAACGCATATATGAAATAATAATGAATGTGACAGAAAGTCTGCAGAACCTCTACACTAAAAACTATACAATATTTCTGAGAGAAATTAAAAGGACCCAAATAAACAGAAAGTTGTACTGTTTTCTTGGATCAGAAGACTCAACATAGAGTTGTTAATTCTTCCCACACTGCTCCATCTAGTCAATGAAATTCCAATCAAAGTCCGGTAATTTGGGTCTCCCACTCTTGCAATGAGGGCTAAGTCATGTGAAATTGCCCTAACAAGAGAAGGGAGAGTGGAAAGAAGCAAATCTAGAGCCACATGCAGATGTGAGTCAGGGCTGTGTTGTAAAAGGCACATAGGTGTGGATGCAGGATTTATCCTGAAAGGGAAAAATCTTATCACGTGTTCTGAGGTATAAATATTGAAAAGGCTTCCTAAAAGGTTAACCCCTTTGCTAGATGTCAAGATGTTCTTTTCAAGATCCAGCTCAAAGTAAATTGCCTGTGAATGGGAGAAGAGGGGTGCAGCCTGACAGAAAATCTTCAAGCAATTTTTTTTTTGTCTCTTCAATGTGGCATATATATAAGTAGAAGCACTTATACCTCCATAAAGCCATGCTTATATTACATCCACTTCTGCCTTCAGCTGTGATTTACTCTGAATCCTACCTCACTTGCTATAAAATTCTGTCTGTCAGGAACACCTCAGTGAAATCTCCTTAAAGAAAAGCATTCTTGCACCTAGGCTGTTGCTCTGAAAGCTGCCATCTGGTCTAATTCAACTCTATTTTAAGCTCGTGGATCACATGACTTAAATTCACATAAGTGTTGATTGTACATGATTGCCTTTATTGATTCCTGCTTGGACTGAACTTATTTCAGAGTCTTCATCCAATTTTAGCAAGAATTCTTGAATTTTTGCTCATTCTCTTCCTCTTGGGCTTAACACTGAATCTCTTCCTCTTCTTTTCTAATGCTATGTCTACAAAGATATCAAAGAGTTGAGTCATGTGATGACTACCTTAGAAATCTGGTTTCCTCAGATTACAACATGTCTGAATCTATCTCTCATTGCCCCACACCTCTTAACTGCCTATTAACAACTGCATCAATCCCTTTCTTTAGGACTCTAATTAATGCCATTGACCTTTTGGATTTTCTGTCAGACATAGAGCTCTGTTCATTCTTGCTTCATGCTTTTTATGTCTGTCTGTCTTTTGCCATTCACTTCGATGCCTCCTTCCAGGTATAGGCTATCTTCATCATAGCTGGATATTTACATAACCAGCCTTCTAACCAGACTGGGTCAATCCCAGTAACACTGAATTAGAAACTCCTGAGTGAGCCCCAAGTACCCAGTTTTATTAATAAAGCCCCAGTAATTATGAATTACAGCCAGTAAAATTGCTATTCTTATCTTGTATCTTTAAATTTGAAAGTTTTTCTTGTTATCTCTTTATTAAGGGTGAAAGCTTCTAGAAGACAGAAATTGTCCTCATTCTGTTATTCTTCAGAGCACCTTGAATATAGGAGATGCTCTACAAAGTTAGCAACAGCAATTCAAGATAATTTAGGGCCGCCTTACTGTGCAGTACAGTTGCTCATGTCCCGCGTCCCCCTCACCCCCGCCCCATGAAATACCCTTTATTTCTTTCCGCTTCATTTTCTATCTTTTAAATACTTCATTCAAAGTCCACTTCAGAGCCCACTTTCTTATTGTAGTTATTTCTAATTCACATTTTTCCTTTACCACACCCCCTACAGTTCATATCATCTGTGCCAAGCACTCCAGAATCAACTTAGAATAATTCTTCAAATATTAGTCATTTTTTTATAACTACCTATAAGGGTTATAATGTTTTCTTCTTCTTCTTCAGTTTTTACAGGAATATCTAAAATTAGTCTGAACATTTAAACAGTGCTTATTAAGTATATGTTGCTTGTTTTCTCAATTTGTATGGCTATAACTTGCTTTTAATGATCCCCTTACTGAATACCAGATATGTGCAAAACGTAGCTTCAGGTGTTGTGTTAGTTTGAGCACACCCTTTGAAATGTTTAGAAAGGACTCAGCGCCAAAAAGAGATGATGTATAAATTAGCCCCCAAAAGGTTTTATCATTAAGAAAATTGTAGCTACCACTGGGAGTTAATCTGTCTGTCTGCTGGAGAGTGTTGCGTTGTCCAACACTTGCAAATAAAGAACACTTGTGAGAACAAATTCTGCTGTGCTGGAGCCTAGAGACAATATACTCTCTGGGTTGTTTTCCATTCTCCCAGCTCAAAAGCAATCTCCCAAATCAGTCACTTATGATGGTGCTCAAAGCAATCATTCATGCTGCCCAAATTATTGACTTTTATTTTAAAAAGAGTGAGATGTGCCAAATTTGTGAATAAGGGGCTTTTCTAAAACTTTTAGTAAGGTATTAGTATTAAGAAATATTGACACGAGACTCAGGAGAGCAGGAATTTAGTCACCTTTTTGCTACTACCCATGTGACATAGAATGAATCACTGAATGATATTGGTCCTCTGTTGTCTTATCTGAAATGTGAAAGTGTGAAGTGTACAACCAGGTGTATGTGATGGTGTTCTCCGACTCCTTCTTCTCTTCTTTAGGTAAGAGACCTAGTCTTTCTGGTTATAGCTGTAGGCATGCGAGCCAGGCTAGGGAAAAGTATATCTTTAGCTGTTTCTAGGAAGCATTAGGAAAGAATCTCCTTTGGGAGTACAGGGGGCACAAAAGTAGTGGTGAAAGATCAGAGGTACTAGTGCTCATGGTTTCATCTTCATAGAAGAATTGGTGGCAGAGAATAACAATGGTAAGCCGAGGTAAACAGAGGCAAGGGTTAGAGAAGAATGCCTTTTCTTTGGTTACATAAGACAGAAATCTACCTATTTGAAATAAAAAAAAAATCTATCATTCGAAAGCAAAAGAGCTGTGACTGACAAATTTAGACTATAAACATCTAAATATAGTAAAATTATTGAATTATAATATCAAATAGTGGAGATTTGATCACTTTATCATCAGTCATAGTTTCCCAAGAAAATGGGAATGTTGTGGTATCTGAAAAACCTAGTGACTAGGGTCATTGTAAGGTTGAAAGAGGATCATGAAATGGCTTTGGTCTATGTATGGTTTGAAAGTTCAGATGTTCTTACTTACTCATGGATAGAAAATTAATAAATAATGATTAGATGGATAGGTATCATGAAAAATATTGTTCTGGTGTTTAAGAGTTTGGAAATGTGTCATTTAGTGATATTTGAGTTTTTCTTTTTATCCACATAATAGCCATGTGCTCTTACTGTCACTTCGTATTCATGATCCTCAGTTTCCTATATTCTATTACAGAATGATAGTACTTCAAAGGAAAGATGTAATGATCAGTTGAGAAAATGTGTGTGTATAAATTGTAAAGCACTATTCATTTAGAAATAGGGTTTAAAATATAAATACCACAGAGAGAATAAACAAAATTTTATATTAAAGTATAAATTACTACTTGTATTGCAATATCTTTCCCAATAACAGATTTTTATAAATATTACACTTTTACTTTAACCATATCAATAGGGGTGTGTGTGTGTGTGTGTGTGTGTGTGTGTGTGTGTGTAACATAGATTCTGGGGTATAAAACTATAAAAATCTCAGAGGAGAACCCCTCACTGATGCCCTCATTTGTAAGACTTGTTTCAAAATGTGTGTGCGCATACACAAACACGCTGCATGTGCATTTGACATCTAAAGCATGCTTAATGGAAGACATTTATATGTTTAACTACAATTTTCTTTTTTAACTCAATATTAAGAGATGTATCTATGGTGATGTCTATACCTATAGTTCATTTTTTTCAATGCTATACATAGTATAGTATAGCATTATATGAATCTACCACAATTTTCTATTGATACACTTTAAAAATGTTCAAAGTATTGTTATTTTTAAAATTGCTGCTAAGAACTTCCCTGGTTATATCTTTTGAAGCACACATTGAGTTTTTAAATAGTATATCAAAGAAGTGAAATTGCAAACTAATAAGGTAAAGTCATCTTAAACTTACTAGATATTTCTGATATTTTTTACAAAGTGATGGTACAAATTTACACAACCTATAGCTGTATACATGGTGTCTCAAAATTCTTTGCAGTTTTAAGCTGAACAGTTTGATTCAGTTGCTCCATATATCTACAAGTGCTAGATATTTTCAAACTTAAAAAATTTTTTTTTGCCAGTATGATAGACTTGAAATGGTATCTCATGGAATTAATTTGCATTTGACTAATAACTAATATAATTAAATGTCTTTATATATTTACTGTTTTCTCTTTTACATAGAGATTGCTTTTTTCTAATTTTATTATTATTTGCTTTTTGCTTATGTTTTGCAGGTCTACTTTATATATCCCGGATCCTAGATCTTTTTCTAGTTTATATGTGTTGCAAATTAATTTTTCCAATACTTGCATTGTTTTTTCATTGTCTTTTAGACATCTTTTAATGAATGAAAGTTCTTACTTGTAACTTAAATACTTTAATATTTTCCTTTTTAGATAATATTTATGTCTTGTGTGAGAAATAATTTTCTATTCTATTATCTGAAAGACATTCTCTTGTATTCTAATACATTTATAGTTTTGACTTTCATTTTTAGGACTCTCATCCACAGAAAATGGATTATTGTTTTGTGCTAAGAAACTTTATTATTTTCTATAGCAATAATTATTTATTGGTTATTTCCTTTTTTCATTATTCTGAATTTCTGTCTCTCAAACGTTTATAAAGTATTTGCCTATCTCTGTTATGTCACATAGTCTAACCATATCTTTAAGTCTTGATATTTAGAAAAGTAAATTTCTCTACTTTCTATTCTTCAAGAGTGATTTAGTGATTTTTGATCTTTGCCTTTTCATGTAAATTTCAGAATCAGTATGTCAAACTCCATGAAAGAAAATATTGAGACTTTGAGTTTACCTTGACTCTATACATCTATATATCAGTGTGGGTGAACTATTTGAAATACTAAATCTCCTAATCCATAAATATGGTTTATCTCCCCATTAGTTTGGTTCTCTCTCTTTTTTTAATATTGAAGAAATACCAGTTATTTCCATATTTCAAGATACAGGGCTCTCTCTTTTTTCTCTGAGTATGCATTCCTTCTCCTCGGACTGAATATAGTATGGCTAAATTGGTAGGTTTTAGAAATCAGGTTTTTAGGTAAGAATGACTACACTCTTATTCCAGTTTCCCTGTTTTTAAATGCAAATAGACATTACACTCACGGGAAAAATGTCTTCCTATTTAGTTTCTTTTTTATCTCTTCATAAGGCTAAAAAAAAAATCTCCATGGTGATCTTGCATCTAGTTTGTTAAACTTTTTAAATAATTTATTTATTTAGCTGTAAGAAATAATATTTTAATTACATTTTCCAAGTGCTTGTTGCTGTCATAGGAATATAACCAACTATAGAATGTTAATTTTGGTTTTAACAATATTTATAAATGTTCTAATGAATTCAGTAATTTATTATAGATTCTTTTTGGTTTTCTATGTATTCAATTACATTCTGCTCAAACAATTCTAAGTATGCTTGCTCCCTTGCAAACCATATATATATATATATATATATATATATATATATATATATATATATATATATTTGTCTTTCTATGGTAGTTATCTCATTCTGAATAATATTGAATAGAGAGTTATAGCAGGCATATTTACTTTTTTCTTGAGTTTAAAGGAAATGCTTTAATCAAATCTTCATTTAGTATAAAGTATTTGTGTGTGCGTGTGTGTGTGTGTGTGTGCACGCACACGCGCATCTATATGTCTGTGCTGTCATGTCTTTGAATGGCAACTTCTGTATGAGCCCTTATATGACATAATTTTTGCAATCAGGCCATATGAAAATAATTTTCTCCTTTTTTTGTTTATCATGTGCTCACCTAACTCTTAAATTCACATTTACACATTTAACCAAAATTTTGCATATTTTTCTTTTTTCTCGTTTATATTTCCACGAATTACTAAGCACTTTATCTAAATGAGAAGAATCCAGTGAAAAGTAGAAATACTAAGGACTAAGTATACATAGAGAAGTGAATGTCACGTCAACGTGACATGGCATAAAGATGTGCTACTTAAAAGGCTGCCATCAGATAACCACAGCTGAGGTTTTGCCAAATGATGAGCATAATTTGCCCTCAAATGAAAAGTCAGAGTCTCAAATAAAATAAAACTAGTGACAAGTCAATCATTAATTAAAGTTCCAGAAGCTTGATTTTAACAAGCAGCTAAATGCTTGTTAAACTCACTAGGGTTCAGTCTACACAGGCCAAGTGATGTAGGAAGGTGGCACTGCATAATTTAGTTAGTAAATTAACATATCCTAGCATGGATTATAGTATTCCAGGAATGGTCATTAGGACTTGAAAAATACTGTAGAGGTCATGTGGTCTAGCCTCTTAGCTAATGGAAGAAACTTTCTTTTGTAGTCGCTACTTTCTTAAGGGTGTTTTTATCTATACACTTCTAACTTGGTGGACATAACCAAAGTTAGATGCACTAGCCTCTGAAAACTTAATTTTCAATTGCAAGGACCATGTGTGGTTCTAATACTTCTTACTCTAATTTCGAGAAGTTAGCTTCTAAACCCTATATGAGAAATGTAGACAGAACAGTAAACTCCAAAAGAACGAAGAAACAGATAAGAATGTAGAAAACAAAAGTAAAAATGAGAATACAAGAGTTTGGATTGGTGGCTGGAGCCAAAAGGACAGCAATAGTGTGTGCATGGGGCAGGGAAGTTTATTATCCCCAAATCAATGCCCAGTTTACTCATCCTGAGTGATTGCTCTGGTATGCATCAGGAAGGAGCATTACACAGAGCTGGGGGAATCATATATCCACGTAAGGTGACATGTGGATTGAACTCAAGCTAAAGACACCAGGTTATGAGAGATAGCCCCTATAAGAGAATATATAAAGAAGATGATTTCACGGACTTTTGAGCTTCAGTTTTTTCATCATTCACTTTCTCATAGGTATGTGTCAACAGCGGATAACCTGCGGGATAGTTTTCTTTATAGACTCCAGTCTTCATCAGCATGAAAAATGTTAACTTCTTTACTTTTGGGGCTCTTTCTGTGGTGGACTGTATAGTAAATCAATATCCAATATGTTAAAGTCACATTTTCATTCTAGACAATTCTGTAAATATGGTAATAATTTATGGGTCAAATTAAAATGTGAGAAACTGCTAGATTGTTTCAGAGTGGCTGTATCATTTTACTAGGGTTATGAGGGAGTGTGTGTATGTGTTTGTGGCGGGTGACAACAAAAGATCAACAAGCGGGAATTCTCTAGGGTGTTGGAAATCTTCTGTATCCTGTTTGTGGTGGTGGTTACAAGAACCTATGCATATGTTAAAATTTCTACAACTGTACACACACAAAAAAGTGAGTAGTACTTATTACATATAAATGTATACAAATAAATAAAAGGAATATCAGTTTTTAGTTAGATAGCCTATGAATATTCTTGGGGAAAACATATTTCAAATTTTTTAAATGCTTTAAAAATATTCACTTAAAATTGAGCAAGGCAATAAACAAATCACCACCTAAGAAACCATCGACTTCCTTTTCTTGCTCTTTAATTTTTGCACTCATCTATTTTAAGATTACATTTCACATTCCTTTGTACCCCTTTTAATTCTAATCTTGGATTTAAACCCCACTACTTAAAAAATGGCCATTTCCATCAGTTCGGGTAAGTACAGAATTGTTCTACTGTTGTAGGCAGCGCTTATTTGATTCTTCAATGACAGATGTGGCAGTTTTTTCATGGAACAGTTTCCACGTATGGGTGGACCATATCAGAATGTGAATGAAGGCAATAGGTAATGAAAAGGATACTCATCACAAAAATGGGTTTTTAACAGAAGTTGTCTACCTTCACTTCCATAGAAGACAATCTACATAAACATTTAGGTCATTTTATTACAGTGATCCTTGTTGTCACATTGTCATTGCACTATAAAAATAGCATGCCACATCTATCCTGTCCCTTTAGTAATGACTCCAATGCAGTGTGATAAAAACACATGCTGTGTCATATGTTATATGTTATGTATTCTTAATTAGACATTTGTCAGATGTTTAATAATGACTGAAGTGCCACTGTGTCTAATATATTATGGAGAAAATGTGTCAAAAACCAGTGGTATGCTCTAAAACTTTATTTTAAAAGAGGCAGATTGTACAGTTCAGATGCTGTTGTTTGTGCCTGATTTGGGCAGCAATGGGATTCAAGCAGCAGATGATGAAAAACATGCAATTGGGATATTTTCTCCCTTTAGAAAAAGAGGCCGAGTAAAAAATGTTCATCCGATTCTCTGCCATTTTTGTAGCTAACTCTACTTAAACTGACTTCAAATAGAGTTACATTGATCAAATAGGCCAGTGTCACAATTTGTTGGCCAGAGAGCAAGAAAAAGACTTTCTTAAAAGATCTAATCTGTGACTCCAAATTGCTGCCACATAAATAATGTCAAAGGAAGAGGCTGCCCTGTTGGTGTAGCCACCCTCATGAATTCTCGGGCTACTCAAGATGGGCAGATCCCCCGCTAAGGAAGTCATGAGGGAAGCTCATTAAACCAAGAGATGATACCTATCATTGTCAGTGCCTTCATTAAATTCTTCTTAAGATGTAGAAACATAATGAACACTTTAGGAACACATTTGGAATAAAAGACAAATAGAATTAAATACACTGGTGTATGACAATATTTATATTCTGTCTAATTTCTAGATAAATGTACTTCTATCTTCTGATTTGGAACAACTCTCAAAATTTCATATCTTCATTTATTCACCAAATATATATTTAGTGCCTCTGTGTCTCGGGCATTATACTAGGCCCTGGAAAGACGCCAGTGAACTAGTTGTACTTCCAACCAAAATTTATCATTCCTGGAAAAAGTCTTAGCTCCTAGAAATTGACCCTCAATACTGAGGCTTTTTTTTAATTTTTATTTGTGTTTTCATGTATTCATATATACATTCAAACATTATTTTCAGTTTAGTTTACTGAGCCTCTGCTTAAACCAGAAACTAACTTTTAAAAAGTCAAGTCCTCCTCCTAGGGCTTTCTATAGATTGTATAAGAGGCAGAGTCCTCCTGTATCTGTGATTTTGCTTTCCATGTTTTCAGATGCAATTGAGTATACGTTATATTGTGAAATAGGCATGTCTAAAAGTTTTACTCAATCAAGTTTTAATGTCTTTATATTTAATATTTTATATTAGTTCAAGTAACTTCCAGTATTTTAGGATATTAAGTTATACTTTACTATTTTTCCTACAATTTTAACATTCTGACTAGAAAGTTTTTAGCTGGCTCCAATTTACTTTAAATGAAGTATGTCAATACTCTCACTCCCTAATACCTGTATGTCTTAGTGCTAAACATGTCTTTTACATTTTTTTAAATAAATGGACAACTGTTCTCTCATCTAATACTCCTCTCTGTATGCTCTTTCAGACTCATAAGTATAAAAAAACCAAAAGCAATGAGTGTTTAGGGTTTAATTTTTAATAAAAAAGTTCCCCAAACTCAATTAAATTCTTACTGAATATTGAGTGAAAATAAAATATATTAAACCGCAAGAAGCAGCTGAAAATGTCTAATATGTTGGATAACAAGGATTAGAATGCTGGATTGGGATCACATGCCTTCCTTTGGTTATTAGACGTTAAGAATGAGATTTTAGGAAGCTCTCCTAGATGGATTAGTCCCAGTAAAGTACTTACCAGATAATTCATTATAGTCTTTTTTTTTTTAGTGGGGAGGGGTTATAATTTAGAAGAATGCAATTAAAACTGAACTTGATAATTAATTCTGAACTGGTGAGAACTAGTTCCAGAGATTATGACTGTAATGCTGTGTAGTCATTGATATAAATATTCATGAGGTTTCATTGTTTTATGGTTTTCTCAAGCACACAGCTTATCTAAAGAAGTAAAATTAAAGTACCATTATTTAACATTACAATGCAAATAAGAATCAATGAAGAAAGAATAGTTAATTCACTAAGGAATGTGAATACATATAGGCACACTTAGAGACTCTCTTTTACATGTACAAATAAAATGTCTTCTGAACATATGAATTAAAAGATTTTGAAGAGAAAAGAGAAAAAGTGATATGAGTAAACAATTTTGGATCTTAATCTGGTCAACACTGGGTGAGTGAAATTCATTGAAATCGACTTAACCTACCACCAAAAATCAATCAACATATAAAACTAATCGTGTGCAGCAGAAGAGAGAATGAGAAAATGGTCTTTCTTATTCTATTTCCATCTTTTACTGAGCCATAATGCCATCATATCTGACCTTGAAGCAGATTCATCTATAACATGAAATTTTCAAGTAATCTGATAGAATAAACAGGGTATGATGAATGGATGAATGGATGGATGCATGGATGGAAACTGCAAAGAAAGAAGTAGCCAGAAAGCAGCCAGCCAGGAAAATTGAAATAGGTGGGAGGAGGGGAAAAGGGGAGAAGCGAGTACAATTTCAGACCACAGTCTTTGTTGTGATTTAATTTAAAAAATTCAGTCTTAATAGGATTCTTATAATTACTATTTGTTTATGTCCTCAAAATTGATAAAGAAAGAATCAGCACAAACAGTATATTCATTGAAAACTTTATATAAATTTGAGGAAGATTTAAGCCTTCTGTACTAGTATGCTCAGTTTGTTTATTGTTAAGCACCACAAAGTCAAATTCGGTATTATGTGATTAAGCTGCATCTGTCTCTGTGCAAGCATTCACCATATTTCTTTAAGTTCAGCAGGTGTTTTGTAAAGAATCTAAAGGATTTTGCACAAAATTAGTGCCTATAATAAAGCATTGCTGATGAAGAGACAGCTTTTTATATCACTGATATATTATAGTTTCTTTCTAATAAATGTCATTGCTAGATATTTCAAAACCTGAAACAGATTTGCTGACTGTACTGTTTTGAAGCATATTTTTGCTGTGCCTTATTGCTAAGATGTTCTTTTATAGACATATAGTTTAGAAATTTTATTTGACACTGTTGACTACTAAATTAGCAGCTTTTCAACTTTGCAAGACTTCTGTCACACAATTGAGATAAAAGGTAGGATGCATCACTTTTGCATTAATCTTTTCTGGCATTGTCCTGGGGCAATTTGAGATGTATTAATTGAGACCCTAATTTGAGAAACAAATATAAACGATGTTGTTACTTGCTTTCTCCCACCCACCCCCACTCTTTCTCTGTCTTTCTCTCTTGCACACAAAACTTAAGAGATCCTAATGCACAGATCTTTTTCATTTTTAATTACCTGGATTGAACAGTTCAAAGCTAAAAGCATCATCCAATTGGAAGGCTTACTTTGTCTCCAACTGTTAGCATGCTGCTGTGTCTCTGGGTTGACACATAGGTGGTATTCTGATAATCTGTTTGCGGAACTTTATTCATTTAGTTAGAATTCTGGGTTAGTGAATTTTACATATTGTCAATCCCTCAGCTCATTATCTGAATTTCCTATTTTCAGTAGAGACCAAAATGAGTCGGGTCTCAACTCCAACCACAGATGACAGTGCTAATACTGGTACCCTTAACGTATAGGTAAAATATGCCCATAAATATGGACAAAAATTGACTTAAGGTCAGTTATTGATGGATCCTCAATCTGTGCCATAAAGCACTAGCATGGAGAGAGACTGACCCTTTGTGTCCAACCACAGCCCAAACCCTTCACTCAAAACATGTGACAGAATACAAATATCATAATCCTGGTCAGTCATATTTAAAATCTAATTCTGTAAGAGCGTTTGATGGTAGTGAAGAGAAAGAGAAATAATAGCCACAAATCTACTCTGATGAGCTTTGTCCAAAAATCCACATTCATTTAAAAGCAGTTTTCATGTGCTGACTGTTTGCCTACTATTTCAAGTGGACATGGAGAGGGCTACGAAAAGTATAAATGGTTTCTGTTATCAAAGAATATGTAGACTCTATCGATGTCAATATCACACATGAAAAAGTAAAATACACATATATGGGGTGGTAAATGCTAACTGACAAATAATCAGTAAAGAAAAAAAAATCCAATTCCAGAGAAAGAAAAAGTCAAATATTCATGTTGCAGAGTCTGTGTATATCGAAAGGTGAGAAAAGGATGAGATAACGTTTTGAACAGCAACACTATTAACAGCAAAGGCAGGGGTCTTCTTTCTCCACTTAGGATGTAGAAGTTGTAAAGGATGATGCTCTCATTATTAACAGTTAGAAAAAGCTCATTAAACTACCAAATCATATCTTTTCAAAAGCTCATTAGCATGTTGAGATTACAAGGCCATCAGGTAACTTGAAATCTACATGAGGTTGAGAACCAACAATTAGCCACCTCTTGTCAAATGGGAATGAATGTGAGAGATATGGCCATTAATTGGAGCTCAGTGACTTCAGTGGATCTGAGGGAACCCTGGGTGGTTAAGAACATGTGACAGTACCAAGTGGGCATTGTTAATACAAAATGTCACTGGTAAGAAAAACTTATCAAAATGGCTTGATATTTTTGCAATGGCTATTAGATGGAGTTCTCAAAGCCAAAATAAATGGAGATGCCACTTAATACCTACTTGATTTATGTTATGGACTGAACATTTGTGGCCTCCCACCCCAAATTCATATGTTGAAACCCTACTTTCCCAATGCGATAGCGTTAAGAGATGGGGTCTGTGGGAAATAATTAGGATAAGGTAATTAGGGTGCACCCCTCATGAACAAGGTTAAGGCTCTGTATACAAGTCATGAAAGAGCTTGCTTCCTCTTGCTGCTCTCCATGTGAGGACACAGCAAGAACATAATCTATGAACTAGGAATCAGGGTCAGACCAGAAACCAAATCTGCCAGCACATTGATCTGGGACTTCTAGCCTCCGAAAGAGTGAGAAATAAATACTACCCAGTATGTGATATTTTTTTATAGCAACCCAAATAGATAAAAACAATCTATATAACCAAAAACCTCTATGTCTGGTGAAAAAAAACCTTTATTGAACTCACATGATAGAGAATAATGTCCCCTTGTCCAATTTTCACTCCCGAGTCAGTTCACAGATCCAGAGCTTCTTGAATTAAAATAAGACAAAGTTCCTTTGAGGAAAGATCCTACAATACATTCAGAAGTGTTACACTTTAATCTCCTTTCTAACTTTCCCCCAAAATAACCTTTAACACATAGACACTGAGAAAAAGGAAACCCCCAGACCCTTTGGGTTTTAGGAGGCATGCGTTCTAAACCAGCTAAAGTCCCCAGGGACCCAATAAGCCACTGAAGTCCTGTCAGATGTTATTGAGTGATGAATTAGATGCCGACCTAAATTCATCTTGCAGTAGACCTAGTCAGAAAAGCGATTCTGTGGTTATTTTACCAGTTCTTGAGATGATTTTTCCATAAAGAATAAGACAAACTGAACTGGAAAATCTATTTGAAGGAAGAAGTTTAAGTATTAGCAACGCTTTTCACAAATATATATACTTTCCTTTATATATATATATATATGTGTGTATATATAAATATACACACATATATATACATATATATATTTTTTCATCATGAAATATGGATGGAAGTTGGAGACAAAGTAGAACTTCCCAACTTCTATTTGATTTTGCTTTTTTTATTAATGAGAATTATCTTTTTACATGGAAGAGTAGAATAAACATTAATAAGGTCTATGTTGTTGCTGAAGAAATTTTGTAAAGCATCTTGCTACCCTACATAAATTCAAAATTGTAGAATGAGATCAATTATATTTTAGGGGTCTCAAGTAAAGTTTCAAATGAGATGCTCAAGGTTCTTTGAGGGACTTTGGAGAATAAAAGATGTAATGGAGAACTGAAATGCTCAAATGACAAACTGTTTTGCAAAGGGAGAAGAGGGTAGTTTTTTCAAGTCTCATGAATTTTACATCAAACTTCAGCTAGTTTTTATAAAGGAATATAAAGAGATGGTTTGTAAATACATAGCATTAGAAAAATTCATGACCGTGGGACTCAACGAAAGTTCACCAAGGAGGAAAAAAAAAGCAAGGCATAATTTTGCTTTGCAACTAGTGTGTTACATAGGGTAAATCAGGTAGTTGTGACATATCTGCATACAGCAGAATGTTTGGCAAGGTCTTTTTTGTGAGTAATAAGAAAAAGAATAGTTACACACCTAATTACTTAGATAAGTAATGGTTTATAAAGTCATAAATAAATGTTAGTAATGGATTAATACAAACATTGAAGGAAGTTTTTAGTGGTCTGACACAAAGCTCTGTATTGTGTAATTTTCACAAATGGCTTATATTGAGATACAAAATATTGTTGTATGAGAATTCAGATTCCAGCTGCAAAATATAAAGAGTTGTGCTATGTTTGCTTTGACTATACACTCAAAGTTTTGACTGCCACAAAAGAGCCTACCAAAAGATCTGCATTGGTGTTAAGGGAACAATCATCCAAGTAAAACATTAGAAACAAAGATAATGTTAGTCTACCCTTATTTTAAAGTTGTCAAGCAATTCTGATAACTCAAATTTGAACTACAGGAAGTTCAGAGAAGGGAAATTAGAGTTTAAGAACCACACTATTTGAAGAATAGCTGAGAAAATTATGGATCTCTTTTATAGGTAAATAAAAATTACATTGAAGTGGAATGTGTGTGTGTTATAATGAATTTAAAATATATAAAGGCTGACATGTAGAAACAGAGATGACGTATGTCATCATAGGTCCACGTGATAAACAGATACTAACATTTTACAGTTAGAACTTTCCAGGAAGGGAAAGAAGAGTCTTCAGAGGTGCTGAGTTGTCTCACTGAAGGAGAGCAAAATTAGGATTTTTAGCTATTAGATGTGTAATTGACAGAAATGACCTTTGGGGTTCTTGCCAAACCTGAAATTTGATGACTTTATGACTACAAAATTATCCTAAAACTTCACCTCCACTTTTTATTCATTCTGCCCTCTGTTCCCCTTGTCACTGTTTCCTTTTTATTTTGTTTTC
The DNA here is from genome assembly GCA_028627145.1 of Eidolon dupreanum. Taxonomy (NCBI): domain Eukaryota; kingdom Metazoa; phylum Chordata; class Mammalia; order Chiroptera; family Pteropodidae; genus Eidolon; species Eidolon dupreanum. The sequence goes on from CM053504.1 coordinate 65,012,004, forward strand.
AGCAAGCCTTCTGAGAAATCCGTTTGGATTCATTTATTCTAGACATTCAAATTTAAAATTTGACCTCTCAGTCAGTGGTTACCAGCTTATAGAAGCACTAAATTATTTCATTCTGATTTGATTTCCTCTTGCATTTCCCAAGATACACTCAAGAAACTTTGTTTTCACTGACTCATTATACAATTATTTATTATGTGTCTAGGGTGAACAAAGCATTATAGAAATGGGAGGGACTCAGAGAAATAACATCATGCCTCCTGCCCCCAATTCAGATGCCTATGTCACATTGTTCACACAACGGGCTTCTTATTATTTCCTAAACAGAATTCTACAATTTCTTTAAATATTTTTCCTAAATATAACTTAATAATCTTTTAAAAATTCATTTAACTTTGAACCTGTAAATAATATTATAGCTCATCTAACATAATTAATATTTTTCTAAGAAAATCAAAGTCCAAGTACATAACATCCTCAGAATCAATCTCTCAGGACTTTCATATTGTGTTACCTGAAGTTCCACCTAATGGAATTAGAATGAAGGCTGAGGAGGTGCCTTGGCATCCAGTCATCTAGAGTTGCTGTAGAAAATGTGGGCAACAGGAATCTGGGTGCTGATGTGAGTGTGCATGCTTATTTTCAGCTTCGGGAGCTGTCTTCTAAACCAGTGGTTCCCAAAAGCCTGTCTGCCGATTGGTCTCATCAGAATCACCAAGCTATATTAACAAACACATAAATTCCTGGATCCCTTTGCAAGAACTTAGTTGCATTAGATGTGTGGTTGAATTTGGCATCTCTGTTTTCAGCTTTTTCCACCTTTGTTCACCACCACTATGGAGGAGACATTCAAAATGCACTTCTTTTTCACACCTCTCACAATTTTATTGTTTCGGTGGTTTAGAATTCTTAGTGTCACACTGTTCTTGAGTTGCTTTGGTAATCTGTACTTAAAACTTCTATTAAAATTACCTTTCATATTATCAATGTTCACTTAGATTTATTATTATACATTGCTCAATATTCACTTTTACCTTGACACTTTTGTTTTCCTTTATCTTGAAATTTTTATCATGATTTATATTTATTTTGTCAGAGTTTTGTTTTTTTAAAGCATTTTTCTCATCCATGGTACCACTTGGATGGTATTGTATCTGAGTTTAAAATTCCTTTATTTTGTACAGAAATCTGGAATCTGGATTTTTTTCAAAGCCCCCCTCCGCCTGCTGGTTTTAATTTGCAGCTAATATTGGGAGCCAGTTGCAAATTTTCTGACCCATAGCACAGTTATAAATCTCAGATGCTAACATCTTACTGGAGAATAATTACCTACTCTCCTCTTTCCTGCTCATGTGGGCTACTCTTGGTAGTCTATTAAAGGTTGAAAGTTAAGTCAAATAAACATCTATACCATTCTTACGTATGTGTTGAATGTTGCTTGGACTGCAAGTTATCACTCGCAAATTATTAATCTTATCTCTGTAATTCCAAAGTGAAACCCTTGAGAACAAGGATTGTGCCCTCCTACCATGGCTGGTACTGTGGCTTATTAAGAGTGTGAATTCCTTGGATTTCAGAAAGTTTGTGTAGAAGCACATAGAGTAGGTCTTCTCCCATTCTCACATTACCATAGAACAAAGAGATATCTGCTGTCTCCCAGAAGGTGGCCAGCCAAGTAATCTAGTTATTCTAGTGTCCTTCTTTTTCTAGCATCCTTCTTTTTCTAGCATCCAAAGCAATATTTGTACCGAAGGTTGAATGAAGAGTCAGTTTTTTCTTCACGATGACCACGTGCCTGTGGAATGGTCATCTTTAGGAAGGGGTTAAAAGGAAAGTTTCCTTTGTACAAAGTAAGGTTAAAGATATTGCTAGTACTGTCTTAGAGAGAACAAAAGGGACTCAGATTGAGTTGTTGAATGTAGAACATTGGTCTGAATTTAACTCCTTGTTTTAATACGCACTTTTCTGATTGTGTTGTTGTTTTAGGTAACTATTTTTTAATGTTATACAAACGATAACTAAACAAGTTCATCCTGAAGATTCTAAACCTTACAGGAATGACTAAACTAATCTCCACCAACTCTTTCATCTCCCTTCAATTTATAACATCTTTGCCGGTGGGTGTACATCCTTCCTATCTCTAAGACCTTGGGCAATTTACTCAGCTTCCCCAAACTTAGGTTCCCTTGGGTACGATGCAGTTGCTGTGTTCTGCATCTGTATTCCAGGCTTCTGAGAGATGTAAATGAAATAACTAACTTATGCAAATGCTTTGAAAATGTCATAAAAATGTGAATTTATTAGACTATGGATTAATATTAATAACAATTATAAATATGAAATAATATTAAATATACATACATAATTGAAATAATTACTGAATTATTACATATTATTAAAATAAAATGTCAACACTAATTTATTAAGCCTCGAGGGTAAAGACATTATAGCAAAAATTTTTAGAACTTAACGTCATAGGAAATATGTTCAAAATATAAGTACGCAGTGATTAATTATCTGTTTTAATTTCCTATTTACTATATAATCTCATCAATATAACTTCACATTTAGGCATGTGTTGAATGTTATATAAATGAATCACATTTATATAATTTCTAGTTCCTGATCTTTGGGAGAAGACTAGAACTGGACCTAAGATAGAAATATAACTTTTGCATATATGGTAGATATTAGTTTACTAAGGCTGTGTATTCATTTGCTCGGGCTGCTGTGAACTGGATGACTTAAACAACAGATATTTATTTCTCACAGTTCTGAAGTCTGGGAAATCCAAGATCAAGTTACTAGCAAGGTAGGTTTCATTCTGAGAACTCTACTTTTGGCTTATATGTGACCATCATCCCGCTGTATGCCAACATGACCTCTATTCTTTGTGGGTGTACAGAGTGAGAAAGCTAGAGAGAGCTCTCTGGTGTCTTTTCTTTTAAGGACACTTTTACTATTGGATTGGAGCTCCACCCTTATTACCTCATTTAAGCTTAATTATTCCTTAGAGAATCCATTACCAAATATAGCCACACTGGGGATTGCATTTTAATATATAAATTCTGGGGAGCATAGACATTCAGTTCCTCATAGGTGGCCTTAAAAATTACCAGAGACCTGGTGAGTTAAACAACAGAAATGTATTTCCCCACAATTCTGGAGACTAGATCAAGATATCGGCAAGGTTAGTTTCTTCTGAAACCTCTTTCCTTGGCTTATAGAAGGCTATCTTCTCCCAGCGTCTTCCCATGGGGTCTCCCTCTGGATGTGTCTGTGCCTAATTTTCTCTTCTTATACAGACACTATTCATATTGGATTAGTCATAGGATCAGGGCCAAACCTAATGACCTCACTTTAACTTAATTACCTCTTTAAAAACTCGATCTCCAAATATAGTCAGTCACATTCTGAGGTAGTGGGAGTTAGGACTTTGACATGTGAATTTTGGGGGGACACAATTCAACCTATATTATATATATAAAACACTTAAGATTTTTGAAAGTGTTTATGTCTAGAGAAACTTATGACTTGCTGCAATCAACATATATTCAATTGATACATTTCCAGAAATGACTAGCATCCATTCATGTATAAACTAGGTTTCCAAAAGACAGTCATTTGCTAGGTGAGCTCATGCCCTGATATTTACTTTAATGTAATAAAACATATTCTTAAAACTACATTCCTACTAAGTCCATGAACTTGCTTCATTAAGAGCATGTCTTTTAGTGCCCATCTAACCCTTAGTGTGTATAGACATTCTGGAATGAAATTTTCAAAAGATTGTTCAATAATTTACACTAATCACTAATTCACACAACTGTCCCTCTTCGGTTAGTTTAAATAAGTGAAGATATTTTAAATTCCATCCTCCACTCTCAACAAAGAAGCTTTGCCTGCCCTTGTGCGAGTTCATTCAGTCAGACAGAAGTAAACCTGACTGGCAGCTTTCTAGCCTCTTTTTGTATGCAGAGCTGCTTGCATGAGGCCAGTATTATTAACGTTGAGGTTTGACATTTCAAAGGAACATTGAAAGATTTTGACCTCTTCTTCTGAAATTTGAAAGAGAAAGATACTGATGAGTGTCTTCACCTTAACTAGTATGATTCTCCTCCTCCCTCTCCCCACTAACTAGAAAAATTTTTGGTTTTTGTATCTTCAAAACAAGATTTACTTCCTTTTCTAATTAACTGCCAAGAATAAACAAAAATAGTCTCTTCGATTTTAGCTCTCACACAGGTTTTCTAGCCTGAGGAGCAACTTCACACGCAAGGTCTCTGTTACTCACCTTTCACCATCATCACTCACAATTAAAACTCATTAAGATTTTCCTCACCTCCATCTTCCAAGGACAAAAATAATGCAGGCTATTATCATTTGTTTTATTCCAATAGGGAAGCCCATGGGGGATTCTATACTGAGAATTTCAGAATACTTTTTTAAATCACAGGGCTGAGAAATAATGAGCTCTTAGCTTAATTTTCCTTTATCTCTGTGTGTAGGTGTATAATGTTTATTCTGCTGAAACTTTATATCTTTTTTTGGCAGGTTCAGTTACTTTTCAATGTGTTCTGGGTCAACTTACTTCCCAACGTAGGCTGACATTGTTCTATTCTTCCACCATATTGGGGCACGTTAGCTGCCATTTCCTAGAAATCTCCAAATCACCAGCCTTATGTGTAGTAATCTGAGTGAGACTGTGTTTCAGTAGGTGTGTATGTGAGTTTGTACATTCACACACCCTTGGTTCATGATGAACTAAGTTTTCACTAGCCTCCAGCTAAGATTAAGGAGCCAAATAGGTGATTTAAAATATTACGTCAGCTGCTCCACAAACCCATGAAACCTTGTGATGATCTGACATCATAATTAATTCAATCTTTTCCCATTTGAAAGGCAATGAAATTTTTCAAATTATCCTATTTATTTCTGTTAACCTGGAGTGAATTATCTTGCTAACCCAGGAGGATGAAACTCCATGAGGAATCCTCCCTATTGGGCCTTTTTTAAAAAAATATAAATCACAAAGATAAGCAAACATGCAAATACCTAGAGCCACACACAAATTTCTACACAAATGAAATATAGAATTCCTCTCTGTCCCCCTCAAGGAGGTTTGGATGTCACTCTTTCATTGTTATTCTCCCACTCAAGAAACCCTAATAACTCTTCATTGCTTATGGAAGGGGTCTCTAAATCTTTGCAATGAAGAGCTAATATTTATATCTCTGAATCACTGAAATCTCTCCATGTCTGTGTGTTGGGAGAAGAGAGGATATGAGTTACACATGAAGCAATTATCCACATGAGCCTATTTTTTCAGAAATATGTGTTAAAACACAGAATAATAATTAAAGGAAAGATGATGTAATATCAGGAATTCTATAGGGGTGGACCTAAGTCATGATTTGAGGCCTATTGAGATTCCCAATTTGCAGGACTCTTAAGCATAATTTTTAAAACTTTGCATAATTTAACTCTTCCATATTCCTCCATGCTGTTTACTCCCACTGCTGCCAATACGTACCCCATCACCTCACAGCTCCTATATTCCTTCTTACCCATGTTTTTTCAAATGCCCAAACTCCCTCAACTCTCTTCTCATTTTCCTTTTAATCCAACCATTCTTATTCTCTCAGTGGAACCTGGGCTTCTTCAGAGGTGCCTCAGGATCTCCCGCAGGAGTGCTGGGAATGGGAGGAGTTGTGAGGAGGGCCCGAACCTGGCCTCTGAGTCTGTATCCTCTACTTTGACAAGATATGGTCTGTTTAGGTTGGAAAATAGGAATGTGATCTAAATGAAATTTGTAACTGCTTTACAACGCATCTCAAATTCAGCCCACAATACCTTTCTCTCTGAGGTTCCTATACTACTTTCTGTGGTTATGTGGCTCTGGTATTTTTATTTACATATTTACATCTGCATGTATTTTCTCTCCAATTTCAATGGAGGTTCTTTTTGATGTCACTTGTATCATTTGATAATGTCATATTACTATGAATTTTAAAGACCTGCCACACTCAGTGCAGCAATATGGATGGTTGTAGAGTATGAGATGCCCGAGTACCATACAAGAAATCTGTGTTTTCGTACTTTCAGTTTTATCCCTGCTGTTGCTGTCAAGTCAGTCAGTATCTTAGCAAGTCAAGTAGTCTACATTAATTGCTGAAACTTTTAGATACTCCTCTTGATGAGAAAACAATATTTTCATAAGTGAAACAACTGGATAACAATGCAGATTCCATAAAAGAAGTAGAAGAGAGAGTCACACAATAACCTGTAAAAAAGAGCAAAGAAGTAATTCATATATGTTTAGTGGTATTGCATTTACAAAATGTTTTTATGTTAGCTCATTAATCAACTCCACAACCATTTTAATGAGATGTTATTATCACCACTTAAGGATAAGAAAATTAATTACCAGAGAGGTTAAAACTTTCTTAAGAACATACAACAGTAACTAATGATCTAAACATAAACCATAATTTTAAAATCTCCAAATTCTCATTTCATTTATGCTGAACTATTAGAACAAAAACATACAGTAGAAGTTAATCCTGAGTTGGATCAAATGATTGACTATTAAAATAAATGCAATCAATTGAAGAAAACCTTTAAAAGATTCTTAATTCCTTCTTTTCCTCTATTTAATCTTTATACCATAAATTTAGAAAAATCTCTTAACCCTTTTCCTCCTTGAAATACCATTTGATTTGTATTTCTCTTCATAACCTAACTTCTGAAATGCTCTTCTTTCTTAGCATCCACTTTCTCATTGTAAACTTGGTCACTTTGAAATCCTTGCCCTCCTCACTTTGCAGAAATAACTGAGCATATACTTATAGTTGACAACAAAAAAAAATTCTTAGTACCCTTAATGTTTATAGTAGTTCTCGTTTTTCACCTTTTACTAGTTTTTCAGGTTTTAACTCATGTTATAGTTCCAAACTGAGGGACAAATAAAGTTCCTGGAATATAATTAAAAAGTGATTTCAATGCAATTACTTTAATATAACTTCAATGGTTGATATCACAGATAATTAAAGATGCAAATAACTTGTTATGCATTAATTTCATTCCTGATTTCTACCCTAGAGAAATGTTGTATATATGCGGCCAGAGATATGCATAACAATGTTCAGTGTAGCCCTTTTTCATGAGAGAGAAAGAGAGAGAGAGAAAAAAAATTGAGAGAGGGTGTTCTCAAGGATTTGAAAGCTGAGGACTCTGAAAAAAAGGTACCTTTATCATAGCTTTCTTCATCTTTATCCCAGCTCCGAACCTTTTGTGTTCTGGAGCCATCCGGCACTGGAAACGTTGGACACCTAGGATTAAGTAAAACTTTGGACTGGGACTAAGTAAAACCATTTCCAAATGAGAGAACTGTTGCAAGGTTTCCCTCTCCTTAAAGAACACCTGGAACAAAGATCTAAAAGCAGCAGATTCTAAGAATAAGGTCATCAGAGATCTGTGGGCCATGGTGGACAGGCTCCAACAGGAATCTCTATGCATAAGGGGACAAAGTCTCTCCAGCCTTTGAGGAAAGAGAACAGAGAGAGATCTGATAGCAGTGGTTCTCCCCCAGTGTATCAACAGGAGGAGAGCAGGGTTCTGTCTACACAGCAAGCCCACAGTCATACAATGCATGTGCCTTTTAGAATTTGGAAGATTCAAGAGAGTTATGGACCTACAAAAATCAGACATGAGTCTCAGTATACAAACAAAATTAAAAATCCTCATCTTATCTCAGAGGGAATATAAAATAAGGCAGAAATTCAGAACAAACACCTAAGAAAATGAAATTGTCATGAGTCAGATAAAATACAAATTAAAAAATGGTTCATTAGGATTCCACATGCAGCAAAAAATATGTTTCCACAGCTAATATATGATTCCTCAACTAAATAATTTATTATTTGAATGAAAGAGAGAATGATCATTATTAAGACCCAAAGTACAGACTTAGATGACTATAAGAAACATATCAAAACACAGAGGAAAAAATAGGGACAACTATCATGAGAGAACAGATAAAGAGACATGAAGCATATTGTTCAAATGATGGGAGTTTCAAAGAGAAACGAGTTTGATGGAAGTATCAATAATTAAAGAAATAATAGAAGAAAATTTTCCTGAGCTGAAGAATATATTAAGCCTTGAAAAGGCTCACAAACTTTCAGTCTGGAGTAATGAGGAAAAAGAAACAAACAAAAATTAATAATAAAACGCTGAGGCATATTCTATAAAATTCTTCAACCATTCTAATAATAAAGAGAAAAATCTTCAAAGCTCATAGGCAAAAGCACATGATGTCTACAAAGAAAAAACAGATCAGACTAACATTGATTTCTCATATGCAAAACTGAGATGTAAAACACAGTGCATTATCATTTACAGATGATATTAAAAACTCAATAGACAGATTAAAGTGCAGATTTAATATAGAGAGAATTTGTAAACTGAAAGTTAGAATGAAAGAAGTTACTCAGAATACAGCATAGGGACATAAAGACATAAAGAGCCTGGTAGAAATTCTAAGGCAAAAAGCATATTAAATATCATTACATGATAATTAAAGAAATAATTTATCAGAAAGCCTAAAAATAAACTTCAAATTATATAATGGAAAAAGAGCAGAGATTGATAACATTGTCAAACTATAACCACAATAAATTTAACATAAACCTCTCAGAAACTAAAACAATCAGGAAAAAAATAAATGTATTAAGAATATATGACAATTAAATGAAGTATGACTTGATGGATACCACAACCAGATCGATCGATCGATCTATGTATCATCTATCTATCATCTATCTACTTATCTACATATACATACATATGCATGCACATATATATGCAAACATATCTTTGTACTTAATTATTAGACTTACACATATATTTATATATAATTTACATTTCAAGCATTTACGAGGCATTAAAAAATAGAAATAGTTGTAAAGTTAGCAACAAATGCCTAATAATCACTAATATACAGGCTACATTTCCTAGGTTATTTTGAATTTAATTTGAATTCAATAACAAAATGAAGAGCTAAAAATTCCATGCATTTAGAAATTAAAGCACCACTCCAGCTAAACCATAAATCAAAAAATCACAATTAAAATTAGAAAATAATCTCAACTGAATGACAAAAAAACATAGTAAAACTTTAAGATTCATCTAAAGATAACAGAAGAAATATAACCCTAAAAAAAAAAAAAAGGAAGATTAATGTTGGATGCTTTTAAATATAGAATTAGAAATAAATAGTAAACTCAAAGAAAGAATAAAGTGAATAATGAAGATAAGAGCACAAAATAATAAAATATAAAACAGAAGCAAAATATAAAGGGTCAAAAAAACCAACAGATTGCTGGCAATAGTCGTTCAAACATTTTTAAAAAGGGAAGAGCACAAATAAGCAATTTTAAGAATAAAAAGATAACAATGTAGATCTTCTACAGGTAAAAAAATCATATGTCAATGTTATAAATAATTTTGCAACAAATTGAAAACTAAGGTGAAATGGTCAATTTTCTCAAAAGAGTATAATTAACCAATGCTGACTCCTAAAAATTAGAAAACCTGAAATTAAGGCATTAGTGTAGATTTTCATTTTATGTTATCAAAAATACCAGTTCGAATGGTTTTCTTCGTGCACTGTTATAATTATCCAAAGAATACTCCCTGTTTTACATTTTTTTTCCAGTTGATAGAAAGGTATGGATCATTGCCTCCTCCACGTTTGATCTAGTTTAACCTTGATAACATATCCGGACAAAACCAGAACACAAAATAAAAATTCAAAACACTCTCAAATTCTTAAATATTCACAAACTATATCCAGAAATGTAAAAACAACTTATGATGAGATTGAATTTATGTGTAAATAATATGGTGATTGAACATTAGAAATTCTATTAAAATAAGTCATTGCATTAACATATTAGAAGTAAAAATGATATGCTTATATTAATTCATCTTAATAGATGGAGAAAAGACATTTGATAAAATCCAAAACTCATAATAAAACTCTAAGCAAACTAAGATTAGAAAGGAACTTCTTTTACTAGGCCAGGGCCACTCTAACAAAGTGCAGCAACTATCACTTAGTAGTGAAATATCAAAGGAAGTTCTAAAATTTGGAACATTGAAAGACATTGTTTTAGTACTGCTTTTTATCTACATTGTTCTGAAGTAATTAAACAAGAAATAGAACAATTCATAAGGAAGAAACAAATTATTGCAGATCATATGTAAAGAATTCAATATCGATCTTTGGTATTCTAGTTTTCTGCTTGCTATACATTATTATTTTTAAGTAGGAATCAACATGCAACTTTGGTATAATATTGTTAAATGTTTTATGCAACTCAGAGTATGAATTCTTTACGTATTGAAATATGCCCAGATAATTATTCAGTATATTGAAATTTTGAATCAAAGAAATGATCAACAGGATTCTAATAAAAACGATCTTGTATTAAAACAATCTAAAATTCTAAAATTTTTTCATGTATCATTGCTTCACATGGTTGCCCAGGTGAATGGCCCCTTCAGATCTGGCTGCCCTTGTGCTTCAAACCTGAGTACTGAGAAACCTTGTAAAGGCTCTTGCTGTCCGGGTCCTGTGTTTGTCTCTAGAATATGTTTCGTATGTGTGCTTGGCTCCCTCTGTTCTTGAACTCTACAGATTTCTTTCTTATCTCTGCCTTTCTCTATTACTCATTCCACAGCCTTTCCCTTGCTTCTTGCTGAGACAATTTTTCTTATGCTTTTAGAGCACAAAAGTTTTATGCATTGGGGATACAATATCCAGAGAGACTTATAGTGTTTTAGTCATGCATATTTCCTTCTTAAAGGAAAATGGCAGAGCTGATAGATAGATTGAATCATTTGAATAAAATGGAGTGGGGAGGTAATAAGGATAGAAAGAGTTTATATCTTGAAATACAGTCACAGCATAGCAGACCTTGTTGGAACCCACATATTCTATAGACTCTGCCATTTCAAACTAGGCTGGCTCCCTTCCAGTTGCTCATCTGATATCTGTGTCTCAGCCTGAGGGCTTTTCTGGAGCCTCAGAAAGTCATGATCACTCTGCCTGAAGCCCAGAAATTAACCCCATATCACCTAGGAGCCTTCAATGACTCTTGAGAAGTAGTATAAAGTTACCTCCAAAACTAAACTGTCAACATTTCCCCAAAGGATTTAATGAGTCTCATTACATAATATTCAAGATGTCCAGGATACAATACAAAACTACTTAACATATGTAAAATCATGAACATCTTAACTCTCATGGGAAAAGGTAACTAACAGAAGCCAATGTTAGTGTGACATCAATAGGATGGTAGAACAGGCAAGTCCATCCCTTTTCCCCTGACAGGAACACCAATTTGACAATTATCCAGGAAAAATTTACTTTCATAAGGACTCTGGATTCCAGGGGAGAGATTACAGTACCTGAATGGAGCACAGAAACAAGAAAAGACACATTGAAGAGGGTAGAAAGAAAAGTTTCCATTTACTCACATGAACCTTTTCTTAAGCCTGTGAAGCACAGTGCTAAAAGAGATCCCTTTCGCCCAGGAGCTCTCCTGTGGGGAAAAGAGTTCAAAGTTGAGTGTCCAAATTCACCATCCCCAGCCCTAGCCCCAGTAAATTTTGTTTCAGCCATGCTAATAAATGTGTAGTGGTATCTCATCATAGCTTTGTATTTCTCTAATTTTTGTAATTTTCATTTGTGTATCTTTTTAATGAATTGTCTTATCAAGTCTTTAGCCTATTACTAATTGTGTAGTTTGTTGTCTTGTTTTATATGTTTGAGAGTTATTTTATATATTCTAGTTACAAATCCTCTGTCAGATATGTGATTAGCAAATATTTTCTTATGGTTGGTAGTAAGTCTTTTTTTTAACATCTTCATTGAGATAATCATTTACATATCATAAAATTCATCAATTTTAAGTTTACAATAAAGTAAATTTTAATAATTTCTAGAGTTGTTCAGCCATTACCAAAATCCAGTTTTAGAATATTTCCATCATCTAAAAAGATCTCTTGTGCCATTTATAGTTTATTTTCATTTCTCTTCCCTTACCCAGATACTTTCTGTTTCTATAGATTTGCTTATTCTAGACATTTTATGTAAATTTAGTCATATAATTTGTAGTCTTTTTTTTTTTTGGTCTAGATTCTTTAATTTGGGATCATATTTTTGAGATTCATCTATGTTATAGCATATATCAGCAGTTTAGTTCTTTTTATTGCCAAATAGTATTCTATCGTATGGATATACCACCATTTTTCATTCATCAGTTAATGCACATTCGGATGGTTCACGTCAGGCCTCTTGTGAATAATGCTGTTGTGAATACTCATGTGCAAATATTAGGGTAGAAATGTTTCATTTCTCTGGGTAAATACCTAGGAGAGAAATTGCTGAGTTGTATGGTAACTCCACTTTTTACATTTTTAGGAGCTGCCAAACTATTTTCCAAAAATGGACCATCAAATATGGGGGTTCTTCATATCTTTTTAATACTTGAATTGTCTGTTTTTGTCTTGTTTCACTGTGTATTTTTATTCACCATCCTAGTGGGTGTGAAGTGTTATCTCATTGTGGTTTTAATATATTTTCATAATGGCTGATGATATCCTTACACTTATTGGCCATTCCTATATCTTCTTTGGAGAAATGTCTGTTCAACTATTCCAATCATTTTTAGTTGTTTTATTTATATTCAGAGCTCTTTCTCAACTCCTCTGTGACTAGTAAAGACCCCATAACCTGGACCCTTTATGTGCCAACAATAATGTTCTTGATCCCATATATCCCACATAAAAACATAAACAAAAACAAATATTATAGGTTGCTTTTAAACTTTTAAAAATTATTTTAGGATCTGACTAATATGATTAACTCATATATGAAGATGATTTAATGACTGATCTTGACTTTTCACTCCAACGTGATAGTGTATAGGCTGAAGGGTTGTAATCCATATGCAGCCTATACTCCCAACTTAGAAGAATGAGCTGAAAATAGTCACTTCTTGGTCTGGAGTACATGTTTCCAGTAGTTTTCCCCATGAAAGTGCTTTGTAGAATAACTTCCTTGGCACTCACAAAAATCACTTCTGCTTTTGTATGGAATTTCTTCTATGTTCAAATTATTTCTCCTGCCATACTTAGGTATTCATTTTTTTTCTTCAATATCTATCTTATATATACATACTGGGTACTTATGACACTAGACTGTAATCTCTTTTAGGGCAATGAACATGACTGTTTTGTTCCAACATGTATTTCTAAGATATAAGGGAATGTATGTCTGAAGTTGACACTCAATTAAAATGTGTTGAATGCATGAGCAAATGAGTAGCTGCAAGGCAGCTTTTCCTGTGGTTCAAGTACTGCCACTTACTCTGGTCCACTCCAGTCTCTATCTCTGTCCCCTCTACTGCACTGAAGACCTATATATTTAGTTGGCATTTAATTGTATTTTATTGAAACCTGTGCATATGGAAGCCTTATTTTTCACAACAGAGTTATAAATTATTTGAATGGAAGGAATTTGATGTATCCCTGAAATGGGGTCTCCTTATCTTGTGTCTCTAACTTTCATAATTGTCATCATTAACACAATCTATAAGTATAAAGACAACACTGTGCTTCATTGGGGTTCAATTCAAAGAATACTAGGTCTGTGCTCCAATGATACCACATCACAATACACAGGTTGCTCATCTCATTTTAATCTTATGCATGTATACTGACAACCAGTCTTGGTCCTGATTTCTGTAACTAAGCTTGCACTTTAAATTTTAATTTCAGCACCCCGGCTTCTGTTTTGATAGCCTAGTGGCACCATTCTTCATGCTTGGTGTACTGTTTCTACTTGCTATGTATTATGACTAAAGTTATTTTATCTGCTGGTTATCCTTCTTTAACCTTGCTTGAAAGACCAGAGGCCTTCTACCCACTATCAAGATATGAGAACCTTATGCATGTGACTTGCTCCTCCAGTTTTCGGTAGCTCCGAGCTCCCATACCCCTCCACTATTACTCTTGTCTGTCTGGTCTAGAAAAAGGATTTCATTGCTTCTTCAGTCTGGCAGGTCACCAAAGACCTAATTTTGACTCTCCTCTTGTATCTTCCACAGCTCTTAGAAGAACACTAAACCTATGATAGTCTCACTTTTAATTCTTGTTACTGGATAATTACTTTTAAACTCTTGACATTCTCCTTTGCTTTTTTCTTGTCTTGAAAAGACTTTAAAAAGTCAGGCAAAATTCAGAGATCTCACTCTTCTTTAAACAGTCCTGTGTTTCAGAGTCATTTCATTGGTATATGAGTCCTGAAAACTAGAAGCAAAGAATGGATGATGGAAAAATGTTTATGCAAGCTAGGGTGAGAGCTTTGCAGCTCAAAATGATGTCTTCAAATCCTGCTGGAAAAAACACCACTCTGGCCCTGAAGCAATAATTTTCTCTCCAACATAAAGAGTTTTGTGATTAGAACTGTTCTGATTTGCCACAAATACCTTTTTCAAAGGATTTTGTTGTGCCTCATATTTAAGCATTATTCATGTTAGCAGAAAAATTAAATTCCTCAAATCCTATTTAAGGCTAGGATGGGGGAAGGAGAGCAGGGGGATTTACCCACTGATGCTAAAGTAGAAAACACAGAGCATGACTTGCAGCTGTTCAGCTCTGTCTTAAACAAGAAAACAAACCTCCTAACCAGCCACCACCAAACACCTTTCACTTGGTTCCCATGGCAACACCTCTATCCTCTGGTGCCCATGATGTCTCTAATGCCTCCGACTAGTTGGATTCATTGGCACCTGCTCTCCTTGCCAGCTCTTGTCAAAACTTATTAGAATGAGAATCTTTTCTGATAGCACTAGTGGGAGAAGAAAGCAAACACATTTAGTTCACCGGAGATCTCTTTCAACTCTCAGTCAAGCCAGAATCTTAGGCTTCCTAAGGAGGAGAGTACTCACTTGCCTGCGGACATGCTCACACTAATCTGCATGTTGAAGCAGTGACCCAGCAGGGTGTGCCCTATGAAAGACTGTCCTTGCCCAGGGCCTTTGTTCTAGTCTATGATACCCAGGTTTCTGTTGCTTTGCAAGGGAAGGAAAGAGTTAGTCCAAGAAGCAGGTGTTTTGGTCCTTCAGGCGCCATCAGCCAATCGGAGCAGTCACTGGTGATGTAATGCTCTTAACTCCTCCAGTTTGAGGATTTAAGGGTGGGGATTTGTGGGGGTTTGGATTTTCTCTGGCCTATATTGAACTAGATTTTTCTCTCTAGCTATTTATGTCCTGTCACTTAAGTTCAGGTTTTCTGGAGAATGTGAGGATACTGCTTTTAAGGCAGGATTCAGAGCAGAGCCAGACAAGCTGGATAAAACAGCAAATATCACAGCAAACTTTTTGCCTATAATCCAGTGTTGTGGTTTTTTTGTGGCTTCCCAAGAGAGTTTCAAGTGATCCCTTCCTTCCCTCAACCTGAGCTGACCCCAACCTTGAAGTAGCATAGATTCCTTGATATCTCTTTACTCCTTCATCTCTTCAATTGAGTCCACGATTATCTATTAAAAATCTCCAATACTAATGTGGAGCCAGATGATTCTGGAGTTCAAGGGTGACTAATCATCCCAGTTTGCCTCTGACAGGGATTTCCTGGAAGCAGCAATTCCTTTGCTAAAACTGGGAAGTTTCCAGGCAAACCAGCTTAATTAGTCACCCATTGTAAAGCATATAATAAATGTTTTGGTGAAAGATGAAGACATTAGAATAAACTTTGTTTATTAGAAATATTAGAATAACAGAATATTAGAAATAATAAAATAGAAATTATTAGAAATAACAGAAAAATTCAGGGTCAATTAGAGACATGTAGTACCCTTTGAGTCTAGTAATTTGGTTCCCCTTAAAACCTATGATTTTAAATATATGTTCAATATTGGTTTAGTGATGATAGACAAACTGATTTTCTATTTATTAAAATAACATACACCTCTTTTCAAAGGTTTGTAGCTCTTATACTTACTATTTGCTCTTTTGTTTATATTTCCCAAAGTAAATTTTCACTTTCTAAAGAAAATTAGTGAATTTTGGGAACTTTATTTAAGATTTTGTTGGGGAAATAGAGGAAGGGGTTTACATTCCATTTCTTCAACTATTTAATGGTATGTTTCTAAATGACAAATTTATATAGTACCCTATATCCTGATTTTTAAATACCTTACTCTTGACTCCCTATTCTATCAGAAAAAGGTTTAGCACTTCAACTACCACCATTGTACACACACACACATACATACATACACACACACACACACACACACACACACACACAAATGATTTATATCACACTTTCTTTCTTGAATAAACAATTGTGTTATTAAAAATTTTCTGGGTTTTTTCTCTTATCATAATCTCTCCCTGAATTCTATCATAGATGTAAAACATCTTTAACTTCTGTCTCATGAGGATTAACTTATCTAAAATAGCAGTGCCATATTTTCCTTGGTGACTTTCATCCTGAAAACCTTTATTGAATTACTTGTGTCTGAGATGGTTGTTCTCTGGACTAGTGTCACAGTTGTCTTCCTGGGATCTCTGTCACTGGCACATTTCCAATGTACTGCATTTTTTTTGTTGTTGTTGTTGCCATGATCCCAGGTATTCCTTTCTTTAATGACTCACTTTGTGGAAATCTTTGCCTTTGTTTTTTTACATACTTTAGAGTCATCTTGTAAATTTCTACAAAAAATTTTACTGGGACTTTGATTAGGATTGCATTAAATATATAAATTAGTTAGAAAGAAGTTGACATATTGATAATATTAGCTCTTTTAATTTATAAGTATGGTATATTTTTATAATTATTTAGGTCTTAGATTTTTCATCAATGTTTTATAGTTCCAGCACATAGACCTTTTATATTTTCATAATATTTACACATCGTATTTTATAGCTAATGATTTTTAGAGTTATAATAAATGATATTGCTCAATTAATTTTAATTTTCAATTCATCATTGCTAGTATATAGAAATAAAATTGACTTTTGTATATTGACTTTTTATCTTAAGACCGGTAAACTTACTAGTTAGTTCTATTAGTTTTATTGCACATACTTTGGGATTTTCTAGGTTTCAAAATAGATATATTTTATTTTGTTTTTTTCTAATCTGTATAGTTATCATTTCTTTTCCTGCCTTATTACACTTGCTAGAATCTCAAGTAGGAGATTGAATAAGAGTTATAACAGTAACAAGAATAAACATTTTATTTTCCAATTATAATGTATTTAGTCTTTCATTTTTGACTATGATATTAAATGTAGGTTTTCATTTTTTGTTTTTTTGAGATCTCATATATTAACTTATATTTCAGTGTGGGGAAATTATTTAAAATTATTTCTTTGGGATAATTTTTCTTTCCATTTTTCTATTTTCTCATCCTAAAACTCAAAATAGTTTAATATTAAATCTCTAGTATTTGATCATTTTTTGTTTCTTCACTTTTAATATTTCTTTTCAACAGTTTTATTGTACTCCAATTTAAAAACCATAAAATTCACTCATTTTAAGTTCAATGATGTTTAGTAAATTTACAAAATTGCAACCATTATTACAATTCTATTTTAGAATATTTTTATTACCTCAAGAAGAACCTTCATACTCCACTGCAGTCAATCTGGGTAACTACTGAGTGGATATTCAATTGCTTTAGTACAATTTGTAGGAAAAAATCATTTCCTCTATCAAGTTGCCTTAGCATCTTTGTCAAAAATTAATTGACCATATAAATAACTATTTATTTATGTACTCTTAACTCTGTTCCATTTACCTATATGTTAATTTTTATCTTCACAGTGTCTTGATTATTTGTTGCTTTACAATAACTTTTAAAATCAAAGAAGTCCTCCTACTTATTTCTTTTTTTCCAAGAATTTTTACATTTTCTTATAGATTTTAGCATCACCTTGAGTTTACCAATTTCTCCAAAACAACCTGCTAAGATTTTAATAGAAATTATGTTGTATCTATATATCTGCAATTATTTGTATAAATGTTCCTTTATGCTTAATACATTATTTCTCTCTCGCTGCTTTCAAGGGTTTTTTTTTTTTTTTGCTTGTTTAATTTTCATTTTTAATTTTTTAAATAATCTTTTTTAAATTAATTAATTTGTTATGATGACATTGGTTAATGAAATTTGGTAACTTTCAGCTCTACATTTTAACAGGATAGCATATATATATTTACATTGTGTGTTCACCTCCCATAGTTAGATTTCTTTCTGTCACCACATATTTGACCCCTTTTACCTCATCTACCTTCCCCCTCTAAACTTCCCCTACCCTCTGGCAACCACTAGTCCATTGTCCGTGTCCATGAGTCTGTTTTTTTATCCTGTTCATTTGTTGCTTTTAGGTTTATATCCCACATATAAGTGATATCATGTGATTTTCAACTTTTTCTGTCTGGCTTATTTCACTTAGCATGATTATCTTGAGGTCTATCCATGCTGTCGCAAATGGCAGTATTTCAACTCTTCTTATGGCTGAGTAATATTCTATTGTATATAGGTGCCACAGCTTCTTTAGCCAGTCATCTACCAAAGGACACTTTGGTTCTTCCATGTCCTGGCCACCGTAAATAATGCTGCTATGAACATCGGTGTGCAAATATCTTTTTGAATGTTGGCTGAGGATTTGTCATATGTGGCCTTTATTATATTAAAGTATTTTCCTTCTATACCGATTTTTAAAGTGTTTTGATCATAAATAGATGTTGTATCTTGTCAAAAGCTTTTTCTGCATCTATTGATATGATCATATGATTCTTATTTTTTAATTTATTTATGTGGTGTGTCACATTAATCAATTTCATATGTTGAACCATCCCTGTGCCCCTGGGATGAAGCCCACTTGGTTGTGGTGTATAATCTTCTTAATATGTTACTGTATTTGGTTCACTAATATCTTATATAGGATTTTTGCCTCTGTGTTTATGAGAGATATTAGTCTGTAATTTTCTTTTTTTGTGTTATCTTTACCAGGTTTTGGTATCAAGGTAATATGGCCTCATAAAATGAATTAGGAAGTATTGCCTCCTCTTCCATTTTTTGGAAAAGTTTGAGGAGAATAAGTATTAAATCTTCTTTGAGTGTTTGGTGGAATTCACTGGTGAAGCAATCTGGTCCTGGACTTTTACTTTTTTGGTAGATTTTTGATGATTGTTTCAATTTCCATACTGTGATCGGTTTTAAGAAATTTGACTTATTTGTGTTCGGCATAGAATTTTTTAGTTTATAATCTTTTGAAGTCGCTGAGCTTCTTACACTGTATGTTTATGTGTTTCACAAAATTTACAAAGGTTTTAGACTATAATATTTTGAAATATTTTATTTCTTCAAATATAAAATATCTTCTGGGATTTCAGTTACCTAAATGTTAGTCCTTTTGTTATTATTCCAGGCCTTTTTGTTTCTTTTCTTTCTTTTTTCAAATTAATTTTATCTCTGCTGTTCACATTGAATCATTTCTTTTGATTTACCTTCAAGTTAATTGATTTTTTCCTGTCATTTCCATTCTTACGTCGAACCCATTAAATGAAAATTTTAAAAAATCTTTCTTTTTAGTTATTTTTTGTGTCTGCTAAACCTTGGCTAAAATATTCTATTTTTTTTTTTTTTATTTTTAAAGCATATTTGTAATTACATAGAATGTTTTGATAACTGCTTTAAAATTCTTGTAAATAACTTCAACATCTTTCTCATCTCTGCATTGGCATGTGTTGATTGTCTTTTCTTATTTGAGTTAAGATTTTCCTGGTTCTTGATATGGTAAGTAAACTTGGATTTTATACAGTATATTTTCAGTATTATGTTTCTATTTTAATATTATATTTAAGCAGGTAATCAGCCTATTTAAATCCAGAATGCAGATCTTTTTTGGAGTGCAGTTCAATTTTCAATTGAGTTTTCAAATCTTGCCTTGCTTTTGGACTGCCCCATTTGTGTGATATGCAGGAACTAATCTGAAACCTGGGCAGTATTCCATACTACAGTTTAGTTCCCAAAACTTTTGCTGTGTTGATTATGGTTTATTTCACCATGAGATGCTCAGTGTTTTGCTGAAAACTTAATATGCAGATTTTAATAATCCTTTTTACTAACTCCTCCTCTCTATAATTCATTACACACACTCTACTAATGATTGCAAGTGGGGTATCCCAACTATTTGTCATTTGCTTAGTTTTAAGCAAAAACAATGTGTCTCTACCTCCCCATTTGGAGAGGGTAAGGGATCTGTCTCTGTGGTTCTTAATGGGAGAAAGGATCAACAAGGCCCTGACCCAGGGTCTCTGAAGCACCAGGTAGATGGAATGGGGCCATTCCTCTTGTCCTGTGGTTAGAGAAAACAGGCTTTTCTGGAAGCTTTTTAAAAATTTGTTCAAATTGCCATTTCTGGGTTGTGGCATGCTCTATCATTTTCAGTGAAATGTATATAACAGGAGAAGACAAACTATGAGCTACAGGCCAAATCTGACCCACTATCTGGTTTTATAAATAAAGTTTTATTGGAACACAGTCACAATTTGTTTGCTACAAAGATAGAATTGAGTAGTTTTGATAGAGATCACATGGCCTGAAAATATGAAAGTATTTACTATCTGACCTTTCATGATAAACATTTGCTGGCCTCTGATATAAAGAAAAAAGAAAAACAATGGAAATAAAAAATATAAAAGGAAAAATAAATTCGATGGAATTTGCGGCTGCACTGTCCTCTGAATCTTTATTTCCCTAGATAGACTGCCTTATTTTCTCCACCTTTTAGGGTCTTTGATCATGCTTTATATTTTTTCCAAGGTTGTAATCTAAAGTAGTGGGAGGGATAGGGTAGAATGTGCTTAGTCCATTTTGTCTGGAATTGGAAGCCCACGAGTTTAATTTTAATGATTTATACAGATAGCATCACGAATGTACATTTATTATAGGCTTCAAAGAATTCCTACAAATAGTTTATCAAGTAAATGAGTAGGTCATCATAAAGCATAACAAACCAGAGAAATCTGAAAGTTAAGATTACCAGGGGCAGTAGAGTGTCTGGATTTTTCTTGATTTTACCTAATAATGGGGCAACAAGCTGCACAATATCAGAGTCTATGATGAAAGAAGTGAAAGGAAATTATGGGGCATATGACCAACATGAGAACAAAAGAACCCCCCAAATTAAAAGACATTTATTATAAAGATTGTCAAGTCAGTTTGAGAATAGCAGTTGAAAATAATAAGAGTTCTGTATGCTTCAATGGTAGCTAAGTAAAAAGGTTCTGAGATAAGGCCTAAAGGGCCTACAGCAGTCTGGTCCTTATAAGCTTTTAAAAATAACCAGCTGTGGCTATCTTCCAGACAGGTCATCAGACTGAGAAGAAAATTACTGAGGGTAAAATAAAAATTGATCAAGAAAGGAACTGCAGAGATAAAACAAAGAGGAAACGTAAAAGACAGGGAAACAGAGCCAATATAGCTTAGAAAACAAGTTACTATATTCCTTCTAATGATACACTAAAACAATAGAGAATTTAACTTTTTAAAATTAGAAAAGCTATCTAAATCAAGTCTCCCTTTGCAAGTTCAGGAAATTTTATTTTTCATGTAATTGCACAACAGAAAAACATTGAGGGAAATTCCCATACAAAGTTACTATGCAGTAAAGGAGATGAAGGAATAGAATAGCATCTCTCCAGTTAGTAAAACAATGCCAGGAAGGCATATTGAATAGATAGATGAAAACAATAATGTACTATTTTCAAATTAGCTAAAACATATGGATAAAATTAAAGAACACATGAAAAAACGTAAATCAGAATGAGAAAAATTCAGAGCTAGTTGGCAGAATTCAACAATTCAAAATCAAAGTAAGCATTAGCTTAGAAATTAAAGCTAAACTTGAATGAATACAAATGTAAACAAAAAATAATACAAATTTGAAAATATATGTACATAAATAAATTAAAAGTGAGATTAAAAAATTCAAGAAAGTGAGAGATTTAAGGCAAAGAAGATGCAAAGTAGGTATAATGGGAAGCCTTTAAAAAAAAAGAACAAGAAGAGAGACAAAATATTAAAATCTATTGTTCAAGATAATTTTCCTAAATAAGAATTTGAATATACATATTGAAAGAAAATAACATTCACTTGATAATGTTGACCCAGAATTACTAACAGCAAGATGTGTTCTAGTTACAATATCAGTCTTTAAGGAAAAAGAAAATAAAATTAGATAACTATTAGACTTTTAATAGCAAAGTTTTATGCCAAATAAAAATATAGTAATGTATTTAAGATAAGGGAATCAAATCTGAGTTAAAGATTTTACATCCAGTAAAACTGATATTGAAATATAGAGTCATATATAAACTGTTATTACCATGCAAAAACTCAAAATGTTGTTATCTTGAACTTTTCCTAAGGAATTTACTAGACATCAAGCTTTAGATAACCTAAATGATTAAAAAAATAATTGACATGGAAAAAATAGATAAATAAGGGGAAATACTAGTATTATTTTAAGATGCCTTTATAGTCCAGTAATAAGTATTTCTAGAATTCAGACTGTGGTCTTGACGTATTATCTTCCATTAAAAGAAATCAAAATTTCATGGAGAAATGGCTGAATCTAGGATGTCTACTCTGAAATATCTTGTCATTCCAGATAAGAAGAAAGCTATCAAAAGCTTCTAGGGTTATGTCCAAATGACTCAGGAAACAACTTTTACATACAACTATAGGCCAAAGAAGGGACAATTTGGATTTTCATAGAGATAACAATTTCAAAAGATTGCAGCCAATAAAATATGTTTAAATTCATTAGTTATTAATGATATACTTTTAAGGATATATATAATTTGCTATCTTCTGAAGATGAAAGGGAATCAACATATTATAAAAACTAAATAAGTTAGAGGGATAAATTAAACATTTAATTGTATTTGCTATGTGAACTATTCAACTGGATAACTGTAGTATATGAAGTACATTTCAAGAACTCCAGAATCCTGTATCAAAAGGAAAGCTTAGCTTTTCTCCATCACCTGCTATTTCACTCATTTCCTTCTCTAGCTTCGTACAGAATTAATAAGACTATATTCTAAAACAGGAAAATAAAGATGGAATGTAAGTTATTGAGATAAGAGACAGCATCTAACCTTGGGTAGAAGAGAAAGCAGAAGTCCTATAGAATACAAGATTTGAAGGAAAGACTGAATTGTCAGAGAAAAACACACAATGTTTTACAAAATGCTGAGATGGCCAAACAGAGATCTTGGTGCCTGTCCTGACATGAGAGAGAAGGTAGGTGGTAGTCCAGTGATGAGAGGGTAGGGCAGAGTGGAGAGGTACCCAACTGTGTCAGGGGAGGGCCACTTGGAGAAGCAGGAGGAATGAATTCAGTGTTAGCAACTCTAGCAGAAGTGCAGACTTGCTTCTGTTGAGGAGTGATATGAAAAATAATAAAATAATAGATCCCACCGGTCCAGTT
This sequence comes from Eidolon dupreanum, assembly GCA_028627145.1. NCBI lineage: Eukaryota > Metazoa > Chordata > Mammalia > Chiroptera > Pteropodidae > Eidolon > Eidolon dupreanum. The sequence continues at coordinate 65,035,583 of CM053504.1, forward strand.
TTCAGACTGCTAAACCATTTGGTGTGCTGGGAGGCTCTATTACTGGGACAGTGTATGGGGGGAATCTGTAAATTGGAAGCCTTCCACACCAGGCAATATGTCTTAAAAACCACCAAATTGTTTTTTTATGTTTGTAATAAATATTTTTCTTAAAAATGATTCTAAAATGGTCTGTACACCATTTAAATGCAATGCTTTTAGTAAAGGAGTTGCTCAATAATTTGCTGAATTGCTTTAAATATGTTATGAGGATCATCAATTAAAGTTTCCTTGGTGACTTGGGGTTATCATTATCAATGTACTTGTTGACTGGAGCTATAATGCAGCTGTCTCCTCAGGGTCTCTATGAGGTATGATCAGCTATTTGTTCTAGCACTAAATAGTCCCCATTTGAGTACTTTGGTAGTTGTCTTGTTCCTTCACATGCCTTGCTCTTTTCTTTCATTCTTATTTTTATCAATCACGCTTAACCGTGCAATTGGCTGTTTTTAGTTTCTGTATGTTAAGATTAATCATTAAAGTTATTAATAAGTGTTTGTAAAATAGAAATTCATAGAGTGTGAGTTTTTGAGACAGTACTTTTCAGGTCTGGATTAGAATCCATTAATGGGTTGGGAAATTAATTTAGTGGTCAGAATTCACTTTCACTGTAGTATAAATAGAATAGAAAATAGAATTGAACATATTTTGTTCATCATATGTGGCAAGTATAAATGTTTTCTGAAACCCAGTATTTATATAATGGTAGAAAATGTAAACTATAAATTATTATTTGAATGTAACCCATAGTAAGAAATAATTGAATAAGTTTAAAGGCATTGGATATGACACCCCTCTCCCCCCCACCCCCAGTTTATTTTGTATAACTTCCTGATTTCTTTGCAGGTAATTAAGGAATAAGAATAGTTATCGCTATGCAAAATCTCTTTCTCTTAATTTTAACATCATTAGGGAAAGGTCCTATGAGACCTCCAGTACCTATTTTAAAGAACAACTGTTACTAAAAAGACTGAGAATGAATACAATCCTGACATCTTCTTGAGGTGATGGTTATGACAGAGACCCACTCATCACTAGTCTCAGAAGTGAGAACAAGTCTCAGGGAGGAAGAATGGGAAGAGAGAAGATCTTCACACATCCATGCAGTATTTTGAGTATAAATATTGGTATGGGCATGCTTTCATTTCGGAAGATAACTTTACTCTGATATGCTAGAAGCACCGAATCAACCTCAGGAAAAGAGGCTTCCCTAACTAGGGCTCAAGTCGTACTCTCAAATGACATTATAGCTGAATCATTGAGGTTGCTTTTGTGCCCACTCCAGTTGACTATGGAAATCTAATGGGGGTCCTTGGCAGGGACCTGGTTCCAAACAGGAATAATTAGAGGATATTACTACATTTCTCTGAAACCTAAGCATAAGGGTAAAATGTGGCTAGGCAAGACATAAATTAAAAATAGAAACAGAAACTCCTAACTATAGACAAGCTAGATATTTAAATATTTATCAAGGAAAAAGATAATGATGACTTTGAAGATAATGATGACTTTACTAGCTTTACTGCTTTCTAGAACATCTGAGATGAGGTAGAAACACTGCTCTACTTCCTGATATTTTTTTCCATCCTCCTTTACTTTTATTCCTCTACATTTGCTTCCTGCTATTTCTTTCAATCTTGAAAGAAAAAGAAAGAAAGAAAGAAAGAAAGAAAGAAAGAAAGAAAGAAAGAAAGAAAGAAAGAAGAAAGAAAGAGGGAGGGAGGGAGGGAGGGAGGGAGGGAAAGAAAGAAAGAAAGAAAGAAAGAAAGAAAGAAAGAAAGAAAGAAAGAAAGCAAACACCCTTATGCTATTATTTTTTATTGATTAATTATAAAACTCTTTTGATTCCAGTATTGTAAAAGTCACTGGGTCGGCTGCTTTAAAGGATCTAAGAATAGAGAAAAACCCATTTCTCCAGAAGTATGTAACACAGGGTCGTGAGGGCATTAGGGAAGTACAAGGAGGGGACACAGGTCTTTATTTCTTCCATGCTCCAAATATATGCAGAACACAATCTATAAATGTACTTATTTTTTGTTTTTTAATTTTATTTTAAATTTTAAAAAGCTAGACATTTATACAATCCATGAAGTGAGCCCCCTGATTACTCTTGCACCCATTTGGCGCAATACACAACCATTACAATAATACTGACTATATTTTGCTGCTGACACACAGACCAGGAATTTTGTTTTTCTTACCTTAATTTTATTTGCTAGATATCTGTCCTTTTAACATTAAAACCTGATAAAACGCACTTAGTGTAAAAGATATCTAGCATGATTGCAAAAGGCCATATTTTTACACCAACAATCAAAACTTTTTCACCTTGTGTTTCCTTGGAATAGATCTACATATTCAATAAATTGGGAAGCATGGTTTCTTCCATGAATAATACAAAACCTCAAGAAGATTTTCCCAGAAACTCAGCTTTCATTAGAATTATTCAAAGAATGAAAACTTCTCCTGAAAAGAATTCCCAATAGCTCATTTGCTATGTAAACAAATCGTGTGTCCTAAAGGTATGGTTGGAGTATATAAAATATTAAAATGTTGATACCTGATAGATTCTAAGAAGAAATTTAAATTTGTGGGCAAGCATTTTCAGGAGCAGTGGGAGACTCTTATGGTTCAATGAGTCTTATATTAAAAATAAGACAAGGTAAAATAAATTTGACCAAAGAATACTATAGGCATGAATTTTATGCCTAGTATCACCATTACTGCAGTGCTGGATGCCCGTTTGCTGTTGTGGAATTGTAGAAAATGAGGACTGTATCTACCAATTAACCCATACAGATACAGCTAATTTGTATCATTGAATGGAAGGTAAAAGAGGTAAAGAAGATGGTGAATTTAAAATAAAAGCGAGTGATGACAGCACATCATTATTATAAAAGTTATAGTCATGAATAGCATAATGACATTTTGGTCAACAATGGACCACATATATGACTGGTCCCATAATATTAACATGGAGCTTAAAAATTCTTATTACCTATTGTAGCTCAATGCATTACTCACAGCCATTAATATAGAATAAGAATATAAAGAAAGAAATATTTTTGTTCAGCTATACAATATGTTTGTGTTTTGAGCTAAGTGCTATTATTAAGAATCAAAAGTTGAAAAAATTTAAAAGTTTATAAAGTAAAAAGTTGCAGTAAGCCGTTTAATTTATTATTGAAGGAAGATTTTTAAAAATAAATTTAGTGTAGCCTATTTATATAGTGCTCACTAAGTCTCTGGTAGTGTGCAGTGATGTCCTCAGCCTTCACACTCACTCACCCCTCACTCACTGACTCACCCAGAGCAACTTCCGGTCCTGCAAGCTCCATTCATGGTAAGTACCCTGTACAGGTGTACCATTTTGTATCTTTTATATCATATTTTTATAGTACCTTTTCTATGTTTAAATATGTTTAGATACACAAATACCACTGTATTATATGTACCTACAATATTTACTATAGTAACATACTGTGCAGGTTTATAGCCTAGGGACAATAGGCTATACCATATAAAATAAAAGTGTAGTAGGCTATATCATCTAAGTTTGTGTAAGGGCACTCAGTGATATTTGCATAACCATGAAATCCCCTAACAATGCATTTCTCAGAATGTATCCCTGTTATTAAGTGACACATGACTGTAATTCACTGCATCCTTTCAGTACAATTACCATGTTAAATGTTTTTATGTGCCTTTCCTCATGGTAATCTTCAAGATAAACCTCTGATGTAGATTTTAATTTTATTTCTAAAAATCAACAACTACCACGTGAGGCCAGGCTTGTTCAGTGTCAACAATCAAAGTAGTTCATTCATGTTGGAAGGCACGGAGGCAACACTGGAGACTAGGCATGTCCCCTGTCAGAATGCCAGACAGTGAGGGGATTCAAGATGGATCTTCAAGTAGAAACTGAAATATAAGGATTGGTTTGCTAAATGAATGAATGAATGAATGAATGAGTGAACACATGAATGAATGGTTTAATTAATATTCTGTTATATTTATGAACATGTAACTCAGAACGCACCAATTTAAAACTATGACATTTTGAATTAATTGTTTTGCTGGAGGCCATAGTGCAAAGTGGAAGCAATCTCCCCCAGAGCAAACGTCTGTGTTCTCACTGTCGATTACCCTGACGCAAAGGCTATCTTGGATTAGGGAATGAGGGATGGTGAAGCAGCATTAGACCAGAGGGAGAGCGGAACTCCTGTTCTTTCAGTCTTCTGGCAGTTAGGTCTGGGCTTAGCAGCAGTGGTGCTCAGAGCACTCTAAGCGCTGTGGGCAGCTGCTCCTGACACAGAGAGATGAATTCTGTGTATGGGCCTGAACCTCTATTCAGGCTCTGTGATATTTGGCATTTAGTTGTCATGAATAACCTATCTTTAGGTTTCGACTTTGAACATTCGGTAACCTTTTATTAAAGGTAACAACCTAGCATTGGCTATGTTAAAAGTTGGGCAATTTAAAGCAAAGACGAGGAAACCCAGGAGTTCTTTCTAGGCAAGAGTAGAGTAGAGATCTCCTGGGGACATCACAGAAGAGAACAGTGTCATGACAATCATGGATGCTTAATTGCCGAGGAAAATAGGGAATTGCTTCCAAACACTGTGAACAGCACTCAGGAAGACTCATATATTTAAGTGGCAGACATGTAATCAGGAATGAGGGATTAGGGGATAGGAGGATTGAAAGGAGTTCATCTCATACGAATGCAGTTTAGTTTTGTGGGTCCTTGCTGATGTATACTGGGCAAATGCAATCTCATATCTGCGATAGTTGCTGAGTTACCATCATATAGTGAACAGAGCTGAGCCCTGGTGGTCAGGAGACCCTGAGAGTGACTGGATTAGTTTAGTGGGTACCCATCACTTTCTTTGAAACCAGGACTAATGATGTCCACATGTGTGATGCATACCCACTGGAAGCCAAGTCTTATGTTCAGTCCTCATTCCTAGCACAGGCTAAAGCTCAGCCCTCTCTTTCCCACTCAGCAAATATGACTCCAAGTTAAGTGTGAAGCTATTAAAAGGATAATCTTAATCCCTTCTAATTTATTTGTAAAGTAGAGGAAACACATGACACTGAGCAAAATGATCTGTAAGATGTCTTCCTAGCCTATTAATCTATGCCTCCACTATCTTCATACAAATTGGAATGAACATTCTTCCAGGGGAAGTGGTAAGAAGGGAGGAAAGGAGAGCAAGAAATTGGGCATGATGCTGTGATTTCATTCTGATACTGAGGGATGGGGAATGAAATAAGTAAAAACTGGGAATCTGGGCTGTACAACCAGCACAGAGATAAATGTCACAGGAAGGATTCTCTGGAAGAAGAGCCACTGTCTGCACATCTTAGAAACACCCATGACAGGGAGAGCAGAGCATAAATATCTTCAAACCTCTGCTGAAGTTTAGGGAAGGCCACCTAAGACGTGAGTCACTATCTTCCCTCAGGGAAATGGTTCTTAGTGAAGAGTCAAGATAGAAAACAAAAACGAACAAACAACAATGAAACTTCATTAAAATTCATATTTTTAGTTTCTGTTTAAACCAAGACCCATCCAGCCTCATCGTCCTCCGCATAGGATTCTCCGTAGTGTGCTAGGAATGGATTCAAGGTGAGGGGACAAGGCGTGCCTGTGACCTCATCAAAATACTCCACTAATACTTTCTCTTCCTCACTTTCAGTTCATCTCTCAATACCCCAGGAAGTGAGTAGATCACTGGTACTCACCCAGGAGGAAAAGTTGAAGTGCACAAAGTTGCAGAGACTCACTGCCAAATGGAAGGTGGTTCAGGGAACAAAACAGAGTTTCTCCGTAGGGTTAACCATTCTCCAGTGCTGCTGCATTTTCAGTGCTGGCCTCTAGTTAAAGGACACGTGGCACCATTTCATTTCTCTTAAGCTTATAACCCTGGACAGACTCCCTGAGGTGGGCACCTCAAACAGAATTCATGCTTTGTGTTGGGATTAGGAGATTTTCACTGGGTAAGTGTGACTTTCTCTTCTGACAAGTAACGACATCACTTGATCAGCACGTAATTCTTAGCATAAAAACATTTGGCTGAGCTAAATGGAAAAGCATCAGGCACAGACAGATTAGATTTTCCTTTAAATAAACATGGCCTTTCAAAAAGGCAAGAAAAACATTTGGAGCAAAACATGCCGGGCATAAAAATTTCAGATGAAATATCTACCCACCCCGAGCAAGAAAAAGAATCACTCCACAACCTCTGAATAGTCAGAAACACTCTTTTGTTAAACCAGTGAGAATAGTTTAAAGGTGTTTGTTCTTACGGGCAGAGGTGTGTCTCTCTAACACCAAATTCTACATGCTTTTGGTCTCGCAGAGTATTCACATTCTGTGATTTTTTTAATTAAATGGCTAGTATTTGGGATACTTGAAGCTGGCCCAGCCTTCAATTTGATCCTGAAAATGACAGAGAAACTTCTCTCCTTAAAGCCAGCAGCAGGTTCTTTATATTAAATTGAATGGCTGTATTATAGTCTAATCACTGCATAAAAGTTGTTGATCAGTTTGCTTCTTAAAACTCCATAAAGGTTTTCTTACGTGGCATTCATTGCCTTTCTGTTTTTGGTATGTGCCCTTTATCTTCTGCCCAAACCCCAATCCTTCCCCTCTACTCTTTATCTCAATGATCCAAATTAAAAAGCCAAAATCCTTTCATGTTTAATTTCCATTGCCAATCAGATTCAGTTAATCATCAAGTCCAAATAATTTAAAATTTTCCTCAAATGCCTATACTGATTTAATAACTACTTGTTAAACAATTTAATATGTATCAGCCACATACCTGTACATTAGAGACACTGAGTGAAAAGGATGATATTCTCTTGGAACTTCCTTTTAGTGGGAAAGGCAACGAATAAATAAATAAATAAATAAACAAATAAATAAACAAATAAAGGCATATATGGATACCTAGGTAGATGATAAAATAAGGTATTATGATTGAGAGTGACTTGCTTCTCCTCTCTAATAGAGCGACATTTAAACTGAGACCTGGATTATGTGAAAAAGCCAGCTACAGAAATATCTGGAGGAAGAGCAGTCCAAGATGTGGAATAGCAGGTACAAAGGCCCTGGGATAATTACTACCCTACCTAGTTAAGACAGCAAAGGACATTTGTCTAGAACACAGTGATAATGTAGTTTTAGAATCTAACATTAAGGCTGAAAAATAAGCCATGAAAAGGGCCCAGTGTACTGTAATAGAGAATTTTGATTCATTTTAAATGCAATAAGAAGCCATTGAGGGGTAAGATAATAACATAAATCTAAATTATATTTTGAGAAGTCTGAAGAATGAATGCTGGAGATTATGGCGGCTTGGGTGAGGTGATAACTCTGGAGAGAAGTTACATATTTTTTGGATATTAGGTAGTTATAATTACTAAAACTTGCTAATGGATTGAATATGAAATGTAAGTCAGATTGAGAAATCAAGAATGAAGCCTAGGTTTCTGATCTGAATAACAGGTGAGCAGTGGTACCATTTATTCCCATTCCCCTCTCATCATCTTTCACTTAGATCTTTGCCTAATCTAAGATCTTGTCCACCAAGCTGTAGGCACTCAAAAATCTGTTATCCACGTTGCTGTCAGGGTGATTCATAGAGAAAACAATATGTTCTCATTATTCCATTTCTCATAACATTTTAACAAATCCCCATGACTCAAGAGAAATGACAAACTTCTTTATACAATGTTCAAGAATATGGTAGACAGAATTCTAAGATAGACCTCCAATTTATATGCCCTGTGTACATCAGACCGAGTGCTTGGGACCTATGAACGTGATGGATATCACACCTATAGTTAAGGTATGTTATTGCACTGGTGGGCCTGACTTAATCAGGTGAGAGCCTTTAAAAAAGAAACTGGCCTTTCCTGATGACAGAGACTATTTTCCTGGACTTAAAAAAGCAAACATCATGAACTTTATAGCTGGCAGGAAGTGAAACTTGCCAACAACCATGTATGCTTAGAAGAGGACCACAAGACCCAGATGGGACCCAGGCCCATTAGACGCCTCGATTGCAGCTTCGTGAGACCTTGAGTAGAGATACCAACTAAGCCATGTCTGGATTCATGATCCATGGAAACTATGAGAAAATGCAGACAGAATATAGAGGATCAGGAAACTAATGCAAAGGCCTTTCACGCCTGCCATCTATTGACTTCCAACCTTATCAGTCATCTTAACTGGCCTCAATCTTTATATTTCAACAGCACTAATTTACAGATTCTGGCCTTTACCTAGCTGTCTTTTACTCCCATACCACTGATAATACTGACCTCTCTTTCTAGGATTTCCATCCTCTCTCCAACATCTAATCTCTACCTAGGAACACTGATTTGGAAGGACTCAGTTCAGTTCACCTCCATTACTTCACTCTTTCAATACATTTTCATTGGCATCCACTTTACACTAGTCAGAGGATACAGAGTGATAAACAGAAACATCTGCATTTCCATTATATTACAGTGGGAGAAATAGCTCCTTAAAGAAATAAACAATCAAATGAACCTATTACTTCCAACTGGGATAAAATCTATGATGGAAAGATCAAACCACAACAACAAAAAAAAACAAGCAAACAAACAAAAAAAACAAAGCAATGGCTTCTCCAGAAAGCTTTCCTAATTCATCTTGACCTGCTCCACAATTTTGTATCTGCTATCCATATATTTCAAGTTTCCTAAAGTTAAGGATGGTATTTTACTCTTCTCTATATCCCTGATACCTAGACCATATACCTAACAGTTTACATATGCACAATAATTTTTTTTAATAAATGAATATAAGATATATCGGTTTCTTTTGGCCCCTATGAAAGCCAGAGAAAACTGTTACAAAATCAAAACAAACCCAAAAAGCCTACATACGCTTTGTCCCTAAATCAAAAAGGGCCTGGCCTAGGGATTTAATATCCAATAGAGTAGAACCTTAATTACCTAGCTGCTGCTAGCATGTTTCCCAGCATCTCTGAATACTTGTTTTAACATAACCCAGAAGCATCCTTGATCCCCCAAATGATCATCAATCTGTCTTACTTGACATCTAATCATAGTCTCTGGTGCCCTTCCAGTTTCCTATTAGTTCATTTCAGTCCTCTGGGGTTTACTTGTCACCTAGCTCCTTTTAATCCCATTCTGCTTGCAATTTCTGTTGCATAGATTTCTATTAAAACAGATATTTTTCAATTTTGAGGCCTCCCAGCAACTTTGAACACCCTTTTAAAATTGAAGTAATTTATTTCCTACCTTTTCACTCTTGGTGGGAGCCAGGTACTCAATTCTTCAACCTCCTTTGCAGCTGAGACATACTCATACCTATCAATCAGACTCAAGGGATGGACTGTGAATTGGAAGATAGTAATTTAAACAAGTAGGCCGCATGTGGAATCCACATCTGGTTTCCCAGAGCAGTGGTAGCTAAGGTTCTAGCAGAAGCATCTAAGGCTGGCTTCCATAGTATCTGTGCTTGTCAGAGGTACCAAGTTGTCTTCATGGGGCCAGTTCTATGGTTTGGCTTTGGACATTCTTCTGGGCTAAATAGTCTAGAGACTATGAGCTATTCAATATTCTTCAATATATGTCTTAAACTATCAAAGCTAGTTTATATCTGTTGAACCTTGCCTGTTGCACCTCTAATTACCCCCCCCCCCCCACTTACCACACCAGCTTAACATTCTCCTAAAAGAAACAAACATTCTAAATGATGTGCTTGGTCTCTCTTGTCATCCCACTACCAATTGCCCCTGTTCCCTGTCATACACACACACACACACACACACACACACACACACACACAAGCAGACGCCTGAGTGTGGGTGAAGGCCCAAAGAGTACTAGTGTTTAGCAAGTCCCTTTGAGTTTGAGGTATTCCACTGACCTTGTTTGCTCTTCAGTTGGTCTCTCTGAGTCCCTGACATAATGTCTCAATACCTTTTCTCCACCAACTGAGATCCTCCTCCAAGATGCTCAACAACTAAGGTCTTACTGATGGAGCAGTATTATTCTATAAATTTCTAAATCAGAGAGGGGACAGATTTGGGCAACAGCTTCACCTGAGAAGCAGTACAAGACTTGCTCATTCCCACATATCTCCCCAGAAGGAAAACTTACTGTGGTGGCATCATTAGCAGTTGCTACACAGATCTGCTCCCAAGGAAACTAAATCCACTTTGATATCCAAAGCCAGAACTTAATCAAAAATGGAAACAGGAAAAAAGTTCTAAAACAGAGAGCCTTATTTCTTCCTGCATCATAATCTTAGCAGGCCCATTGTATTGGCAGGTGGGTTTACTCATGCAATTACACACACAACAAAGGGGAGGTAGAAAACGGTAGGACTAGGGTGAGGTGGAGTCCATCAATGCACGGCTCACCATTTTCAAAGGAGAAGTGAGCCCTTCCTTAGCAGGAAGGGCAGAGTTCACCAGATGTAGGTGGTGATCTAGAGGATGCTCTGAGCATTCATGAGAGTGCCACAGTGTGGTTCTCTAGACAGCCACACTGATATTAAGCAACCTTCTCGATGTTTTGTATCTTTAAAAAAAATTGTGATCACCTGCCTTAGAATTTTGCACAACAAAATGTAAATTAATTCAAGGCTCCAAGTATAATGATGATTTACCATAATTTAGTTGTGAAACCAGTTACTCTTCTGACATCCTACCAAGGCACTTGCATGACCAAGAGAGTGTGAAAAGGGCCTGCAGATGGAGTGACCCTGAGCCAGCTTTGGTTCTGCAACTTCCTGCCTCTGGATCTCAGAGTGAGTCACTCCCCAAGCCTGAATACCTTTCCTGTAAAATAGGAATCTCAGTACACACCCCATTAGTGATGTAGAAATGTGCCTGGCATGTAACATATTTGTTATGCGCTTTCGATTATAATTTGCAGAATCTGTTGTTGCAGAGTCTGTGGCCAAAATTATTCCAAGGTACAGAGTCCTAGAAACTAACAGCAAGGAGAAGAGAAAGGATTAGGGATATATTAGCTGAATAGCTCCCTTTCTCACCTCTCTTTAGCCATGGCAGACCAGATACTGTCAGCATCTGAGTCTCCACATAAACAGCTGTCTCCATGAAACAGGGCAGGGGGCACATATTAAATAATGAAGATAGAATACATTAATTACACCATGGTAAGTAACAATCATATAAAATATGACCATTATATG